>KV441957.1:56038-69555 GCA_001650995.1 Gongronella sp. w5
CTCATCATTCTAGTATAAGAACAGTTGCATCGTTCTTTTCCCCTCTTCTCTTTTTTCCCCATCGTTCTGTCCTTTTTAATTGATTTATTGTTAAAACCGTGTGTATAGCGGTAAGTGATATTGGCAAGTTAATGTAAACGAGACGCCAACTAAGATCAAATAAAGGTTTTTATATAGCACTTCAACAAAAAGGTCCAAAAACCCGCTTTTTACTTCTCTCTCCCACAGTACAGTCACGAATTTTAACTGGCAAAACTTGGTTCCTCGGATCGCCGTGCCATTCACCCACATAGTAGAATGCGTCCATTTGCCGATGAAAATGCCATAAAACCCCGGGCTCCATCGACTGGTTCTCCTGTAAATTGCAATCTAGCTACTTCGTATTTTCGCCACAAGTCAAACTCGACAAAGACTGGCCGCAGATTCTCGAAACACAGCTCACAATAAAGAGCACGGGCTGTTGCGTTGATATTCACTTCAAAAAACGAGATCCAGGCAGAACGCGTAAACTATTATTTGGCTCTGGGAGACCTCTAGCAAACATGAATCTCGATCTTTCCAGCGACTGAGCGATCCGATTCGCGAAAAAACTTGTCAACTCTGAAGAAGAAGTATTAGGTCTACCATTAACTGGTCCAAATTTGGGACCAGATGAACGAGTTTCTGAGAAAGCGCCAGTTTTATAGGCATAAATGGGGTACTACAGTATCAGCAGTATTTGTCTTGTACTGCAGCAACGGCGGAGCGCCCCGACACGTGAGTCACCTCAAATGAATCGGTGGTGAAACGCGGTAAAAGCGCTTGTGGTTTGAGGATATCGCTTCAAGTTTTCGACGAGTTAGCCTTGAGGGCTCTTTTGGATCCTAATTTGGCCCTGATTTTATGAAAAATGAATATTGTCGGGACTGAGTAATCCGATCTCTGAAAAAACTTGACATCGTCGTATTTTTGAATCAATTATCCATTGACCTACTGTAATTCTGGAGCCAAATAAATTATCAGTCTCATCGAGAGAAACGCATAAAATATTATTTGGCGCTGCGTTTTCTCTAGCAAACACGAATCTGAAGATTTCTCGGGACTGAGTGATTCGATTCGCGAAAAAATTAATACCGCTGAAGAATTGAGTCTACGATACCATCAACTGATCTAAATTTGGGACCAGATGAGCGAGTTTCTAAGGATGCGCCAGTTTCATAGGGTAAATGGGGTACGGTCAGCAACATTTTGTCTCGTATTGCGACAACGGCTGAGCGTCCCGACACGTAAGCAACCTCAAATGAATCTGTGATAAAACCCGGTAAAAGCCTTGCATTTTGGGGACATCGCTTCGAATTTTCGGGGAGTTAGCTTTGAACGGTCGATTTGATACTGGTTTGGCCCTGATTTTATGAAAACGAATTTTCTCAGGATTGAGTGATCCGATCTTTGAAAAAACTTGACATCGCCGGCTTTTTGTGTTCAGCATCTTGTAGCTCAAACACAGGATCCGATGAACAAGATCCGGAAGACACACCCAGCAAAAGGGGGTAAGGGTTTGTCCATTTTGGTGGCGTACGCGAGAGCAGTTCAACGTATCGACGCGCAAGTCACCTCAAATGAAACTGTGATCAAAGACAGTAAAGGCGCTTGTGTTTTGCAACCATAGGATTGAGATTTTGGCGAAATGGTGTGCAAGGACTCTGAAAACTCGCATTTTCGATATTGGTTTGGCAGACATGAAGATGACTCAACTCAGCCTGCCTCTCCATTTATTCACAAATTTGTGCTTGCGCAAGCGTGAAAAAAAAACTCATTCAGTATCTTAGCAAATGCCCTAGAAAATGTGCCAAAGTACAAATTTCAGCAGTTTTGAATTTTTGCACACAAATAAAACATTTGAAATGTATATGTTCCGACCTCAGGACAGAGACGGGCGTATGCTGTCATTTCAATGAATGAAGCATCGCGCTATATTGCACAAAAGCGTCCACATTTGCCTTTTAGTTAAACACGGCATTCTGTGCCTCCAGATGTTTTTTACAGCCTATTTGCCTGCCAATGAAAAATGCGTCACGGCTTAAATTATAGCCCAGTGCGTAAAAATTACTGAATTTCTCGTAGACCAGCCGTGTGGGAAAAGCAAACTTGTTCCCGTCTCTTTGGAGGGGCGATGGATTGTCCCACAGCCTTGTTAGCCGGCCTTTGTCAAATCCACGCAGTTACTGTATTCCATCCCTAGCTGATGAATGCTTCAGCGTGGCTCTGCGATGCGTGCTCCCTGCTGCATTCATCCGAAAAAAATCTAAAATCACTCGTGGCTCGTCAACGGGCAAGGGGACCGCGTTCTTTTTTGGTCCATTTCTTGGTTCTTTTCAGCGATCTATCTTGTTCTGCATGCAAGTTTGGCCGGAATATGAAGACCTTTTTTTTTTTTTTTTTGCTTGGGAGCGAAACCAAGCTGATTTGCGCCTGGCGCTCTCCCAGTCCAATATGACAATGCCACTCGCCTATCTTGCTGAACAGAACAGGCTACAGTAGCAAGCGCTTCAAGGCATATTTAGGAGCGTCTGGTTGACAAGTTAAAAATTGATTCGCTTCGAAAATCTTCTAAAAGTGACAAAACGATTCTGTTTTAATCTTGTTTGTGCGCGACGAACGTGCATAAGCAGCACGCTTCGCATTCCTCGCGTGCAGGTCTTGAAAACACGTCCAATTGCATTACATGGGGGATCAATCATCTATAAAGCGCGTCTTTTTGTCTGAAATCCGAAGTAGACGATAAAAGGTAACTTTCTTTTTTTTTTTTTTTTATCTTTGATTGCGCCATTGACGTGATATTGGGGCAACAATGGTGCTGGTCTTTCGTAAAGCCCGTGTCACCGGAGAGCGGGGATTCATCGTGGGAAAAAGATCTTCCTTTGGAAGATTTATGGTCTCCGCGATTTTTTGCTCTTCTTCTCGATTCTTTTTTGTCTTTTTTATCCTCTTTCGTACAATGTCCGCCGACCGTATTGATCCCAGCAGCTTGTCCAATTTGGCTGATATTGCCACGACCCATTTGCACTTGGAATGGGCTGTGTCGTTTGAAAAAAAGGTGTTTGACGGCAGTGTCGTTTTGGATCTGCTGACGCTCAAGGAGAACGTGCCCACGGTCGTGCTGGACTCGAGCTACCTCGATATCAAGCAAGTTCTGTACACGGACAAGTCTTTGGAGGTACAATGGGGGGATTTTCGTGGCATTGTGATGGTAATTCTTATTTTTTTTTTTTTTTGCCCTTGTAGTTCCAAGTTGGTGAGCGTCAAGGCGCGCTTGGCTCGCCCTTGACCATCAATTTGCCCGAGGCATTGCCCGCCAACACGTCGTTCCAGCTCACCATCATCTATGCGACCACGCCTCAATGCACGGCCGTTCAATTCCTCACGCCCGAGCAGACCGTTGGCAAGAAGCACCCCTATTTGTTTGCGCAATGCGAGGCTGTAAGGAATTTTGACGCGATTTCATGCGACGCGTAATGTGCTTAATATTTTTTTTTTAAAAAAAAAAGATTCATGCGCGTTCTTTTATCCCTTGCCAAGACTCGCCATCGGTCAAACTGACGTACTCGGCCAATGTCACGTCGCCGCTGCGCGTTGTCATGTCTGCGCTGGAGCGCGGCGTGCGCCCGAGCTCTGTGCAAGGCGAAATGACGTATTCGTTCCATCAGCCCACCAAGGTGCCCACTTACCTGATCACACTCGCGTCCGGCAATCTCGAAAGTCGGGAGCTCAGCAGCAGATGCAAGGTTTGGTCCGAGCCCGAGGTTGTGGACGCTGCGGCCAAGGAATTCGAGGTAAAACTAGCGAAAATACAGCGCGTCGTGTATATTACTGCTTGCTCACCTTGCCATATTGTTTTTTTTCTAGGACACGGACACCTTTTTGTCCACTGGCGAGGCCATCTTGACGCCCTATGACTGGCATCGCTACGATCTGCTCGTGATGCCTGGCTCTTTCCCCTATGGTGGCATGGTAAAAAAGTCATTGCGTTGTGATATCACGCTTTCTTGACCCATTTTTTATTATGAATTTGATAGGAAAATCCCTGTTTGACCTTTGTGACGCCCACACTCATTGCAGGTAAGTTACGTGGAGGGGAGATGGCTTCAATTTGCGTGTGTCTAACCTAACCCTTTTTTTTTGTTTGTTTTTCCTCATTGCACGCGCTTCCAGGCGACAAATCAAGCGTGAACGTGATCATCCATGAGATCTCGCACAGCTGGATGGGCAACTTGGTGACGACCAAGAATTGGGTATGTGGATTTGGGAGACGCGTGGCGCATATGGCGACTAACACGCCTTTTTGTCATATTGTAGGAGCACTTTTGGTTGAACGAGGGTCACACCAAGTTCATTGAGCGCAAGATCCTTGCACGCCTCTACGGCGAGCCCACGGCCCAATTGGATATGATTATTGGTAAGCATTGGCACGAAAAAAAAAAAAAAGAAAAGAAAAAAACACAGAAAAATCGAGATTTGACTCCCATTTCGTCGTTTTTCTTATCAAGGCCTCAAGGCACTGAAGGAGAGCATCAAGCAATTTGGTGATGACGCTCCCGAGACGGTGCTTCAGCCTGATTTGAGCGGCGGTGGCGACCCCGATGACTTTTTCAGCACGGTGCCGTACGAAAAGGGCTTCAATTTGCTGTACCACGTGCAGGATGTGGTGGGCGGCGCGTCCATCTTTGATCCCTTTGTCAAGGAATATGTGAAGCACTTTGCGGGCAAGTCGATCACCACACAGGACTGGAAGGCGTATTTGTACGCGTACATGGAGAAGCATCATGGCCAGGCCGCCATTGAGCGTCTCAACACGATTGACTTTAATGCCTGGTTCTTTGGTCGCGGCTTCTTGCCTGTCGAGCCCAAGTTTGATACCAGCCTCGTCGATGCTAGCTACGCGCTTGCTGACCGATGGGATGCCGCGCGCAAACAGAATGACTTCAGCGCTTTCTCACCCAAGGACATCGAAGGCTACAGCACTGGCCAATTGTGTAAGCTCGCCATGGGAGACGCGCGTCTTTTGATCCGCGCTGATCGTGCATTTTATTCTCGTTTCTCATTTTTTTTGTCTTCTCTTTTTTTTTTCCATTTTACGTAGCCGTCTTTTTGGAGCGCCTGTCGGACCAAGACACGTACTCGCACGAGGCACTGGCCGCGATGGATAGCACGTACGCGCTGTCAAAGAGCCGGAACAGCGAAATCCGCTTCCGTTGGCAATCGCTCGGTGTCAAGGCAAGCTACGAGCCCATTTATGGTGATGTCGTTGCGTTCATCACGGAGCAGGGCCGCATGAAATACGTGCGCCCTTTGTACCGCGGTCTCGCACACGCCAAGGGCGACGCCCCTGATCTTGCGCGCCGCACCTTTTTGGCTCACCGCTCGTTCTACCACCCCATTGCCGCCCAACTTATCGCCAAGGACCTGGGTCTTGCGTAGAGCGTGCCTTTGCTGTTGAATCTGTATAGGATTAAAAAAAATCTATCCCATTCCTACTTTTTCGTGAAAACACGCGTCTTTTTTTTGTGAGCTCTGTCGCCATTTGACGTACTAGCACGCGTGTGTCTCATCATGAGCAAGTCGTAAAATGATGTACACTGAGTCAATTCAGGATCTCAATGGCCAAAACAAGACAAAAAAAAAGCGTCAGATGCTCAGATCCTCTCTTTGCCCGTTTGTCGACGATACGCGATTTTGCTGGTCACTTTTGATGCCAGTGCGGGGCGAGTGAGCCAATTGAGTCCTCAGCTGCCGGTTTTTAGGCGAAAATTACATCTCAGCTGTGTAACCAGGCAAATCCTGCCATTTCTCACACGCCATGATGATAAAATGTTTATCTTGAATACCAAAAGAAGACGCATTGTGATCTTTTATAATGAAAAAAATCATGATGGAATAAGTACGTAGCGAGAGGGGGCGGAGAGGAGGGAAGAAACAAGGGAAACAATCTACAAGCTGGCCAGGTACAAAGAGCCAAGGACGGTGCCACCGATGACAGCGTAGCCGGTGGTATAGACGCTCTTGATGTCGATGAACTTTGTCGCGTCCCACACCTACAAAAGAAACGCGTAAAATCGCGTCAAATCCACGTCCATTTCCGTTTTTCTCCGTTTTTCTCTCTATTTTGTGTATTTTCATGACCCAATTGCTCTCGGTGGGCTCGACTTACCAAGTGGCGGATGCCGTTGAGGCTGTGGAAGACAAAGGGAGTGGCGATGGTCAGCTTGGCGAGAACCTTGAGGGCGACGGGGGCGCCGGCAACGGCAGCAATGACGCTAGCGGAATCAACAGGCACGCCGACGGCAGGGAGAGCCAAGTAGCCAATGGCACCGAGGTACATGCCTAGAAACAAGAACAATGGACGGGCGCAATGGGCAATGATCAGTCAAATGGCGCGAAAAAAGGCTCAAAAGTGCCATTCTGATGGTGCTGCGCATCTCTGCATCGCTTCTTACCACCACCAATCATGGAACCAGTGAGACGGTGAAGACCAGACAGGTACCAGGTGATCTGGGGCTGGTAGATGGACAAGTGTGGCGACACAGGGCGGACCTTGCGCTGCTGGCGCAGGATTTCGGTCTCGGCGGCGGGCGACTGGGCCTGCGTGGCGCGGGTGCCGTTAAAATGTCTAGAAAAACAAGCAATTGGTATGAGAATGAGTCAATGGTCGCGTTCGAAAAGGGGTGGCGCTCGTGTTGTGGCTGTACCTCACGCCCATGGGCACGCCAGCGACATTCTTGAAGGCAATGGCACGAGCAGAAGGATCTAAACAAGAAAAAAGTCGTGAGCAAGGGCAATTCTCGTAAAAATGAGCCAATTCCATCGAAATCCTACTCTGAGCAACAGTTTTCAAGATGGAACGAGTAGCCAACATAGTGTAAGAGAAGGGTTAAAAAAGAAGAGTGGGGATGAGAGAGGAAGAAAAAGATTATTTACCAACGGGACATCAAATTTTTGCAGGGCCCCCCCAGTGCACGGCGGGCTTTAAAATGAATCACTCACCCTCTCACTCACAATTGGACTTCGGCGCGTGCGCCCATTGAAACGAGGTCGCACACCAGGGTGACGTTTTCCGTGAATTTTAGTGAAAAGCCTTTCAATTTCATGTTTATTCGTGCAATTGGGAAGAAATCGCAAAAAAAAAAAAGCTAAAGCAAGCTAAAGCAAAGGCGCGTTGTACGCTGTTTTTGTGGGGCTCATCGCTCTCATGGCAGATGCAGGCTGGCAGACACGTCCAATTGTTTTTTTCGATCAACTTTTCACGCTGGACAGGAAAGAAACACACATTGACGTGAAGCAGTATGGTCATGCACGTCTGAAAAGCTTGCTCTTAGACTGCCAAGGAAGCAATGCGGCGGATGGACGCAATAACTTGAAAAAAAAACGATTTTTGAGCAATGAAGCGCTTTGTTTACATGTTGCCCCTTGGGCTGAGGATAAATGCAGCCGCCGTTGCACCCTTTGACGAGGGGTGCATCCTGGCATGCACAAAGCTCTCATGCACTGGTTCAATGGCTGCACTTTTCCGTGCGGGAGGCGCATAAACGCATGATTTTTTTTAATCTTTTTCTATTTTCTTTTTTCCCAGGGCGCAGAAAGAGCAACACGGCCATTACTGCGGGCCAGACTCAATGGAAACGGTCGGCGTGCCAATGAATTGGCAGGCTGGGGCACTGCAAAATATAAAAAAGCGGCTGCCACGCTTTGTGTCACGGCATCCCCTGCTTTTTTTCTCTCTCTTTTTCGCTTGTTCCTGCGTCGTTTGTTCTTTTTTTTTGTTTTCATCTCCCCAGCTATTGACACTATGAGTCGCGATGACGAATATGATTTTCTTTTCAAAGGTAAAAATGTCAAAAACACGTCTTTCCCCAAAAGACCTCACACGACCTCACTCGCGCTTCTTTTTCTCCTTTTATTGGCTCCTTTGCCTCGTTGTTTTTCCTTGGTCAGTTGTCTTGATTGGCGACTCGGGCACTGGTAAGACGTCGAGGACGCCAAAAACGCTCACATCGGCGCGTGTGCCATGTGATTTACAGGATTTGACT
This sequence comes from Gongronella sp. w5, assembly GCA_001650995.1. Classification (NCBI taxonomy): domain Eukaryota; kingdom Fungi; phylum Mucoromycota; class Mucoromycetes; order Mucorales; family Cunninghamellaceae; genus Gongronella; species Gongronella sp. w5. The sequence goes on from KV441957.1 coordinate 64,102, forward strand.
GGATTCTCACTGTCCGTCGCCCCTCCCCCCTTTTTTTTTGCCCTTGACGTGCGCCATTTGATCATTCATAGGCAAGACCAATTTGCTTGCTCGGTTCACGCGCAATGAGTTTAACTTGGAATCTAAAAGCACGATTGGTGTCGAATTTGCCACGCGCAGTGTCCAGGTCGACAACAAAACGGTCAAGGCACAAATTTGGGACACAGGTAAAGGGTCAACGCGTGTTTTGCATAAAATGCGTCAAGGACAACTGGCAGGATACACGAAAAGTCGCGCATACTTGTGTTTTTGCTGTTTTTGTGGGCCCAATTGCCATCTGACCCCCCTTTTTTTTTTCTGCCGAGCAGCTGGCCAAGAGCGCTATCGCGCGATTACAAGCGCATATTACCGTGGTGCCGTGGGTGCGCTGCTCGTGTACGACATTGCCAAGCATCAAACGTACGAAAACGTGAATCGCTGGCTGAAGGAATTGCGTGACCACGCCGATGCCAACATTGTGGTGATGCTCGTCGGCAACAAGAGTGATTTGCGCCACATCCGAGCCGTGTCCACCGAGGAAGCCAAACAATTTGCCGCCGACAATGGTAAAATAATCGTGCTTAGTGCTCTTTTCACCACCTGGTGCACGGGTGTCCTCACTTATGAGCGTTTCTTGTATGCAATTAGGTCTCTCGTTCATCGAGACATCTGCCTTGGACTCGAGCAACGTTGAATTGGCTTTCCAGCGCATTTTGACCGGTAAGAACAAAAGTTTGCTTCAAAGGCGCATGAAATTATTGTGCCACTACGCATCGCGTAACGCCCAAGCGCCCAAGCGCGTCATACGTCACATGACAAACAAATCCATCTCATGCACGCGGTTTTTTCTCTTGGGCAGAAATCTACCGCATTGTATCCAACAAGGCGCTCGAATCTTCCAACGATGTGGTTCGTCCCACGGCTGGCGAGACTATTTCATTCAATCAAGACACAGCGGACCAAAAGCAAGGCTGCTGCTAGAGACTCTTGTCAATTAAAATATCACAGTGTTTACCCCTTTTCCTCATATTTGCAATTTTTTTATCAAAAGCGCCTATTTTTACCATGAAAAAAATCCAACAAGAGCAGTCTATGATTCTTTAAGCATGTTGGCAGTGCATTCAAAGGTCAAAGGTATAATTTTTGCTATAGAATTGGAGTCGATTTAACGGCACTGAGTCTCAAATTGTTGCAGGCGCGTTGATGCTCTGCACAATGCTGTTTGAGATTTGGATCCTTAACTCAGCGCAGATGATTGTGCCTCAGTTGCTAGAATTGTGCACTATGCAATAGAACAGGCAGTCAACTTGGAAGGCTGCAGAGACATTTGCTATTGAGACATTTTTATTTTGTATTTTAGACTGGGTTTACTATTTACCAGGTAATCGTTTGCTCTAACCAAATATTTCACACTTCTCCTTCAACAAGTAAGCCTATCGTTGTGAATCTGCGATCACTAGATGGCGCACATAAACTGCAAAATTTCACCTCAAGGGCATCTCAACGAAAAATGCACGTATCACTGGAACACGCACACCATCAGAAAGAGCATGGCTTGCTGAGTATGTGACTGTTCATGATCAACGCGAAAAGTGATTTTTTTGGCACGTTTGATGCGCTTTCAAAATTATAGACAATTTTCGACGCGTGAAAAAGCGCGTCAAACGTGTCGTGACGCGCGTCTGTTCTTAATCAAATCAATGCATCCGGGGCATCTCTTTCTTATGGACGCGTTTGCTTGACTGGATGGACTTGTTTTTCTTGTGAAATTCAAGGTTGAAATTGAATCTAAAATCATGGATTGCTCGGCAACGAGCTCGTGGACCACAGTCTTTTATGACATTTCTCGTGGTTTCTCCAACCCCTTCAGCGTGTGTGCAAGTTTGATGCAATCCTGGAGACCTGATTTTTTAATTTTGGTTTTGGGAGCTCGTCGTGGCTAAATTTTGATTTGCGCATGGCTCGCACCACTGACCCTTGCAAAGCGCGTCCCGATAGGTATTCGAACTGGCTGCTTGACATTGGCTTACGTTTTGGGGCTGTTGAGCATCTGATTGGCAAGGAATAAGCATAATTCATTCAAATTCGATTGTTTCTATAAAGCTCGTCCAGTAAACCGATTCCAGCAGCACATACGACGCATGGGGTGATTCCACATCTTCCTGGAAGCACGGAATTAATAGGGTGCGAACAAGTTAAATCTGTCGACAGGGCAGTGGCTCTTTGAAATGGGAAATTTTAATAGTAAAAGTAGAATGATGATGGAGACATGAGATGAACGATGATATTACAACGATTAGAAAAGATGCGCATGAGGTTGAGGATTACGAGGCAAGCAGGCAAAAGGGGTTGTGGGGTGGAAACAAGTCGACTATTGTGTCTAAAAGTAGATTGTTTTTCGATGCGATGAGGTGACGGCGTTGGATTTTGAGCCGTGGGCAGTGGACGATGATGGCAGCGGCGGGTAATAAGTGCTGTGGCGTGTGGTATTGCTCAGTTGAGTGTCCATCTGGTACGAGGGCGGGTGATGCCGTAGCAATTGTGTCAATCTGCGGTGTTTGCGCTTGAACGACGCGGAGGCTGTGCTGGCATCCACGGGGGCGCGTGGCACAGGCGCTGGCGCTGTGGAAAGCGATTCAAGTGGTGGCGGCGGCACGTCAGAGGTGGATTCCACCGTGATGGTGGACGCGTCGGCGACGAATTGGGATGCATTTGGCTCATTAGCGTCGTCGGACGCGATCTGGGACCGTTCCGACAGAGGCGGGGCGTCAATCAGCAGGTATTTGAGCGATTTGAACCACGCGCTGTAGCTGAGCTCGTCCAGGCATTGGATCTTGATGCTGCGGCTGGCCGCTTGGATGTAGAAACTCGGCACATGAGTGGGACAGTCGTCAATAATCATGAATGATTCGACAAGCACTAAGTGGAGCGCAAAAAAAAAAAAACATCCAATGAGATAGCTGAATATCTACAGCCATTGGTGCTGGAATCGTTTGACTATAACAAGATACTAACGTTCAAAGCGAGTGAACATGAAGAGCTGTCGGATGTGCAGTGTCTGTTCCTCACTAAGCTCCGCGTCGTGTCTTTTTTTCTCTCTCTCTCTATTTCTCTCTTTTTTCCCTTTTTCCATCTTTTACCCGACTTTGTGTGGCACTCGTATCGCTCTTGTACGCCTGGTTCGTGGTGGCTCCAATAGAGTGTTTTCGAGTATGGGTGCAACCAGACGAACCGGCGCTGGCGCTTGTGCGAAAGACCATTTCCGACCCATTTGCGCGGATATTTCCACATCCAAGTGCCAATCATGGTGGTTGTCAGTGCACGGATGCTGTTTGATGATGCTGCGGGCATGTTTGGCAAGTGCGGATCCTGGACATCCGTCGCCAAATTGTCCTTTGAGCCGCCGAGGTGTATGGTTGATGCTGTTTGACGGAGATTCGGCGACAAGACAAGATGAGACGTGCTGGCCGATGGTGACGAAGACGATTCGACGCGCCATGACGACGGGGGCGGTGCCAGGTTGGGTGCGGACACCTGATGGTGCTGCATCAGGGACCGAGACGTGCGACATTGGGCTGAATGGTCGTTTTCATGCTCATCCTTGTCGGCAATCGCATTGACGCGGTGGCGCAGCGGCTGGTAAATGTAGCTTTCTGTCGAGAGCAGCGAGCCAAAGGTGAGCTCGGTGTCTTGGTTCGTTTTTCCGGTGAGCATGGCCGCCGAGGGGAGCGAAAGAGAAAGCGACAAGGAATTGGTCTCATCTGCGGCGGACAGTCTTGGCGACGTGCGCGGTGAAGTAGACGTGGACGCGCTGTTACTGAGTACAAATGGCTGGACGGGTGTCGTCGACCTTTCGGACGCGTTGTCGTCGATTTTGGGTGAAATGGCGATATTTGAGTGGCAAGGCAGGGTAACCATGGACAATAAACGACGTTTGGTGGGTGCATTGACATTGGCCATGGACAATTCGTTGTCGAGGGTTGTTTGCTGCGTGTGAGCAGAGGCTGGCAGTGCCGAATCGGGCGGATGATCCAACATGGTGTCGAGCATCGATCCAAGTTGTTGCAAGGATGGCATTGGATGAGTAGAACTGCGATTGATCTTGTCGATACGCGTTTTTTCGTTTTCGCCGTCATCGTCGTCCTTTTCGGAATCGCTCATTTCAATATTGGACTGCTCGGGGCTCATGAGCAACACGGATGGCGGCAGGCATGGCGGTAATGTCCCTGTGGCGGCTGACAATGGCTCCGACACATTGACCCGGTTGGCATGGAGAGCATGATGGTGCTCAAGACGCGTCTTTTCGATGGTTTCCTGAGCGTCGCGCCACAATTGCTCCATTTGCACGCGTTTGGCACGTTCATTGTCCAGTGCGGCTTGGAGTCCGGCCATGGTGTCGTGCGCGCGTGCCAGACTGGCCTGGAGCTCGACGGTTTCGCGTTGTTGGGCCTCCTTTTTCTTACTCGAGATGGGTGGCATTGAATGTGACGGTGTGACGGACAATGGCGGCATGCTCATGCGATTGGCGTTATTTTGGTGGTGCGCGTCGGCTAAAAAGATGGCCGAGGTGGCGTCGGATGTGTTTGTGTTCGATGACAAGGACGTGGATGCGCGGCGGCCTTGCAACACGGCCAAACGGCGTTTTGTGATGGCCAAATCGAGTTTATCGTGGCGTGCCTGGTCGAACGCGTCTTGACAATGCATGTGTTGCTGCTTGAGCGCATCCAATTCCTGTCGCGTGTTGGCCTCTTGCTGCGCTAGTCGTTGTTGTTCCATCAAAGCACGCTCTAATTTCTGCTGAAGCACGTCCACTTGCTGGCACACCTCTTGCTTTGCAAGCTCCAAGTTCCAAATGTCTTCCTTGCTGCTTTCTAATCGTATCAGGTCATCGTAAAAGGAAAAGAACATCAGTCAACCCCGACAAATGGCTCAAAAAATGGGCAAAAAGAGGGGGTAAACGGCGGAAAGGCGCACGATATGAAAAATAAAAGGACCACGGTCGATGAAAAAGGAAGGGAGTGGGTGAAAGGGACAGTGGAGAGGGTGGTGACGCGTCGACAAGGCTGAAAGTGAGCGTTGCCGCGCGATAAAGAGGGCCGTGCGGTGCGTCAAATAAGAATCACAATAATCAAAGAAGCGGCAGCTTGCAGGCAAGTGCCAAGTGAAGCGAGGAAAAAAAGGCAGAAAGAGAGGAAGAAGGACAAAATAAACACGGGACCGAGAGCAAGCAAAAAAAAAGGGGGGGGGCGGCAGGTATGGGTGCTAAGACAAACAAAGAAAGAAAGAAAAAAAGAGAGAGAAGAGAGCGAAAGATCGACAAGGACCGGCATCCAAACAAATAAAGACGCCCATTGCCCGCATCCCCTCTTTTTGTGTGTGTGTGTGTGTGTGTGCGTGTGCCCCTGCTTTTTTTTTTTTTTTTTATTTTTTCCCCAA
>KV441957.1:69565-97819 GCA_001650995.1 Gongronella sp. w5
GTGCCCCTTTTTTTTTTTTTTTTTTTTTAATTCGTTACCTAAATCGTCGGCGCGCTGACGCAATTGGCTCGTTAGACGTGTGATGGTCTGTTGTGCATCCTGATTTTCGACCGTCATGTTTTGAAGGGAGTGCCGCTGGTGCTCCAGGAGGTCATGCAGTTGCTGGAGCCTTTCCAATGCCGTCTGGCCCATGCGTGGTGGCCATTGCCCCTGTTCTGTGTGGGTCATCCTTTGTACCTGCAAAGAAAAAAAAAACGCACACATAATCAATTCATTGTCCCTTTTTTTTTTTTTTTTGTTCCCCTTGTATGCTCCTTGACTGCGAAAACAAATTCGCGCGCGTAGACGCATCCTTACAGCGAGCTCCAGCTCAAGAAACGTCTCCTACACCCAATTTAAAAAAATAAAAGAGTATTGTGAGGCGCTGCAAGAGCATGTTCACGTTTTTTTTTATTTGTGTACTTTGATGTCCGTCATTCGCGTGGGATGCGGTGGCGAGGCGTGGCGTTCAATGGTTGCAACAATAAAAAGGAAAAAAAAGGCAAAAGGGGGCAACAAAAAGAGTAGTAAAAAAAAGAGCAAGAGGAAAAAGAGAGAGACCAATGTTGAAAGCAATGTGAGAAAGCAATAAAAATGCTCCTAAGGGGCTCTGTTAAAGGAGCAAATCCGGAGGCAACAGGCCAGAAAATCCAAAAGAAAAAAAAAAAAAAGGAGGCACCATTGGCAACATTAAAGCGGGTTTGCGCGCGATCGACGGAAAATAAAGAGCTGCATGAAATTCATGCTTGTGCAACGTGACGTGCATGGCAAGCATGGCCCATGCAAAAATGGAGACAAGGGAAACACAAAACGCGCGCTTTTTATTTTTTTTTCCTGCGAATTGGCAAGGGCAAATAGACAAGGGGCCATCAAAAGATATATTTTGTATAGAGAAGGTAGGGAGGGGGAAGGAAAATATGCAACATTGGGTGTGGTGTGTTGTGCGTGGCGGGAAAAGTGTGGAAAAAAAAAGACAGATGGCGAGATGTCAAGGGAAAAAGAATGGGGGGGGGGTGAGGAGAGAAAAAAAAACGAAGCGTCAACAAAGAGAGGGTCGGGATGGGTGGTGGTGGTGGTGGATCTAAGCAACAGGCCAAGAAAAAAGTAACAAAAAAGAAAGAAACGTCGAGGAAAAAACAAAAAAAAAGGGCCACAAGAGTGCTTTTTTTTTTTATCCTCTGATGGTCAATCCGCGCTCTGGATGATTGCGCTGTGCTCTGCCTGTCTTGTCGACATGCTCCAGGCCTAGCGAGTCTTGGAGTCGATGCCATTGGTGGTCGCTTAGCTTGAATTCGTCGTTTTCATCTTCCACGGGCGTTGCCGAGAATTGTGATGCGAGGCAGATGCGGACCTTTGCCCAATCCTTGTCATTGATGCCTGTGCGAAGCTGCAAGCGCGTCTTTGTATCTTGCCAAGGCTCGTCCTTGATGACGAGGAATTTGAATGGGATGGAGTGTGTGCGGTTAATGTCGCGCGAAAAGTGGAAGACGTCGATGAGTGTGTCTTCGTCGCCCATGTTCTTTTCCTCTTCTGGGATGGGCTCGATGAAGAGCTGCGTGGACGGCGAATCGCTGAAGCCAATGAGGGAGTCCGATGGATTGTACACGCGGTTAACACGGCAATTGACGGCCTCGTAGACGCGCAAATGGCGGAAAGCCGAGGGCGATTGCAATTCCTCCTCCGTCTTTGCCGGTCCATTGAACGAGATGCCTGCCGTGGTGTGGACCTGGCGCAGCAGGTCGGCAAATCGGCCATTCTTGGGCACAATCAGGGTCACTGGGTGCGGCGTGACCCCTGGAGACAAGCACGTGACCTTGATCTGGCGGCTGTTTTCAAACTCCGCAAGCGGCACGTCCAAAATGTCGAAGGCGAGGCACCGCGTGAATGTGGAAATGTCCTCCTCAGTGTGGATGTTTTGTTGCAAATACGTGATGAAATCGCCAAAGCATTTGCCGCTGCCTGGGAATCGCGGCATTGGCTTGAATTCCTTGTTGCGCGCACTGAGCGAAAACAGGCGCACCTTTGGCGCGTCGTCAGGCACCCCAATGTGCTGCGCAATTGCCTGCGTCACCTCGTCATACGTCATCGTCGTCAGCAGCTCAAGATCAAATCGCAATTCTTCCACATTCGTCACATTGAGCGCCGCAGCCGTCGCCGCCATCGCCGTCATCTCAATGGGCGCAACCGTCACAACACGCCGGTGGAACAGATAATTCATGAATTCAGGCGCACTGTAGTACATGTCCTTGGCCGTCAGGTCCTCGATTCTTTTTAAGATAATAAAAAAAATTGTGTCAGCCTCAAAAAAAAAACTCTCTTTTTCTTGAATTTCTTACTCGTCCTCGGTCAAGGAGCGCTGCATCACCAAGATATCGCCGTCTTGAATCTCGCTCTGTTGGAATGTCTTGTTCAATTCCATGTTTTCAATCATCTCGGGCTTGATTTCCTCGTACAGATCAATGTCGGTGCGCGGATCAAACCCGGCGAGCTCTCGCAATTGATCCAAGATGCTGCTGATCTTGCTCTGTGGCGACACATAGAGCTTATTCAGGCCACTGATGAAGGTGAAGAAGAAGAAGAAAAACAGATGAGAAACGAATAAAGCGGGAAAGAAAAAAAGGATTTTTTTTTTTACCAGATACCAGACTCGCTGATGCCATGGATCCAAACAACTTGATAAAGATGAGACAGAGAGGCGGGGCCACGTCGATGCCGCGGCCAGCTTCAGGGAAAATTGGCATGCCGTCCTCAGTCAAGGCAGCGGGTCGCTCAATGTAAATGCGCATAGGCGCCGCACTCTGGCTCTGTTGCACGTGGCGGCGATAAATCTCCTCCATTTCTATCAATGAAAAAAAGGGGACCATCAGTCTCGAATTTGCCTTCTTCAAAAAAATAAAAAAAATGCTTACTGCAGGGCGCCTCATTATCTGGGATGGGCTCTTCCGGGCGGATGGTGCGATTTTGACGATTGACGAGTGTCCAAGGGCGGAAATGAGTGACTGGGATGCCCAGCAGGTTCGCTAGCTCTTGCTTGTATTCCCCATAGGGCTGATCCTTGCGTGCGCGCACCTTGCGCATATTGATGGGATCCATGAAATCAAGGCCATCATGCTGCTGGAACAATTCATCCGTGGCCAACCACACTTTCATATAGAGGTGCTCCTCTTTGCGTTCACGCGCCAGGGCATCCTTGGTCTTGCGCTCATTCTCGAATCGTGTCACTATTAAAAAAAAAAGTAAGAATCGATACCATTGAAAGAGAGAAAGAGAAAAAAGAGAAAAAACGAGGGCTTACACAGATGTTTGGGGATATCGTCGTCTGTGACTGGCGCAAGAATCTCGTCCTGCAAGGTGCGGCGCACATAGACAAGCATATAGGCGTTTGTGTAGCGCTTGAACACACGAGCAGTGGGCGGGCGCGGCTGCTTGGTGGTGCTGAGCTGCTCGCCGCCGAAATTCTCCTCAAGCACCTCCTTAAGTGTGGCTGGCACAACACGATCGTCGTCAAACTTGAGCCATCGGTCCTCCTTGGTCGGTTTGACAAATGCGAGGTAATGCCCGCCGCCGAGATCACCGCTGTGCACGAGCACACTAAGTGACAAAAAAAGTGTCAAATCATTCATTCACGTCCAATTGCCCCTTTTTTCTTTTCTTTTTTTTTTTTACCCGTGGAGGACGTATTCATGCGATTGCGACTTGTCGGCAGACTCGGAAAGGAAGGGCTCGAGGTCGATGGTCAGAGGGAATTCGTGTCGGTCATTGATCTTTGTGGAAAAAAAAAAAAAGGGTGAGCTGCGCCATGGAAAAACGCAAAAATGGATCCGCTTTGTTACCTTGACCATGCGGTCCGTCATGATGTTGTATTCAAAGCGCTTCAATTGCAAGTGCAACACAGGCGGGAAGCTTTCAAAAATAACCCCCTTTTTCGCATCTTGCAGACCATGGCCCTCAGCCATATACTTGTTATCGCCATCCAGGATCTCCTCGGCCACATAGTCTTTGAACGACGCTTCCAAATTGGGGCAGCCCTTGACATTGAGTTGAATGTCTGCAAAAAAAAAAAAAAAAAAGGGTCAAGACAGCCCGATCCCTCGTTTTTTTTTTTTTTTCATTTTACCATAGTAATCCTCGGAGCGCGAGGATTCAAAATCAACATTGATGCAACGGATGTAGCTCTTCATCTTGCCAACAAAGAGGTGCTTGATGGCGCCGTCGGCAGGCGTGCCCTTCATCTTGATTTCGAGATTGTCCTGCAAAACGCGGTTGAATTCTTGGACATCGTGCTGCATAAACGCGTCGAGTGTGTCCCAGCCAAATGATTTGGTCAGCTCATTGGTGCCAACAGACGAATCGGTGTATTGCAGATTGTAAAAGAGGCGTTGCAGCGCGAGCGCCACGCTCTCGGACGGCGTGTCGTTCTCGGTGGGGATCTGATACACGGCCTTGCGGAAGTAATTCGTGCAATAGAGCGACTGGAACAACGAGTTCATATAGCACGTTGCTCCCTGGTTCTTGAGGCCCACGTAGCCCGTCATTTGCTTGGAATCGTAGCTAAAAATGAATAAAAAAGGACACAAATGAGCCTCACTTTCCCTTTTCCCCTTCAAATCAATGATTTTTTTTTTTTTGCTCGTACTTTTGGAAATTGTGCCAGAGGACGCCCGTGGGATCCTTGACGACCTTGACAATGACAGAGATACGCACGGCACCTTGCTCAATATACTCATTTTCCATCTTGGCCATCTCCATGAAACGCGTAAAGCCCCAATCCGATTCGTCGCTTTGGAAGCGGTGCTGGCCGGCTAATGGTGCAATCAAATGGATATGAGAAACGTGTTCTTTTTTTTTTCTTTTTTTTTCTTCTTCTTACAATGGACACAATAAGCGGTGGGATCTGTTGGCTTGGAAACGAGAATGACAAACTGCGCACACGAGTAATTTTCGCTGGACGCCTTGGCATCCGTGAACTCGAGATAAATGGACACACTTTCGCGCTGCGTGTTGCCTCGCGGAAAGAGAAGGATGTTCCTGCAACCGATAAAAAAAACATTAATTTGGCCGTTTCTGCGCCCAATTCGTGACATTTAGGGCTTACCATCGATGATTGCCGGCTTCAAAGATGGGCCCTTGCTGGCGGTCAGGCAGCGCGGCCCAGTCGGTTATTTCCCAGTGCGAAACTTTGTACTCGAGCACCTCTTCGTCCAATGGCGCAAGCTCTTTCTCGCCAATGGCTTGCCCTGGAAAGAAAAAATAGGAAAAAAAAAAAAAGACGTGAGCCGAACGCAAAAACATAAAAAAAGAAGCCAACTTACACTCGGTCAAGACATTGGCAGGCTCAGGGATGGGCTCGGAAGGCAAAGTGTCGGTGGGCGGCAACGCGGGACCAGGCAGGTCATCGATCTTGAGAGGGAGCGTCGAGTCCTTCATATCTTGATCTTCCTAAAAGAACAAAACGAACCGCGGATGAGCCAATGGCGCAAGCAAAAGAGGGGATCAACTTACGTCACTGGGAAGCATGGTCGCTGGGATTGTTGTTTATCGGCGCGCGGAAGGAAGGACAAATGGAAACGAATAGGCACTTGGAGGCAAAGAAACAAGGACGGTGAAACACAAACGTTCACCTAAAAGCGGAGGAAACAGGGAAAGAGAGGGAAGATAGAAGAGAGGGAAAAAAAAAAAGAGTCAAGAAGAAGAAAAAGAGACAACAAACAAGAAATAGACAGAAGAAAGCAAAAAAAGGTGACAAAAGGGGGCGCCCGCCTTTTTTTTTCTTTCGATTCAAACCCAGCGCGTGCCTTGCCTTTTTCTTTCATACTTTTTTTGTGGTCTTCGCCTATGGACCAAGGTAAAAGACACTCTATTTTCCCTTTCTTTCGCCTCTTTCCACCTTTTTATTTTCTTTTACTTTCTTTTGTAGACGTGTGTCAAGACTATATAAATGGTTTATGCGTCTATGACGTGTTTGAGTAAAACAACGCGCCTAAATAAACGTCGTCGAGCTGATCCCGCTTTTGTTTCTTCTTTTTTTCTTTTTGCACCCTCAGGTCCACTGTAAGCTTTCATAATAGGCATGCTGTGCATATCAAAGCCTTGGCTGACGCATGATTTAGACGCACGACATGGGTCGCTGCCCCAAACACCACGGAGAAGGCGCGCGCAAAATTCTCGAGGAATACAGGGACGAGAGCCTTCCTGGGCACATTGAAAATCTTCAGAGGGCATTGACCAATCGAGATCATCTTGTTGCCAAGAACGTCTCAATTGCACACGCGAGCAAATTCGACCCCGCCATTGTGCGAAACAGCAAAAAAGACGCGTTTTGCCCGAGGTATTCATTTTTTTTTCTGGATAGAAAGACAAAATGGACAAGGCACAGATCGCACTGGAGCGCGAGTTTCTTAACAAGGACAAGATCACGCCCGATCGTATTTTAAAGCACATCAAAAGCATGGAACAGCTCTACAAGCAAGCATCGGCGCATCAACAAGACCAATTCGTCGAGGTGTGCAATCAATGCGCGTGCATTGTGCCCCGTGACGAGGAAGCTCGCCAAGCGCACGCTGGAACAAAGGTAAAATACGCGCTTTTCCTTTTTTTTTTTTTTTTTTTCTGTCTCATATTTTGGCGGTGTCATAGGTCCACGTAGCCTATCTGATGATCGAGCAACATTTGGTCAATATTCAAAAGTCCGCCACAGACCAGCAACAGCATTCCTGTCCTCCTGTCTGATCCGTTGGCCCACTCCTCTTTCTTTTTCTTCCCTTTTTCTTTTTCATACCTCTGCTTTTCTCCTTTTTTTCAACAAATAAAGCACACAGAGCACCATGGTATGCATACCCTGGGCATGAAATACACACTTTTGATGATACTCACGGCTTGCCCTTCCTTTTATTGTCATGACAGGTGGATGAAAGCCGAGAAACGTTGCTTGGCAATGCCGCTGAAATTGCTGCCGACACGGATCTAGAGGCCCAGCGGCCCCAGTCTGCCGCCACTGGCAACACACGCGCGTCAAACACAGGCAATATTGCTAGCAACGACCCTGCAAAGAATTCAAACGTTGTGCGCGAGTATTTCGACAATTCCAGGTAATTTTGCCGCTCAATTGGCGCGTTTCGACCAACAACACTCACCCTTTTCTACCCTTGGTTGTGTCCATAGCCATCCCGTTGCTGCCTTTTTCTTCCTCGCCTTCCGCCTCGGCGCGCTCCTCATGTATCTCCTTGGCTCTATTTTCACCGACAATTTCACTTTGGTCTTTGTCATTACGATTCTCCTCTTGGCATTCGACTTTTGGACAGTCAAAAATGTCAGTGGGCGCCTCTTGGTCGGTCTGCGCTGGTGGAACGAGATTCAGGACGACGGGTCGAACAAATGGTCCTTTGAGAGCTTGGTATGACACAATGGCCATGGCATTGGCGAAAAAAAATAAGAAAAAAAAAAAAAAGGGACGCAACGCGTGTTTTAATTTCTCTGTCTCTCTTTTTTATCGTATGCGTGCAGCCCAATCGACCTTCCAATGCCGCGGATTCGCGCCTGTTTTGGACCGTTTTGTACGGCACGCCTGTTTTGTGGATCTTATTCGCCTTGAGTTGCATTTTCACGTTCAAATTCACATGGCTCGTCATTGTTGTCGTGGCCATTGTGCTCAACATGGCCAACGTCGTTGGCTACACGCAGTGTGACAAGGATGCCAAGCGAAAATGGGCGTCCAACATGACCGCCCAGGCCGCCTTTGGCTCCCTGACTGGCAGCGCCGGTTTGGTGGGCAAGGCCGTGTCGTCCGGTCTTGGCAAATTCTTTACCACTCGCTGAAATTCATCCCCTCCCTCCCTTTCTTCTCCCCCCCTTTTTTCCCCTTTGTTTGGGTGCAACGCGTATGATATCCTTTCTTCTTCCCCCTTCCCGCGCCCCCTCCTCCCCTCTTTCTTCACATCCGTCTATTTTTTTATAGCCACCTACACCCAAATAGATGTATCTCTGAGAGCTTCTTCTTTTTTGATCTCGTCTTTGGACAATAAAATTACCTTGGCAAAGAAATGGATTCAATGCACGCGCGTCGCACTCGATTGCGCTACCTGACCAGACGCGTGGCGGACTTGGAACTGGCCCGTCAAGGCATCAAATGCTCACTGCCAAGTGTCTTTGCACGCGCATCCGTTGAAATTTTTCGCAACTTGTGTATCATGCCTTGGTTTCTTTGAATATGCACCGTATCATTTATAATAAAAGAAGGAAGAACACCAATTAGAGTGCGCATGGCACTGTAAAGACCGCCTGTCCACACTTGATGATTGATGCGACAAATGGACGGTATCGTAGATCAACTTGGAACAGCTTGATGGAGAGGCATTTGCACGGGGCTGGTAGCAATTTGATGGTCAGAGGTCCAATAAAATTAGATCGTCTTTCTGGATCTATTTGAAAAAAAAAATCAATAAGCTAGCACCTGAGAATATACGCAAAAACATCATTTCCATCCCCTTTTTCGATTTTATCACTTCAAACATGCAATGATGCATCTTGAACCTGTTTGATGTTGAATTTCTCTTTCAAAAGCATATGGTACACCAATCAACAGGCAACCGATGAAATGCAAAAAATCACGAGTTTCATGGTTTTGAGATTTAGCAAAGGCTAATCTTGAGATTTCTCTCGTCTGCACGATCCATTCTGCAAGAAAAAAAATTGCCGTCATTGAAGTCATGAGCCGACAATTCCTCAGTCTAAATTTGGGATCATGCGGTCACGTTCATCGGGAGAAACGCGTAAAATATTGTTTTGGCCCTGGGATTGCACTAGTAAACCGAACCTCGAGATCTTTTTAAGACTGAGTGATCCGATTTGCGAAAAAAAAAACTTGGAATCATCGTATTTTTGAATCGAGTATCCACTGGTTTAAAGTTTGAGCCAGATGATCAGGCACATCGGGAGGAACGCGTAATATATTGTTTGGCGCTAGATTTTTACTAGCGAACACGAATCTTGGGATTTCTCGAGACTAAGTGACCCGATTCGCGAAAAAACTTAACACTGCTGAAGAATTGGGTCTACCATCAACTGGTCCAAATTTGGGCGCAGATGCGCAAGTTTCTGAGAAACCGCCAAATCCGTAGCGTAAACGGGGTACGAACAGCAGCATTTTGTCTCGTGCAGCGACAACGGCTGAGCGCCCCAACGCGTGAGGCACCTCAAATGAATCAGCGGGCAAACGCGGTGAAAGCGCTTGTGGTTCGGAGACATCGCGTCGAGATCTCGGCGAGTTAGCCTTTAGAGATCGTTTTGACCGTGATTTGGCCCTAAATTCATGAAAAATGCATTTTCTCAGGACTGAGTGAACCGATCTCTGAAAAAAATTGATATCGTTGGGTTTTTGAGTCAGGTACCCATGACCTGAATTTGGAGCCAGATAATCAGCCTCATCGTGAGAAACGCGTAAAATATTATTTTGCACTGGGGTTTCACTACCAAACATGAATCACGATCTTTCTCGCGACTGAGTGATCCGATTCGCGAAAAAACGTAACAACAATGAAAAATTGGGTCAACCATCAACTGGTCCATATTTGGGACTAGATGAGCAAGTTTCTGATAGAGCACCAGTTTCATGGGCGTAAACGAGGTAAAATCACGACTATTTGGTCTCTGTCGCGGTAACGGCTGAGCGCCTCGACGAGAAAGTCACCTCAAATGAATCAGCGGCCAAACGCGTTAAAAGCGTTTGTGGTTTGAAGACATCGCGTCAAGATCTCGGCGAGTTGGCCTTTACGGGGTTAATTTAGCCCTGATTCATGCAAAATGTATTTTCTCAGGACTGAGTGATCCGATCTCTGAAAAAAATTGACAGCATTGGATTTTTGAGTTCAGCATCCTCTAGCTCAAATATAGGACCTGATGAACAAGATCCGGAGGAGGCGCCCTGTAAAAATTGGGTAAGGCCTTTTCCATTCTGGCAGCGAAAGCAACAAGGGCACAACAACGTATCTACGCGCGAGCTACCTCAAATGAATACGTGATCAAAGATGGTAAATGCGTTTGTGTTTTGGAGACATTGCGCTGAGACCTCTCAGAGTTGGAAAGTAATGACTCTGAAAACTCGCATTTTCGATATTGGTTTGGAAAGACATGATACGAACTGTCGTTAGTACGTTACTGTAGAAAGCCCGACGTGCTGTGCAAATGAAAAAAGAGACGGCTCAAGAAAAAAAAAAGCAATGGCTGCAACACTCGCATGTGAGCTTCATTTTTTAATTATTTTTCTGAATTGACCATTGAACGCTGACAATAGGATGGAACAGATGCATTATAATATACGCATGACAGTGCCCTTGCCCTTTGTTCGCCCTTCACGGAAAATCTACATGCGCGCAAATGTCAAATCAGCCATTTTTTTTCTTTTTTTTACACAAACACCGTTCTTGCTTACCAGCTTGGCGCCTTCTAATAGGTATTCCGGTTGCTTGACAAACTCAAAGAGCTAGTAAATGACAGAATTGAAGGTGTGAGATTTTGTCGCATCGTGCCTCATATGCTCAATTGTTGCTTTTTAATTGCTTACGACAATGGCCTTATCGCCTGTGCGCAGAATCTGCTTGTCCAGGTTGACGATGGACGCTGTTTGGCGCACGGAGCCGCAATGGATCATTGCCTGGTACTTTTCCTTGATGGTAGTGGAGTGGTACAAAATGCGAATCTCGGCCTCGAATTTGCGCGACACCTTCGGGGGCGGCATGTCCTTTTCGTATTGCAAGAGGACCATGCCCTTGCGCAGGGACTTGCGGCGGATGTTTTTGAGCGCAAACGTGACACTCTGGCCAGCGCGTGCCACGGGGACCGACACGCGGCGGCGGTGGATGCCCTTGATGGTCGTGACGACAAATTCGCCGGCGTGGTCAGGCCCTACTAGCACCTTGTCGCCCACGTGGATCAGGCCGCTCTTGAGAATGCCAGACACCACGGTGCCGACAAACGGTACCGAGTAGGTCTCGTTGATCTCATAATGGAAGCGCTCTTTGGTATCGTACGTGGTCAACGACGGCAAGATGTTGAGATAATTGCGCAACAAATCCAAGCCTTGCCCTGTCACGTTGCTGATCTGGAAAATCGGGCATAATCGCGCGCTGACGCAGTGTTGCTTTTGGAAAAAAAAAAAAGCAAAAAAAAAATAACAAAATAAGCTGCAAAAAAAAAATAACAAAATAAAAATAACAAAATAAGCTTTCTCTTTCTCGTCCAACCCTTTTCTTGCTCTTTTTGATAACATTTGTCGCCATCTTACAGCGCTGTTGACGACATCCTGGTTGGTCTTGACAAAGATGGGCAGCTTGTGGCACGATTTGCTCTTGAGCAGCGTGCGCAGCGATTTGATGGTTTCCGCAAGCACATGCGGGGGTGTGCTGTCGATCTTTGTCACGACGACAAGCACGGGAATCGAGAGCGACAGTGCAAGACCCAAATGTTCCTTGGCCATGCCAATCATGCCTGCGTTGCCGCCAACAATCAGCATGACAAAATCAGGGAAATTGCCAGTCATGCCAAACACGGTCGTCTACGTGGATCACGGGTCAAATTTCCATAAACCAATTCTCTCTTTTTCTATCCTACCTTGAGGTATTTTTCGTGGCCGGCAAGATCGACAAAGCTGATGAGCTTGGACGCCCTCTCGCACACCTCCTCGGAGGTCAATTTGCGGCCGGATGACGCGACAATGGCCTGCGACTGCGCGTCAAACCCGAGGATCTCGCCACCCACACTCGACGTACGCCCGGATTCGCGCTCGTGCGGGTGACGGAACAAATTAACACGCGCACGACCGCGACCATCGTCCAAAATGCCCTTGGTCAGCACCCCTAATAGCGTGGACTTGCCGGCGTCCTGAGAATTGGCAAGAAAAAAAAAGGAAAGGAATTGAGCGACCAAAAGCGCCGTTTTGACGCGTCCAAAACACGCGTTTTCTGTTTTTTCCAAATTCGGCACTTACGACATTACCAACGACGGCAACGCGGACTTCTAGCATGTCCTCGATAGACATGGAGCGCTTGCGGATCATCACGTGACCACACTCGTCTTTCTTTTTGTTGTCAGGCTCGGTGGTCAGTGAGTCCAAGTCGACGGCCGCCGCACCCAACGTGTCGGCCACTTGCTGTAGCGTTGTCAGACACGCGTTGTATTCGTCCTTGGTCAGGTTCATAAGCGACCCGTCATCTACAAAGAACGAGACGTGAGCGGCACGCGCGTTTTTCTTATTCTTATTCTTTTTACCTTCAACACCCAGCTCGAACAAGTTTTCGCCGCCACCCTGGCGTAACCGACTGTCTAATAAGGACGACAAGTATGCCATGTCCTCCGTCGAGCGCTCTAATAACCGTGTCTGTAAAAAAAAAAGGAAAATAAACCGTGAATATCAAAAAGGTGGTGTCTTTTTTTTCTGACCTTGAGCGTTTTGACGTTGCTGTGGTCGTCGTCGTGCTCTTCCACGATGTCCTCCTTGAGGTGCAACGTCTGTATTGACTCTTCGAGTGTGTTATCCGTCTTGTTGTTCACGGTCATAGGAAAAAAAAATAGGTATCGAAAAAAAAGTGGGGAAAATGAAAAGAAAGAGGAAAAAATGTGAGGTGTCCCGCCACAATTTGGATATTTTATAGACGCACAGATTTGGAGAGGAGCCTGTCGCAGGTCGTGGGTAATTTTTCTCCTTGACAATGGGCTGCCTTTTGCCTATTTCTCTCCAAAAAGCATCGAAAGGAGGGAAACCATGGCTTTTCTTGCTGTGCCTCTGGCATGGCATGGGCCTTTTCTGTAATTGTGACTCATTGCCCGAGAACTGCGGCTGCATAAAAAGAACAAAAGCCAAGTGCTGCTTGGACACCGAGGGCAAATCCCCGAATTTGGGTTCATTTAGACGTCATGGAAGTTGGGCAACCCAGCCCAATTGATTATTTTTTATTTTTTTACTTCTTTCCTGTCATCATGCGCCTACGAACATGCGTTTCTGACTTGACATCCGTGCGCCAGGTGACTGTGTAGCGTGCCAATGGCACACACTTGGGCCGCGTCAGCTCGATTTCATAGGTCTGAGGCGTTTGAGACTCATTCAACACGGTGATCACGTCGCGTGACATGCCTCAAGCTCTTGAACCTCTCCATAGTGATCTCTATGGCCACGCTTTCTTCTATTGCCACGGATATGATATTTGCCCGTGATGATCATCAAGTCAAGATGGTTTTTTTAATTCTGCACATGGCGCGGTCATTTTGGAGGGGCGACACGTATTCAACCTCCTTTCCAATGCATGCCGCAGTCCTGGGCAGGATGCTGCCCAATTGGGGTCACCGGCTTGGCATCCCCATAGCCAAGCGTACTGGCACATTGCGCTTTTGCAAAAAAAAATTGTGTAATTTTTTTTTCCAAGACTGATCAAGAGTTCATCGATTGAAAGCAATACAGTGCCAATTGCTATCCCATCCCCTGCCATGTTCCAAAAGTGAGACCATTGGAGCTGGGGATAGCGAGAAATCGATTGTTTTTTTTGTAAAAAAAAAAAAAAAAAAAAAAAAAAGTAGGGTAGCACTGTACGCGCAGTCGCGTCGAGAGGTTTGGCGTATTCTTCCCACTCTTGCTGCGAACGGGGCTACGGATGGGCTGGAGCTAGCGTTGTTGGCCGAATTGGAAGAAATTGAAGACCAGAGAAGGGGGAATGATGCCAATTTTGGGCATCTGCTGACTTTTTTTGCGGTGCAGAGCGTGGGAAAGTTACCTGTAGCAGGTCGTGCCTTGTGCAACGAGTCTAGAGGGGTGGGGATGGCACGACGCCAGATTGCAAGCTGTTTCAGCCCAAATTCCGCCCACCCAGGTCCATGTTGAGCATCATCTTTTTTACATTCAAATCGATGATGACAATGCGATGACAGGGAGCAGTACGGATGGAGCCGATCGATTACGGAGACTGCGGCGGGGCACCCTTTTGTTGTTGACAGGGCCCTGGCGGCGCGTGAATACGATCGCTTCCTCAAAATGCTGCCTTTTGTTCTATAAAAAAAAAAGTTTTCTGTACCCTGTCTTTCTTGCGCTCCTCTTTTGTTCTCTTTCTCGCCCTTTTCTTTTTCTTTTTCCTTTTCTTTTCGCGTTTTTCCTCATGTCCCTGTCTTTGCCTCAAATTGACATTGTTGCCGGCCAAGCGTCTGCTGCCTTGGCCTCGCAAGCCAGCCAGCATGACGGTGTGGTCATTGTCTTCACCAACAAGTCCAAGCTTGTGGACTTGCTTCCGTGCGCCCAAGCATACACCGAGGCCGATAATGCCTTTGGCAGCTCTATTCAGCTCGTGTGCCCCCTAGACAAGAGCCCGCACGCGCGCGTTCTGCTCGTGCCCACCGGCACGTTGAATAGCGACGTCGACGACCCGCGCCGCTTCAAGGGTAAAAAAAAAAAAAAAACCAGCACTTTTTGTTGTGAAATTCACACTTTTTTTTGCTCAGATGCTGCTTTTGAGGGTGGCAAGCGTGCTCTTGCGGCGGGTATGAAGTCTCCCCTTGTGTGCTTTGCGGATGCGCCAGACGCGCAGGTGGTGGATCTCAAGTGGATGATGGAGGAAGACTTGGATTACAAGCATTATCTCGAGGTGACGATGCTTGGTTTCCTGGAGGCAGCCTACGAGCCCATTGACGTTGTCGAGCATGCCCAGCGCATGAACAAGCCCATCACCGTCTTTGACAAGCTCACGTTTGTGGCGGCGGACTTGGCCCAGGACCAAATCGCGACGGTTGTGCAAAAAGTGCAAGCCATTGAGAATGGCCGCCGCGTCGCCAAGGGTAAAGCAATTTTGGCAAGAGAGAGAAATCGCGCGCGTGATGTATAAAAACGAAGCGCGTGACACGATTTTTTTAATTTATTTAGACATTGGCAACCCCGATCCTGAGCGCATGTCGCCCATCAAGGTCGTTGAGTATCTTGAGACCGTGTTCAAGGGTGTCGACAATGTCAAAATGACTGTCATCTCGGACCCTGCTGTCCTCGAGAAGGAGTACCCCTTGGCCCATGCCGTGTGCCGCGCGAGCTTGCAAGGTAAAGCTGATTTTTTTGACCCTTTTTTTTTTTTTTTATCTCGTCGGCACGTGACTCATTCTTTTTCTAGTGCCTCGCCATCATCCTCGCTTTGTGCACTTTGAGTACAAGTCGCCTGACCAGGCAAGCGTCAAGGAAAAGTACGTGAAATGACAAAAAAAAGACGCGTCGCGGCGCCTTTTGAGTATTTTTTTTGCTCATTTTTGCCTTTCTTTTTCTTTAGCCTCTACTTTGTTGGCAAGGGTGTGACGTACGACACTGGCGGTGCGGATATCAAGGCTGGTGGCATTATGCGCGGCATGTCGCGTGACAAGTGCGGTGCTGCTGCCGTTGCCGGTTTCTTCAAGACGATTGCCGAATTGAACCCCAAGAATGTCAATGCCACGGCTGGCCTTGCTCTCGTGCGCAACTCCATCGGCTCCGACGCCTACGTCAGTGACGAGGTGATCTATGCTCGCTCCGGCAAGCGAGGTAAGAATTGTGCAA
Source organism: Gongronella sp. w5 (assembly GCA_001650995.1). NCBI lineage: Eukaryota > Fungi > Mucoromycota > Mucoromycetes > Mucorales > Cunninghamellaceae > Gongronella > Gongronella sp. w5. The sequence continues at coordinate 85,152 of KV441957.1, forward strand.
AAAAAAAAAAAAAAAAAAAATTCAATGGCTCATCTTTCGTTCTTTTTCTAGTGTTGGTGGGCAACACGGATGCTGAGGGCCGTATGGTGATGACGGATTTGTTGTGTGAATTCAAGGAAAAGGCAGTTGCGCACGCGCAATCTGGCGAAGTGTCTGGCAAGGCGCCTGCGCTTCTTTTCACGGTGGCGACGCTGACGGGCCACGCGCTAAAGGCATATGGCGGTTATGGTATCACGATGGACAATGGTGTTGCGCGTCGCGCACGCGTCAGTCGCCGTATTTACGACGCGGGCCATGTTTTGGCGGATCCGTTTGAAATCTCGACGCTTCGCCGCGAGGATGTGGCTGTTGTGCAGCCCGGTCGCTCTTCTGAGGACGTGATCCAGGCCAATGACCGCGCCAGCTCGCAAACGGACCGTGGCCACCAGTATCCCGCGGGCTTTATGCTGCTCGCGTCGGGTCTCGACGACCACGGCCTTTACTCCTCCTATCCCATCGGCTACTCGCATCTGGACGTCGCTGGCTCGGCAGAGACAATGACCGCCGTCGGATGGAGCTTGACCCGCGTCACCGCGTCCCCCGTCGTCGCATTGACAGGCGCGTTCCTGGCTTAAAATCATCATCCCCGCATCCCATGTTTCATAAAATCTCCCCTCTTTGTATGTAAACCCCCCTTTTTTTTCTTTCCTCCTCTTTGATGATACATTATTAAATTGGACGACAAAGCGCGTACCACGTGACAAAATTCGTGAATTGGCCCGAGTCGGTGCCCTGTTGCAATTCAATTCCTTTTTTTTTTCTAGTCTTTTTTTTTTTCTCACTTGTTTTTTTCTTCTTCTTCTTCTCATGAGCTCCGTATACAAGCAATTTATCGTCAGTCCTCAGTTTGCCGTCGTGGGTGCCAGCTCGTCACGCGCAAAGTATGGAAACAAGGTCCTACGCTGGTATCAGGGCAACGGTTTGAAGGTCGTGCCTGTCCACCCTGTAAGTAGCATAGCAAGTTGCAAAGTGTGAGACACCCCAGCGCGGTCGCTCAACAGCCCCGCTTTTTTTTTTTTTTTTTTTTTTTTTGCAATTTTCTAGTTTTTTAGCTGCGATTTCGTCGATTGAGCAATTGCAAGACCCTGGAAGCACGTCTGTTTCGGTGATCACGCCGCCCAAGGTGACGCTTGGCGTGCTGGAGGCATGCAAGCGCCTAGGCATCAGCAGGATCTGGTTGCAGCCAGGCGCCGAGGACGCATCCGTGCTCGCTTTTGCCAAGGACAATGGCATGGACATTATTGCCGGCGGCCCGTGTATCCTTGTCCAGGGCCCAGGGTTGCTTGCCGAGCGTGGCAAGCTGTGAAATAAAACTTTTTTTTTACGAATATACTTTGCTGAGCGGCACTTCGTCGTTTTTGCTCGATTTCACCGTGAGAATCGAGATGAGGCCATGCATCGGTAATGGAAAAAAAACAAAGAAGTGCTCGCTTTTATTGTTGGAGCATGATGCTGTGGGGAATGGCTTCTTGTGCACACAAAAAATAAAAAATAAAAAAAAGGCACACAATGGGAATAAAACGCGTCGCAAAAGAAGGATCTTCATGCCTGTGCTTGATTAGAGTGCTCGTTAGCTTCTCAATGTGAGCGACGGGGTGTACAACACGTCGGCCTCGTCCTGAAAAAGAAAAAAAAAATGAATACGCAGCATTTCTTTGCAAATCAAGAGAAACGGTCATGTTTTTTTTTTTACCGCGCTACTATCGGAGTCGACGTCCACGACGACCAGTTCTGTCCGTCTGTCCGCAAGCTTCAATTTGGGCCTGCGCTCTGCAGTCTTTTTATCAGTCTTGCGGTTGTTCTTCAAGAAAAAGAGGAAGAAGAAAAAAAAAAAAAAAAAAAAAAGGAATGGTGGCAAGAGGTCAGGTTAGCCACGCACGCGTCATTGATAGGGGATGCTGAGACCTACTCTCAGCCGCTGAGTATGGGCTTTGCTCTTGAAAATGTTTGCGGCGATTCTGTGAATGATTTTTATGTGGTCGATGAGATCAAGGTGCACTTCCTGCATGACGCGTTTTGCGATTTCGAGCTCGTGCTTTTTGATCACGGCGGGGTCATGATCGCGAAAACACACGTTTATATCGAGCTGGCCGGTGCGCAGCAGCTTTTCAAGTTGCTGGCGCACAATGATGTACGTCGACCGGTAAAGACTGTCCGTCGACTGGCCCGCAAGCTTTTCACTGGGCGACGACTGCGCTTTTCGCACGGCATCGATCTCGCCAATCAATGGGTTGAACGCGTTGCGTCTTTTTGGATAGAGAAAGAGGGACCTTGCGGCTGGCGCCGGTGAATCCAAGCTTAAGTGTGCAGGTGGTGGCATTGTTTGCTGCCGATTGTGAGACACGAGCGTCGCTGGTGGTGGTATGCTTGCTGGCACGGGTGTTGTCGCGCTGTGTTGTGCCTGCTGCTGCTGCTGCTGCTGCAGGTCGCGGATAATCTGGCCCTCCTCAACGAACAATTTCTGCCGCTCGTCCTCGAGGCGTTGTCGTTCTGCGTGGATTTGCGCAAGGCGATCAATAAGCTCTCGTGTGTCAACGCTTTGTGGTGAAAGAGTCATGATATGGTTAAAAAAAAAAAAGGCGAAAAGAGGGGAAAACAAAAAAAAAGGATTGTGGGCGGTCGTCGGAATTTAAAGGGATCGGTTGCCCCCTTTTTCAGCCCCCGACGACACGCTGGCATGACATGCGCCTTCAACACGCTTGTTGCGCGACTTGAATTGAATCGCCGAGGCCCTGTTTCTATTGTCGATGTGCAAAAAAATTAGCATTGACAATGTATGTCATGATGAATCATTTGACTACACGAGCAAAGATAAAGGGAAAAAGGGTGCTTTTCTCGAGACGAGATTTTCAAGCCAATCATAAAGCGTGGATGGGGCACGGTAAGAGCCAGCACCAAAACGTGAGCACTGTTAAACAGTTGTCGTCAAGATTCATCTCTGGGGCATCAAATTTCGCATGAAGATGTCCATGTCCAAGAGAAATGCCTGTGCTAAATTTGGCAGAGATTGGATCATATTCAGTGTCAAAAGACTGGAATGGGTGAGTTTTAGCGTTCTGGCCGCATGCTCCTCAAAAAGCGATCGAATTTTTACAATGCAATGTTACTTTTAATAATTCTTGGCTTGCTGTTCGTCGTATGTTATGGGGAAAAAAGGTGGCTCCTGGTGAGCTATTTGTCGAAAATATCGTAATTCAAGTATTTTTTGCTGTCATTTGTTAGCGTGTCACTGAATTGACCATCTCCAGCGGCTGCTCTTCTTTGGATGCATGCTTGCAAGGTTTCTCGTTCGAATGAGCCCGCTCTTGAGATGCTGCGACCACTGGATGGCAAGCAATTACCACTTTCGAAAACCACGGATTTTCCAAGGAGCACAGTCGACCCCGAGAAATTCGTAAACTTAGGTCCTCAGATCGCCACGCCATTCAATCACATGGTAGATGACTCTCATTTACCGATAATAATCTAATAAAAACCAGGGGTGCATCGGCTGGTTGTCGTGTAAAATGCAATTTGCCTCTTTTCATCACAAGACCAAGTCGACGAAAACTGATCACAGCTCCGTGAAACACAGACCACCAGAACGAGTGCGGCTAGTTCCGTATGTCGACATCGATGATCAATGAAAAAAAAAACCGATTCAGGCAGAATTGACGCGCCCAGCAAGTTTGCGGGAAACTTTGGCGCGTGATAAACCGCGTCAAGCGTCGCAGGGCACGCTCCTGTTCTAATTGAAATAGATGCACCTGGAGTGTCTCTTGCTACGGGACGCGTCGGCGCGGCTGGATGGACGCGTTTTTCCCGTGCAAATGGCCGTTGAAAATAAATTTCAAATTGCTCATTGCTCGACAACGACCAGATGGATCTCACTCTTTTAAACACTTTTTGTTGGTTTCTCCACGCGACCTTGCTTGTGTGCAAGTTTGGCAGGATTCTGAGAATCTCGATTTTCAATTTTGGATTTGGAGCTGGAAACCGGCAAAACCTTCAATATGCTGTTGTGGGGCATCCCATTGATTTTTGCACCCAGTGTGACGCATCGCACCTGCCATTCTGACTGACTGCTTTATGTTCAGTTGTGTTTCAAGGCCTGTCAGTGTCTGTTTGGCCACTGCAAATATGACTTTGTGTGTTTTGGGCATTTTGAAGCATTGCTCAATAGAGCGTGGCTTAAGAGGTTGCTCAACGCCACTGCATAGAGTTCAAACATTCGTTCGTCGCATGCAGCGCCCCCAAAAAATTATGATAAGATCGATTAGGACACCATCGAGAAAATTGCGATTTGGATTTTTTTTTTTTTTTTTGTACATGGCAGCGGTCATTTTGACAAAGGATGAAACAAATTGAGAAAACTTAAAATACTTAGGAGTGGGCCTTGCACCTGTCCATGTCCATGCATCCCGTGTCGCGACCATTGGTCGGACGAGACACAGCGACGCGTTTAACCCTCACCTTGGGATTTGTATCGCGTTTAACGCATCCGGAATCATGCACGGCGCGTTTTTTTTTTCATGTCTGCCATTGCCATGCCTCGATCGCACACATAAAATGCGCAATGACATTGACTCTAAGCTTGCTAAAACGCGCCACAGCCTCTCATATTCAAAAAGTGAGATTTTCACGCGCTCATTTTATTTCATGATCTTTTGTGTCGATTCAATTCATTTTATTTGATAGTTGAACAGGTCCTGAGGCCCGTCACACACGATGGCTGACAAAAAAGGATGACTGAAATGCTTGAAAATTGAGAAAAGCAAAAAAAAAAATAATAATAATAATAACGACACGTCTGATTCACGAGGTGACTCACTGTTCCCGTTTTGGCACGTGATGATGGAACCCACTGCACTGCTTGGATGCGATGATGGTCGCGCTTGCTTTTGAGACTGGGGCATCGGTGGTGATGGCGTGCGCACGCGTGTCGTCGACCGCAAAGAGGGAAATGGTGGTGTGGATTGCGGCACGGGCAAGAATTGCTCTCGCAGCTCGCGAATGATTTGCGCCTCCTCCTCAAGGAGATGTGTAAGACAATCGATCGAAAGATGTACATCGATGCTTTGTGGTGAGACCATAAAAAAAAATTTAAAATCAAAGAGCGTGGGCGCTTTCAGGTCCATTTTCTGTGTCTAGAAGCCGCCGTGTTTATCACAATGCTGACGCCACGTAAGGTTACACCGATCGCGTTTGATGGGCGATTGTGCTATCGACACCGGCAGGCAGCGTAAAACAAGTGTTTCAAGTGTAAAAAAAGGGGGGGGGAATTGCTGGGTGAAAAAAAAAAACTTTGAATTGACAAGAACAAAGCATATGATGTTTATTGTGATGTGTGCGAGCAAGGCTAAAAATGATGCCGCGGGAATCATGGGGACGAAAAAAAAAAAAGCAAAAAGTGTAAATGAGGCGCTGAGGCTATGATGATGCTAAACAAATGGAGGAAATGAATTGTCAGTGGCCAACTAGGCACACAAGGTGGCGTCAAACGTGTCGGTAGAGGTTTCCTAGATGACAATGACAAAAAAAAAAAAAAAGTGTCAGGTACGGCGTTTTTCTGTCAAGCGAACAAAAAAAAAAAAAAAAAAAACGATGTCAAAACGACGCCTTGTCCTACCTTGCTGTACTCAGTCTGTCGCGCTGCTACGATGTGCCTTTTTTTTGAAAAAAAAAAAAAAGCGAGGTTAGCAATTGGCGGAGGGCTGAGCAGTTCAAGTTACATTCAGCCATTGCGTGCGTTTGCAAAAGAACACAGCTCTAAAGGTGCGGTGGATTATATTTGTATTGTCCGCTTCATGCAAATGCATCTGCAGCTCTTGATCCACACGTCGTGCTATACGCGTTTTCAGCCCAAGAATGATTGCGTCGCGGTGTTCTTGCAATGTGCGTGACGGCGACACGTGTCCCTGATGAATCGCCTGCGTCAACTCCACACCTGTAATGACGCGAATTTGTCTATACAGCTCAGCCGGTGTAAATATTTGGCGGTGCCCAGGGATCCTTATTTCTTGTCTTATGTCTTGGATGATTTGGGCTCTGAAGCTTAGAGGTTGGTGTCGTCGTGCGGCGCGCAAACGTGGAGGACGAGGAGGAGTAGCAGGACTAGCAGATGGGGTTGCAGAGCGTGTGGCCGCGTGCAGCGCCACAACCGGCGAAGCTGGCCTTGTCCATCGCCGGATTTCGCGATTAATAAGCTGCTCATCAGCTTCCAATGCCTGTCTGCGCTGACGGAGCTCCCGCTCATCAGCTTCTAAAAGCTGCCGGCGCTCGTTTACGTCCATCAAGCGCTCCAACAGCGAGCGTGCTCGAACGGAAGACATGAAAAAAATGCAATAAACAAAAAAAAAAAAAAAAAAAAGGGAACGAGGAAAAAGACTTTGAAAAAGCAAAAAGAAATGAAATTGACAGCTTTATACATGTGATGTTTGCAAACCTTGTTTACGCCCGGACCCATTGTTAAGCGCGTCTTGTGCATCGAAAGCTCTGAGACGCATCTTTTGGCGAGTCTGGCCCCGCCCTGGCTCCTCATTGGCCCTGACAGAGCCAATTGCCGGGTTTTTGTCGATCCAATGGCCTGGTAGATCTTTTTACTGCTGGCCGCTTTTTTTTTCTCAATGCTATAGACCTTTTTTTGCAACGACGGCAGCACAGTAGCAAGAAAATGGCACACGGCAAACCAATTTCATGTTTATTTGACGCGCAAATGACAAGTAAAAAGGCAATGTTTGAGATTGGCGGGGGAGGGGCAAAAAAAGGGTATCAGGTGGCACAAAAAGTGGCTTTCCCCGCCTTCTTGCCATTCTTTGATTTTCACACCGCTCGTTTTCTTGCTTTTTTTTCTGTTTCCTTTTCTTTGTAACTTTTTTTTTTCTTTATTGATTGAATGGGTCCTTATGTTGCAGACCAACTACGAGCCCTTTTCTTCCGTATCGTTCCAGCACAAGCCTCGGACGTCGCCATACCCGACACAGCGGTTTGAGGACGAGTCGTCGACGCATTTTCCACTTTTCAAGGACCCGTTGCCGTCATCTTCGTCTGCGGGGCCAACGTCGTTGCAAGTGCCTCCTCCTCCGCCACCTTCGGCGTCGTTGGGGTTCCTGCCACACCTGCGGCGGCGGCCACGGCGATTGGTGCGGCGGCGGCATGTGGTTGGTGTTGTTTCCGTGATTCTTTTGGCGCTTTTTGTGTGGCGGCACACGGTTGCGGTGTATTACGCATTTGCACGGATCAAATTGAATCATACGCTGCTGGAGAGCGGGTATTTGCCGTGTGGGATTGTGCGCAAGGATCCCATGGTGCATGTGCTGGACTCGCACCATGTGCAGCTTGTGTGGGAGATGAATTGCGACATGAACGAGATGCACGTTGCGTGGCGGCCAATGGACAGCACATCGCCACCCGAGGATTGGCAATGGGCCAAAGCGGCGCCATCGTCACTTGCAAAGCACCATGTCTTGTATAAAGCGACATTGGCACTCACACACCCTTCGGCCACAAAATATCGTTATCGTCTGCATACAGCGGCCGATCGCAAAAAGGCGATTCGCCAATACGATGTGCATTGGCGACTGCACCAACCATCGAACAAGCGCATTCGCATTGCCGCCCTTGCTGACAATCAATTTGGCCTGAGAAGCTTTTTGAGGCTGCTTGCACACGTGCCACAATACGCGCCAGATTATCTCTTGCATGCAGGTGATGCGGTGCAGCAATACCCGTCGTTACAGCAGTGGCACACCGACTTTGCCGCGCCACTCACGTATTATGGCCTCGCACAGCACGCCCCCATGATCTATGCCCATGGCAACCACGACCACGACCCAACGTTTGCTTACCACTATACGCGCGCATCCCATGGCCAGCCATGGCACGCCTTTTCTCTTGCCGACGGCGCCATCCGGTTCCTCGTGCTCGACAGTAATCTCGATTGGCAGCAACAGGACGATTGGCTACGCCACGAACTTCAAAGTGACGCGTGTCAACAAGCCATTTTCCGCGTGGTTGTCGTCCACATTCCGCCCTTTCTCGAATATTGGGATCCGGTGGCGTGGACAGACGGCAAGGAGAGCGAATGGGGCCGCTTTGTGAAAGAGCGCTATGTGCCTCTGTTTGAAGAACATGGCGTCGATCTGGTCATCTCGGGTCATCAGCACAATTACGAGCGTGGCGAACGTAATGGCATCATGTACACCATCATTGGCGGTGCCGGCGGCGACATTGACCTCGAGCGCGTCAACGACTTTGAAATGTACACTGCGCGGCACCTTGATTTCCATTTTGTCCTGATTGATTTCGAGCCCAATGGCACGGACAAATGGACCCTTGTGTGGCGCGCCTTTGACAAGCACGGCCAGCCATTTGATACCCACACCGTGCATTCGCGCTCACGCCCCGCCTTTTTCCCATTGCCAAACGCTGAACAACAAGATGATGACCGTCTTGGAGCCGTCGCCCCCGATGTCATCCAGGACGTCACACTCATGGATCTGGACGCCAATGAGCCAGATCTTTCCAATGATGAGAAATAATAATAAAAAAAATTAGCATTGATTTCATCCTAATATAGCAAGAGAAATGCAAAAAATGCATGAATTCATCCAAAACAACGAGACATGGAAAAGAGATGCAAGAAACGGTTTATTATTATGATGGAGGGGATGGTAAAATGTAAAAAACAAAAAAACAAAAAAAAATGGAGGAGGGGTAATACAAATGCAGTCAAAATTACAAAAAAGGGATCATATCTTGATCTTTGGGGATGAATAGGGCGGGGGTGGTAGGAGCGAGTCGCTGTTTTGGCGCGTCATGATGGCCTCGGAGGAGCCTGACGATTGTTTGCACTCCTTTTTGTATTTGAGGTAGCAGGGGCACAAGAAAAAGTTGGAGGCACCGCTCGTGTCATTGACGTCGTCCACTTTGGAGTCATAGACCGAGGCCTCATAGCTTGGCAGCGTAGCATAGTCGTCCTTTAGGCGGCAGTCGAGGATGGAGATGGGCGTGTCCAGGTGGATGGCAGTGCGCAATGTGCCCTTTTTGGGGTCATCGACACGAACGTTTTGGTTGTTGGCTGGCTGTTCGTGCTGTTCCTCGGGGAACGAGACCTCAATGTCGATTTTGAGGTAGTGCGTGAAGAGGATTTCGTTGAACGAGGTAGTGTGGTTGAGATGGACGCAATTGGGCAGCGTAAAGACGAATTGGTACTGGAACGGCGTGGCGGTGAGTGGGATGTGCGCGTTTTTGGCAGCCAAGACGCGGCGCAGATGTGGCATATCGACCTCCATGGGCGGTGCAAACGACGACACGGCCAGATCCGACTGGTTGCGCGCGTCGTGCAGGGCGAGGCGGAAATCATGGACCTCGCCGCGCTTGGCATCCATCTCGGGAAGCTGATAAATGCGTCGCTCTTGCAGAATCACAGACACGCTCTCGAGGAACACGTGCTTGCGGTGCGCAGCCAGCGTGAACGAGATGGGGAATTGCGTGCCTGACGACGCCATCGACTTTTCGATAAAGATGGTCGCGTCGCACTGCGGCAGTCGCCTTTCCACGAGGATGGACGGATTCGTCAGTGCGTGGCTCGTCAATGCCTGTTCAGACCACGACGCCGCACGCAAGAGCAGAATGTTGCGCCGGCTCTTCAGATTCGCCGTGCCCATCCCCGTGCGATGCACGCATCCTTGCACATAGTACCACACCTTGGCGAAATCGTCCTCAATCGTCTCCACCAGCCGACTCGACAAGAGAAACTCAAATGGCCAGCGATGTAGACCCGCAGGCAGCACGCCATGATCCTCCGGCAGCGTTTGCAGAATCACATTTTGCTCGTGGATCGTCTTGTCGTGGTACAGCTTCGTCGTACGGCCGCCAATGCCTATTTAAAACGCAAATGAAACGAACGTTAGACATCTCTTTTTGTATTTTTATTTGTTTTTGTTATTTTTACCGTCGGGCCACAGGGTATGCGACTTGCCCATCAACTTGACCACGATGGACGATGCCGACATTGGCTTGTTCAGTACAAGCTCAAGCTCGCCACGGAGCACGGCCGTCGTATTGTCGCCAGGCTGGCCGCGAAGAATAACAACAGGCTCAGCAAGCTCAATGGACAGCTGCTTGCTCCCTGAAAAGAACGGCACGGGCATGGTTGTATATGGTGTCGTCAAGAAAAAAAGAGGCAAAACGAGAAAAGAAAAGGGGCCTGAATAAAAAAATTTTAAAAGGTTTCAAAAACCCTTTTTTCGCCCCGGAAGCTCCGCATTTCTAAATGTGGGTTACTTCCGACCGCCGCCTCCGTATATTTTTTTTGGCGGGGCCAACCCACAGCATCCCTTTTGTCACGCCATACTTTCATTCCCGTCCTCTTTTGACGCGAAAGTTGCAATACACATGTGTCAATTGCGCAACATGGACTTGAATGAGCACACTTTCATCGGAATATTTTTATATTTAGCATAGCGCACTCGCTTTTTCGCTATTTGTTTGTCAAAATGAACCTGCCAAAGCGGCCACAGCTGACAAATGACCACGCCATTCGGCAGGTTCGGAAGCGTGGGAAAGCTGGCCCTGAAAAAAAAAGTCATCCCGATTCTGTCGATCCGCTTTGGGACAGTAACAAAAAAGGGCCATTTTTCGCATCTGCTTAACACTCGTCTCGTGCCGCGCTCCCTATGCTTCTTCGTACAATCCTCGTGTGCGTACAATTTTTTTTGGCTTCAGGAAACGAGACCACTGCTCATTGAACCATGATAATCGTTTGCAAAAAAAAAAAACGAGCGCCGTGCCAACTCGATTTGGTCACTTTTTGTGTCAATCACGCCAGTGTCCCACGTGTCAACGGACACACAACATCGGTCGTACAAGTCAAGTGCATGGCGTCCCAACAGGATACCATTGGCCATGGCGTAAAATTTGAACGTTTTGTCGTCTTGCGTTTGCAAATTTGAAAAAAATAAGAAGCAAGCAACCAACGCATCCTGACATTGATGGACACAAAATTCGTCACGAAAAATAGCTGCTTAAAATAAGGAAGGAGGCGACATGACGTCTACGTAGCAAAAAAAAAAAAAAAAAAATTGCGAGTCGAAGATTGCCGCTCGACCAAAATCAGCATTTTTGCTCAACAAATATCGTGTTTGACCATTTCATTTTTATGATACTGTATGCTCAGTTGACAGAATCTGACGCCCGCTCTCAATCCAATGATTGCAGGGGCGCGCTACAGTATGATACTACGGTACAGTACACTGCACCAAAAAATGCACATTTGCCCTTTGGAAAATAACAATGCGTGTTTTTTCGAACTTTGCCAGCTCGCTGTGCCTCCAGAAATTTTTTTACAACCTAACTGCCCGCGAGCCCGCCGATGAAAATCGTGCCACGACGCGAACGACAGCTCAGTGCTTGCCAAGGGTCCACCCAATTTTTTTTGAACCTGCAAAAGCCAAAAACACCAACTTTCGCCTATTTTGCATTTATCTCGCGATCCATGTGGCCGATCCCTCTCAAAAATGGTCGCATTGGATTCAGCGCAAAATTTTCAACAAAAAAGTTTAAAACATCAATGCGCTACGACCACTTTTGAAAAATTCAGGGGTCACAAATTTAAATCCCAAAACTGGGCAAATTCGAACTCCGAGTGATCAATGCATCCCAAATAGTTAACTCCGACGAATCGCGATTGGTGCACAAAAAGGCAGGACGCTGCAAAGTAGAGAAAGTGACAAAGAGTGACGCATGAACGCCGATCGACTGAAAAAAGTGCCTACTTTGGTGCAAATTTTTTTGCAAATTTTAAGGTTTGACACTTCCAAATTAAGTTGCGTGGATTGCATCATGGAAGTTTTTTTTTTTACAGTACTGTAGTATTTTAATTTTTTATTTTGCAAGTTTTTGTTGTACACTCACTTGGCTGCCTGCTGGCTGAGTGGCTGGCCGCTGCAGCCTGCAGAAACGACCGATGCAAAATTTTCAAACCAAAGCTGACGGCGTGCAAGTAGTCCCATTAGATGCTTTGACCCCTTGTTTGTTTGTAATTCTGGAATAAAATTCGGGGGTTGATTAGGTATTAGGCCGTTGTCGAGGAAATCGTCATGACAAAAATTCATCAAAAAGTGAAGCTTCTCCGTCAGGTTTGATCAGATCGTAGTGAAACTTGGTTCAGTCGATAGACGTTAAAAACACCGTTGGTTGTTGCTATTCTAGTTGTCAAGAAAATTCAATTTGAAAATTAAATCAATATTTGGTCGACTTTTGCAAGCGTGCAAAGCTCGTCCGCCGTGCGAGCAAACAATCTGGAAATGACATTCGAGCGCGTCTCTTTCGATCGGGTGTCGTTTTCACCGTGACCCACAAACTATTTTGAGAGACCGCGCTGGATTTGTGGTGGTAATGTCAAGATTTTGGATTCATCTTCTGCACAACGCCCCAGCTGACCTCTGGCTTTCAACGTCTTGTTGAAACAATAGGCACGGTGAAATTTACAGTAGTAGTCAGAGGACAAATATTGGGAGGCAATCAAGCCACGAATTTTGTTGATCATCTGTCACGGCCCAGCTCGCGTCGAGTGGCGAACGTGCGCAAAAAGCGCGTGAGCCGACGTGCTCGAAATCATTGACGCGTAGTGGCGCGTCAATGGCGCG
>KV441958.1:0-31339 GCA_001650995.1 Gongronella sp. w5
AATAGCCAAAGTGTCAACTTTTTTTTGGGAGGGCACTGTACAGTATGGTCGACCCCACTCAAAAATAGCTGCATCGCGTTCAGCGCAAAATTTACAACAATAAAGTTTAAACCACCAAAGCGCACAATTTTGAAAAATTCAGGGGTCACTCAGGGGTCACACATTTCAATCTCAGAAAATGCTAAATTTGGGGGATTTCGAACTCCGAGTGATCAATGCGGATTTCGAACTCCGAGTGATCAATGCATCCCAAATAGGTAACTTCGACATTTTGCCATTGGCAGACAAAATGACAGATCGCCCTAAATTAAGAAAATTTTCCAAAGAGTGACGCATGAACTGCGATCGACTGAGAAAATTGTCTGCTTTGGTGCCAATTTTTTTGCAAAAATTTAAGGTTTGACACTTCCAAACTAAGAGCGTGGATTGCATGGAATTTTGCTTTTTTTCATTTTGCACATTTTTCACTTTGCACATTTTTGTGCGCTGATGATGAGTGGCGTGGGCTGCAGCCCGGTGAAATGACCGATGCAAAAAGTTAAAACTCAAGCTAGCGCACTGCAAGTCATCCCATTAGATGCTTTGCTCCCTGTTTGTTAGTAAAAATGAAATAAAAGTCGCAGGTTTATTAGATCGTTGACGACATGACGAGCAAATTGTGATCAAAGATTTTGATGGGAAAAGTGTATTTTCTCTGTGAGTCTTAGCCATCCATCGATGAAACTGGTCTCATTTAAAAGAGAATCAACAGCTGCTTTCGATATGTTAAAAGCACCGTATGTCTTCCTCGTGTCGGTTGCCGAGAACATGGAGGTTGAAAATTTTTGTAATGTTTGAACGACTTTCACAAGCGTACACAGGTCATGCATCGGGCAAACAAACATTCTGAAAATGACGTCCGAGCCCGTCTGATTCGAGCAATGCAATTTTTTGGAGATCGAAGAAGAATAAATTGACCAAGGCATTGTTACAGTATAATGGTGAAAATGTCTATCTACAGTATATTTTGGATTTATTCGCTCAACGGCTCAACTGACCGCAGGCTTTCAACGTCATATTAAAAAAACGCGACGAAATCTCGAAATGGCTCAACACAAGGACTTTGAATGCAATCCCACCGTAATAATTTTGGGCTTTTTATGCGGGATTTGTAGAAATCATTGTAAAATTGCCAAATAAATTTTCTAAATTGTCGACATCATCTCGACTGCTGATTTTTAATGATTTTTGAAAAGAAACGCGCGGAAATCATCAAATGGCACTGCTTTGGCAATGATCCAACCCTTGCTTTTGGCGTTCAGATTGAATTTGCACATTTTCGTGATATTGGCGAATGCCTCGACAATGGCCTGGTTGACCTCCAGTTTTCAATTTTTTCCTGAAAAAAGAGGCACGAACCACTCTTGTGGTAAAATTTCGCGGTGATTGAAGCACGATTTCACCGCGAAATGATTTCTTAAAAAATGCGCTTCAGCAGCCAGAAGATTTTCAGCAATGTCAATTTTGTCGCCAAACCAGCCGATTGCTATTGGAGTTTTAATTTTTTCTGAGAAGAGACGAGCCAAATCCTATAGGTGGGAAAGTTTCGTGGCGTTGTAATGAAATTTTGGTGGTTACCGTAAGAGTTTTTTCGAATTTGGAAAAAAAAGTTGTTGGAGGGTCCCCTGCTTGAGAGGTTCAAGCCCAACCAGAAAATCCAAATCCGTTTGGCAACCTACACACCAGCGCTTGGAAAGTCATGTAATTGGATGCAACAACTACCTTTTTCTAAGCAAATCTGCAATAAAAATCGGGGGTTGGCTTGATGGATCGCGAGAAAAACGCAATCAAAGACAAAGTTAGAAACTTGAATTTCTCGACCAGTTTTGGTCGCACGGCAGAGAAATGGGTTTTCTTTTACAGAGAATAAGATTCAGCATCTTTTATCACAGCAAAAAACTTGCCGTGGGTCACCTTGTTCTTTCTCGAGAAAATTGGAGTCGAAATTTTAAATCTGGCGTCGCAGGTGTACTGTCACGGGGGGCCTGGCCTACAAAGTCCTCTTGAAAGGACACGTCGACGGGCTCCACTACGGACTCCATCGACACGGGATCAAAGATTGAAAAGTAGCCAACCATGGTGATTTAATTGATAATATAGAATAAACGGACAAGCAGAGAGGGGACAATGGCCAAGGGAGAGAGACTTGAGTGCCAGAGCAAGAGAGATGTCGCTGTTGGAGGAAAAACGAGGCAATGGGCGCAAGTTGGAGTCATATTTATACTTTTTTCCTTCCAACATCGACCAAACGAGATTAACAGGCGCACGGTAAAGACAAGAATGGATTAACAGGCGCACGGTAAAGACAAAAATGGATTAACAGATGAGAAAATGCAAGTACGAAAATGGCAGGGCACAGGTTGACAGAGTTGGTAAAGCAGTGAAGACAAAATAGGCAGAGTAGATGGGAAAAAGGGCGTTTTGTTGACAACTGACAAGAATGTCACACAGGCTTTCGACAAAAAAGGACGTGCACGCGATTGCGCGTAAACAAAGGAGTACAAAGTTTGCGCATCTGCTTTGCCAGGCTGGAACAAATTGCCCGCCGTGCGCGTCTCTTTCCGCTTGTAAGTACTTTTCAGACTGATCGAATCTCAAGTTGAAGCGCCAGGATCGAAATGGTGAATTTCTGGAGAAATTTCGAATTTCTCGTCAACGGCCAAATTAACCCCCGGGTTTTATTTTGTTTTCGAGAGGCAAGTAGCCAAAACGCACAAATAACAATAATTTTCAAGGCCGGGCGAGCACTTTATGGCGAGCAGTGTTGATTTTAATAAATAGGGATTTTTCAGTGATTTTGCAAGGGGTCCGTCTGCATTGTTTTTCAGGGCAGTAAAATTTAGGTACTCGGATACAGTAGCACGACAAGTCATCCCATTATTAGATGCTTTGCCCTCCTGTTTGTTAGTAAATCTGGAATAAAATTCGGGGGTCGACTAGACAGTTGTCCAGCAAATTGCCATTACTGTAAAGATTATTTTGTTGAAAAAATGGATTTTCTCTGCCAGTTTTGGTCATCTATCGGTGAAACTGGTCTCATTCGATAGAGATTCAATACGTAGCTGTTTCAACACGTCAAAAGCGCTATCATATGGTATCATACTGTACCTACTGTATGTATCATAAAATATCATAATCAAACCAAGTGATTTATGATATGTGACACGACAAATAGCCTGTATTTATGATAGCTGCGCTTTTTTTTTTTTTTTTTGAACTTATCATAGTCCCGTCGTGTGTGCATTTTCATCACGTCAGCGGTTGCATATTGTGTACCAGTGATGGATGTAAATGGCTGAATGAAGTTGCCAAGCATCAAGCTCCTTTCGAACACGCGCGTGGATGGGCTCGGGAACAGGAGGTAGAAAAAAAGGGAAATGAACAATGCGGGTTTCGAGCAATTGAAGCCCCGCGAGTGGAAGTTCATAAAAGGCTCAATTTTGAGCCCCTCTTGACACACTTTTTTTTTTTTTCCTTCCTCCTGCCCATCTCGTAGATTAGCGCTCCTTTTTTTTCTGTTGTGTCAACGAACGTTGGCCATTTCCTTTTCTTTTTACTCTTTTTGATTGTATTTTTACCTGTGGCCACGCGGCAAACCCAGCGGTTCCCTCATTTTATTGCCCCTTTGTCCAAGCAACAAAGGTAAACAAGGGCAAACCTCGTCCAGGCACCGCCAAGGCATTTTGAGGCAACCAAGGTGGTGGTGCTCATCCTTTTATTTTGTGCTGCTAGACGACTCGTAGATACGACATGGCGTCCATGGAAAGCCAGCCGGCGAGCATGACGTCAAGCAATGTATTTGTGCTCAATGCCTTGGAAAAGATAGCCAGTGCCAAGGAAGCGAAGCGCAACAAGCAGCTCAAAGAGGCAATCCAGCAAGCCAAAGGTAATAAAAATATCAAGCCAAAGGTTACTTTATTTTTTTTTTTTTTTTGCGTTTTGGCTTGCTCACGTTTTTTGTGTTGTTATGATAGATGCCGTGAAAAGCGAGGATGCGCGCCAGGGTGGCGAGACACGCTCGACGCTTATCCTGAATGCACTGCAAATGGCGATTGACACGCGGTCCGCGAATCTGATGACCGTGGCGCTCGACTGCCTGGGCAAATTCATCACGTACAACTACCTGGGCGACATGGAGAATGAGCAGGCGCAGACGCAGGTCATGGAGAAGGTTGTGGACGGCATCTGCGACTGCTTCATCGGCGAGGAAACGGACGACAAGGTCCAATTGCAGCTTGTCAAGGTAAAAAAAAAAAAAAAAAAAAAAAAAAAAAAAATCAAACGTGGCACAACGACCGTGACGCGCGTGACACCCCTCCTTTTTTTTTTAATTATTTTAGGCGCTGCTTGACGCGGTGTACTCGACGAGCAACCCGCTGCACCAGTCTGCGCTGTTAAAGGCAGTGCGCACGACGTACAACATCTTTTTGCTTTCGCGTAGCAGTGCGAATCAAAACGTGGCGCAGGTCACGCTCACGCAGATGGTCGATCACATCTTCCGCCGCGTAAAGTCGCATCCTCAGCCTCCTCCCTCGGCAGTATCGTCCCCTGATGCTGCCGCGTCGCCTTCCGACGACAAAAACGACGATACAGCCAATGAATCGGCGGCTAACACCCAGGCTGAAGGTTCTGCCGCCACTGGGCAAGGCGACGATGCCAAGCCCGCAACCAATGGGCACGACGATGGCCAGGATGAGCAGTATCAGGATCAAATTGTGGCGGAGGCGACGATGGCGCAAAGCGAGCTGCGTCAAAAGCTGCCCAACAAAAAGGATACGTCCGAGGAGCTTTTGAATGACACGGCGGCCGTGTTCAAGGAGGAGGCCATCAGCAACCACGCCAAAGCTGCTGCTTCTGCGACTGCGGCAACTGCCAATGTGGCCAAACCGACACCACCACCCAAGAACAAGCAAGATGACGACGACCAGTCGTTTGCACACGAGGAGGATGCGGTTGTTGTCGAATCCGAGGCCGATTTGTATATCAAGGACGCGGTGCTTGTGTTCCGCGCGTTGTGCAAGCTTTCGAAAAAGCCGATTTCGTCCGAGTGGGGCAACGATGTGCGCTCGTACTCGATGCGATCCAAGTTGCTGTCACTGCACTTGATCCTGACCATCCTCAACTCGCACATTGATGTCTTTACCTCCAGCACCATCACGCTGTCGGCCGCCAATGGCTCCACGTACCGCGTCAACCCCTTTATCCTCGAGGTCAAGCAGTACCTGTGCCCGAGTCTCGGCCGCAATGCCTTTTCCATCGTGCCCCAGGTGTTTGACATTACCATGGAGATCCTCTGGAAGGTTGTCCAGGGCCTCAAGGCCTTCCTCAAGGTAAAAAAAAAAAAGGGCCCGTTTGGTCATTTTTATGTTAAATTTCATATCAAACTCACTCACTCTTTCTTTTTTTTTTTCTTTGTGGATCGAGTAGAAAGAGGTCGAGGTGTTTTTCCGCGAGATTTTCTTGCGCATCTTGGAATTGCGCACGGCGTCATATCAGCAAAAGCATGCATTGCTCAAGGTGGTGCTGCGCATGTGTGAGGACCCCCAGACTCTGGTGGACATTTATCTCAATTACGACTGCGACCGCGAAGCCTTGGACAACATTTACGAAAGGTAAAAGAGAAAAAAGAGAGACATTTTGCCTCCCCCCCCCCATTTTCCCGATTCCTCCATTTTTCTTATTTTCGTCCAATTTTCTCAATTTCTCCAATTTTCTCATTTTCAAAAAAAAAAGACTGGTCAATGTGCTCTCCAAGATCACGACGTCGCACGCGAGTCATTCCACCAAGGAGATGGAAAGCGTGCATGGTAATGCACACACGAGCCCTGGATCGCAGCACCATGGCGGATTGCATGCACACTCTGTGATGATTCCACCGCCGCTGACGACGGCAAATGTGCAGTCGGACAAGGGACCGATGACGGGCCCGACGGATGCCGGGATCAAGCAGAAATCGCTCGAATGTCTTGTGGCGGTGCTGCGGTCGCTGGTCGCGTGGTACAAGAACAATGCGGTGATTGTGACGACGCACGAGGACGTGTCCACGCCTCGCGACAGTGAGGACCAGCGCAATGCATCGACAGACAGACTCACGCAGCACGGCAATGGGTCTTCGTCGCGCCTGCCCACACCCGCGTCGCCGTCGCCTGCGCCTCACAATGCGGACGACCCCGAGCAATTCGAGAATTTGAAGCACCGCAAGCAGCTTTTGCAACAGGGCGTGCGGCAATTCAATTGGAAGCCGAAAAAGGGCCTTGCCCTCCTCCAAAAGCACGGCTTCATCGATATGAGCGATTATCCGAGCGTGGCCAAGTTTTTCCTCGAGACCGAAGGCTTGGACAAGACGGTCATTGGCGATTTCCTCGGTGAACGCGACGAAGAGAACATTGCCATCATGCATGCCCTTGTTGATCTGATGGATTTCACGGACATGATCTTTACGGATGCTCTGCGTCACTTTTTGCAACCGTTCCGCCTGCCTGGCGAAGGTCAAAAGATCGATCGCTTCATGCTAAAGTTTGCCGACCGGTACGTGCACGGCAACCCGGGCGTGTTTGCCAATGCGGACACGGCGTACTTTTTGGCCTATTCGGTGATCATGCTCAATACGGATCTGCATAATCCGCGCAACAAGCGTCGCATGACCATTGACGACTTTCTCAAGAACAATCGCGGCCAGGACGACGGCAACGACATTTCCGAAGACCTTCAGCGCGCGATTTACGACGAAATCTCGACGAATGAGATCAAGATGAAGGAGGACGAAGACGCGGCCAATATGGACGCGCTCTTTGCGAATGCGACGGGGGCCAACATGACCGGGTTGCAGAGCGCCCTTGTGAGCGCAGGTCTGACACGCGACGCGCGTCGTGACGCGTTCCAGGCCGCCACCGAGGAAATGGGCTCAAAGACCGAGGCCGTGTTTAAAAACATGGTTGTCAGCCGTCAACGCGCCGGTGCACATGGCGACGAGGAGACTATTACCTTTTACAGCGCGTCGCACGTCGAACACGTGCGGCCCATGTTTGAAGTCGCGTGGATGGCGTTTTTGGCCGGTGTGTCGGGTCCTTTGCAAGAATCCGACGATATGGACACCGTCTTGCTCTGTCTTGAGGGCTTCAAGCACGCCATCCGTATCATCTGCCTCTTCCACACCATCCAATCCGAGGACATGGATCTGCAGCGCGACGCCTTTGTCACGACACTCACGAAATTCACCTTTTTGTCGAATTTGAACGAGATGAAGCCGAAAAACGTCGAGGCGATCCGTACATTGCTCGAGGTTGCTGCCGAGGATGGCAATTACCTAAAGGGCAGCTGGAAGGAGATCCTGTCCACAGTCAGCCAGCTCGAACGCTTCCAATTGATCACCAGCGGCGTCGACCAAGTCCAATTGCCCGACATTGCCACCAAACGCGCGCCCTCATCGTCGTCGCCAGGATCTAACCATTCCATCGACCAGTCCAAGCGTTCCATTGATGCATCGCGCCGTTCGTCCGCTATGTTGCGCCGCTCCACCGCCCCACGCTCGCAATTGTCTTTTACTGACGAGGTCGCGTCCGCAGGCAGCTCCCAGTCGCTCGTTGTCGCCGTCGATCGTCTCTTTACATCGACCATCAATCTCAATGGGGTAAAAAAGAAAAAGAAAAAGAAAAAAAAAAAGATGGAAAAAGGCAATTGACGCCCTAAATTTTTTATTATTTTTTTGCAATGCCAGGTGGCCATTGTCGACTTTGTTCGTGCGCTGTGCGAGACGTCGTGGGAGGAGATTGTGTCGTCGGCCCACCTGGAGCACCCACGCATGTATAGCCTGCAGAAGCTAGTGGAGATTTCATACTACAACATGAATCGCATCCGTATGGAATGGTCCAACATTTGGGCCATCCTTGGCGAGTACTTTAACAAGGTGGGCTGCCAATCCAACTTCAACGTCGCGTTCTTTGCCCTTGACTCGCTGCGCCAATTGTCGATGAAATTCCTGGAAAAGGACGAACTCGCGCATTTCAAGTTCCAAAAAGACTTTTTGATGCCCTTCCGCGACATTTTGGCCAATAACACCAATGTCGCCATCAAGGACATGGTCTTGCGCTGCTTGTCGCAGATGATTCTCGCTCGCGCGCATCACATCCGATCGGGATGGAAGACCATGTTGTCCGTTTTTGCCATGGGTGCGCGCGAAACGTCAGGTAAACCGCCCTTTTTTTTTTCCTCCTATGCCAATGGGGCTATGATGCTCCAATTCCCTCTTTTCTGGTATTAGAATCCATTGTGCACATGACCTTTGATATTGTGCGCAACCTCACGCAGGAGCACTTTGCTGACTTGGTCGCCAATGGCACGTTCCCAGACTATATTTCGTGCCTTGTCGAGTTTGCAAAGAACAAAAAGTTCCAAAAGATTAGCTTGCCCGCGCTGGACATGATCAAAGCCACGATTTCGCGCATGCTCGAGATTGCAGAGAGCCAGACCAAGCCTTTGGACGCCGATGACGTGCCCGCGACGGCTGCCATGACCGAGGATGACTTCCGCATCAAGTTTTGGTTCGCTGTCCTCTTTGGCCTCAAGGAGATCACTCTGCACAGCGACGATGTCGAGGTGCGACAGAGGTAAATGTTTTGTTATTTTTTCTTCTTATTTTGCAGCCACCTTACCTGTTTTATTGTTTTTTTTTTTCCAAAAAGATCAT
This sequence comes from Gongronella sp. w5, assembly GCA_001650995.1. Lineage (NCBI taxonomy): Eukaryota > Fungi > Mucoromycota > Mucoromycetes > Mucorales > Cunninghamellaceae > Gongronella > Gongronella sp. w5. The sequence goes on from KV441958.1 coordinate 8,726, forward strand.
TGGGCTATTTGTTCGAGACATTGAAGCAGCATGGCGACAAGTTTACCCCCGAATTCTGGTCCACAGTGTCGCGGCAGATTGTGTTTCCGCTTTTTGACGATTTGAACGACGATCCGCAATCCAAGCACAAGCGCAACATGTCGCCCGAGGATCTGAGCGTGTGGATTTCCACGACAATGATTGAGGCGCTGCGCAGTGTCGTCAGTTTGTATACCTTTTACTTTGACAACATGAAGGACATGATGCAACATGTTCTTGGACTGCTTGGTGTCTGTATCACACAAGGTAAAGTTTGCTTAGCCCCGGTTGGCTGGCGAGTGAACCTATCGGATAAAAAGAAATAGGATGACGCGCACCCACAAATGGCGAAATTGGCTGATCAATTTCTCAATTCCCCCCGCTCATTGTTATTTTTATTTTTTTTTCTCAGACAATGACACTCTCGCCCGGATCGGGTGCGAATGCCTCGAGCAATACATTGAAGCCAATGTTGACAAGTTTGACGCGGCGTGCTGGGACCAGGTCACGGCACTTTTTACCGATTTGTTTGAAAAAACAACAGCGTATGGCCTGTTTGACGACACAAAGGACCTTGTCGATGAAATTCGCAAGACCGCGCCTCAAGGTAAAAGAACAATGAGAAAGGCGATCCTTTGAGAAATGGCAGTTGTGCATGGGAAATATGCAAGACATTGGGCAATTTAAGTTCTGATCAAGGATATTTTTTTCTTTTTGGGTGGGATGACTTTGTCCCAAATAGAAGCGAATGGTGTGGACGACGCCTTGTCCAACCATGCTGCCAGCCCACCTAACCCGCAATGGAGAGTGAGTGCCGAACGACACCGCGATTTCCAGCAGGTCATTGTACGCTGTGTGCTACAATTGCTGCTGATTCAGACCGTCCACGACCTCCTTTCAAAAGACAATGTGTATTGCGCCTACCCTTCGGTCCACTTGATGAAACTCATGGCCTGCCTCGAGCACTCGTTCCACTTTGCAAAGAAATTCAACTTGGACACCGAGTTGCGCATGGCACTCTGGCATTTCGGTAAAGAAAAAAAAAAGTCCAATGGTCTCCCACCTGAGTGCATTTCTCATTCTCTTTTTTTTCGCAGGCTTCATGAAGCAATTGCCCAACCTGCTCAAGCAAGAGACATCGAGCGGCGGCTGCTACGTATCTGTATTGATGCGCATGTATTCCAACCTCGAAAACATCCCCGATCGCGACGAGCACCGTGATGCCATTGAAAAGACCCTGATACCGTAAGTTGCTCTTCAACTCTTTGCCGCGCGCGACCCAGTCTTCGTGTCAATTCATGCTTTTCTTACTTCAAAAACCAGACTTTGCAACGAGATTTTTACGCTGTACATGGAATTGGACCACGAAACCAAGCCAAAGAACATTGCTGCTTGGACGCCCGTGGTTGTTTCCATTCTCAATGGCTTGGCGCAGTTGCAAGATGAAGACGTAAGTGCCAAATCATGCTCAAAACAAAACAAAAAAAAAGGCTGGGAAGCATCATGACTGGTTGGGACGCGAATGCGCGCACCATGTGCTCCGCGGGCCGATTTATCCCTCCCCCTCCTTTTTTTCCCCCGCGCTGCCCCACGATGACTCCCAAGGCACGGACTAACCCGATTTTTTTTTTTTTTTTTTTTTTTTTTTTTTTTTTTGGTTGCCAGACGAGTTTACCGCACGCCTGAAACGCTCCTGATGAGTATTTGGTGTTTGTAACACGTTGAGTGTGCTTTTTTACGCGCATGTCGTGCGTCTGACACGTTTTTATTGCGGCTGCTAGACATGTTCCTCATTTCTATTTGCCTGCTGTGGAACTATTGGGCCAACCCAATTTGGTGTCGCAGGTGCGATCTGCACTTCGCCTCCTTCTCATCCGTGTGGGCAAGGCTTACAAGATCACGCCGTCGTCATCATCGCCCTAGTCCTTTTTTCTCGTTATTTTTTGTTTTAATTGTGATCGAACCAATACACCGTATTCTAGAAAAAAAAAACCCCACTAAGCGGGTGCAGAGGCGTCCCTATTGGGTAAGGCCTGCAACGCACTGGAGGCTAGGTTGAGCTCATCGACGTGAACAAAAGGGGAATTATCCAAATCGGGATATCCTTTTGCTTTATTTGGTGTGCGAAATTCATTCACGTATGGTAAATCGTCCGCGTCCCCACATCAGATCTTATTTTTGGGGGGCACGTCTCTTTTTTTTATTTTCTCTTTTTTTCTTTCTTTACCCTTCATCATTACAAATCGGCCCCTATTGTTACCCCCCGTCTTTTTTCGTTCTTTCCCCTTGTTATCTCTCTTTTGTTGTCTTTCTTTCGCTGCTGATTATCCCTCCTCTTATAAAAATTTTATCATGGCATCCCCACCCTGCAATAATCATATCACACATTCCCCCGAGCCCTCGCTCCCGCCCGCCGTTCCTGGCCAGCGCAAGAAATCAAACAAGCCGCATGTGCGCACCGCCTGTGTAATGCCCCCCATGAAAGCAACCCCTCCCTTGGCCATTCAGCTTTCCATTGATCCCATTTTTTGTGCTGTCTTTGCTTACCCATTCTTTTTTTTTTTTTTTTTTTGTAGTCAAACTGCAAAAAAGCGCATTTGGCCTGTGACAGTAAGTTGAATCTCCAAAAAAAAAAAAAAAAAAGAAAAATCAGGGTTGCTGGGTGCGAAACCTGGCCCATCGCTTATCCATTTCCCCGTTTGGTAATTAGCGGAGCGACCTTGCAAGCGATGTGTCTCAGTTGGAAAAGCAGATTCGTGCTACGACATCCAGCATAAGAAGCGGGGTAGGCCGAAGTTGCGGCCCCCTTTTCCCAGCGGCGCCACGTCGTCGTCCATGGCCTCGTTGCCCGTCAATTCCATCCACACGCCCGCTTCACCTTATTACCATCACCCACATCGCCCTTCAGGCATCCCTACGACCTCTGCCTCGCGCCATCCACTCGTGATGCCCATGCCCATGGCCTCGGCCGCCTCCGGTGCAACCAATTCCACGCCAAAAACGGCCCCCATCCCCCTGACAAGGCCCTCGGCCACGTCATTGCCCACGCTCGCCCCCTTTTTGCCACCATCGCCGCCTGCATCCTCATTTTCAATGACAAAGCAGCTGGCCACCGAAATGGAACCATCTCCCATGCAACGCACCGTCCTCACCGTAAATGCCCTTTTCTAAAAAAAAAAAAAAAGGCAAATTGGCCAAAAAAAAAGAAAAAACCGAAATTGACATTTTTTTTATGATTTTTTTGTTGATAGATGTTCCTCACCTTGGATATGTTGTGCGCCCGCACGTCTGATGAGTGCGTTGAATTGCTGGGGTATCATCCCCAAGATCTGGCTTACAAGCCGTTGGAGCAATTCCTGCTCAATCCATCTGAGCTGAGACAAGTGCACCAGCAATTGACACAGTCTTACCAACAATGTGTTTCATCGCAGCCCCCGGCGGGCGCGACTCTTCCCGGGTCCTCCGAACACTTTCAATCGTCGCCGGCCACACTCTTGGAGATTGCCAATGGCTCGCGCACGTTCAAAACGCGTCTTGTCTTCAAGACGGCCGCTATGTCGCACGACACCGCAGGCAATGGCATCGACCAGCATCAGTCTGCCATGGTCTCGGTCATGGACGCCCAATTCTACTTTGGCGGCGGTCTCGGTGCCGATCTGTGCTCGCTTTCCAATCTCGACCGCCTTTACATTGTCGGCCTGCTTACCTTGTCCAAATCATACGTGTCTTATCAACAGCCACGCGTCAGCAGGCAACTGTCAGCCACGCCCGCCGTGTCTTCCTCAGGAACACCCGCGTCAAATGCCGATTTCCTCGCGAATTTCTCGTCTGCACCGTCCCCCATCATGCTCACGCCCAACACAACGGCAAACATGGTCATGACGCCTGCTCACGTCACAAGCGCGCCGCTTGATGCGCCGCCCGTCCAGTCGGCAGACGCCATGTTCATCGATTCGATGCAAATGCCCTATTTCTCTCAAGTTCACCCTCTCATGCCCCCATCCTCGTCCATTTCCACATACGCGTCGACCGCCCCCTCCCTCGATATATCCATGTCTTCGCCGTCCGCCTCCTCGTCCGCGTCTCCATCACCACCACCGTCCAATTCCATGAATGACGTGCCCGTCACCACCAGCCAGGCACTTTCCCCAATTATCATGTCTCTACCCTATGGCAACACACAACCATCCAACATGGCCACACATCACCAAGACTCGGATACCTTGGTAAGGCAACAAAAAATCTCGCACACGAGCACAAATGCATCCCACATGATCCACTGACCTCTTTTTTTTTTTTTTTTTCTCGTTTCCAGCTCTCATGGCTGACTGATTCATTTCCGCAACAGGTTGCGACGGCTAAATGAACGTCGGCATGACCCCTTTTTACGCCTTTTTGATCTTATGTTGTTCTTCATTCTTAGCATTGTTCCTTTAATAAATCAGATCTATGAGCTTTATGCCACTTTTTTTTTCATTCGATTCTTCCCCATAACGCACGACGATAATAATGACGCACCCATGCCCACGAGACAGGTTGTCTCCATGTTTTTATTTTGTGGTGGGTCATGGCGTGGCAACACCCCCCGGTTCCCCCACTTTTTCCACAGTTTTTCGCCCCATTTCTGAATTTAGAAACAAGAATGACCTGATTGGGAGCCTCCATCATTCATTTTCCACACCTTCCCAGATGGTCCTTGCCCCGCGCCGATTGCGTTTGATATGCACGGCCAATCAGGGGCAAAAATCAGGGCTGGCTAAAATTCCCGCACGAATTTAGTGTTTTACAAGCAACATTGTCAGTTTAAAGAAAAAGTCACCGAGAGGGCTGCTGGCCATCGATTGGGACGTGTCATTGGCAGAAGGTCATTTTTCTTCACCATGCAGCTGCATGAGCACATAACAAGAGCTCACGCTGTAAGGAGGAATCGCCTATTTTGCCATGAGGCTCGCTGAGCCAATCAATTCCGCGGAATTTTCGTCGTTCACGACAATGAAATGCAGGCTGTCCTACCTTATGTAAGCCAAACTTGTGCAACGAGAGCCCCTCGGTCAAAAAAAATGAAAAAAAGGTTTTGAGTTACACACTTTTACAGTGCTCGGCCCCCTTCACTCCTTTTTTTTTTTTTTTTTTCCCTCTGCACAACCTCAAGATTCCCAACGAACGGGACATCGCCAAGTCAACCCAGCTTTGTCATTGCTGACACAGCTTCGCCACCCTCCACGCACGATCATGAATTTCGCCCTCTGATTGGTATTGGCCTAGATTTTCAACGATTTATTTGATTTCTGCACAAGTTTGATGGGGGAAAATGGCAAAATATCGCGGGGTTAGCCGCGCGCGAACTTTTACCCCACACGCCCTCCAATAGCGTTGCCGGTCATTTTCTGAGCCGTTGCCTTTCCTATCGTAGAAGTTCCATTGCCACACATGATATGGCATCATCATGAAACAGTTGCTGCCACAAATGTCAGGCCACAATGGCACACCATAAAATAAAGGGGGCGTTGGGCGTTCGGGTCGTATTTTAGAACCTTCGATTGGCCACGCGTGCGTGTTTCAGAGACCCGAGTGCCAAAATGACCAAGTGGCGGCTGATCTTGCATTCTCAGGCCTGCGTTGCCAATTTGTCTCTAGCCCCTGCCTAAAAACATCAAATCAGCTGCCCTGCAACTGCAGCTCGCCTAAAAGGGAGTTGGATGCAAGAGCGCAACAAATAAACATGAAATTATGTTGAAAAAAGCCAAAATGACTCTTGTCCGGGGTTTACTTGCACGATGGGCGTCAAAAACTGCACTCGACGTCCTGCGGAAGATAATTTGCGCGCTGTGAACTAAAGTCGGCCGTCTACCGTATTAGGAAGGGACAGAGTTTGTTCATTTTAGCCAATCGCAAGTTTTCTATCGCTTCCCCCTTATGGAACAATTCACCACAGCCTGCCCCCATTCTCCCAACCTGGGCACTTTGAAAACCTTGCTCTATTCAACTAGCTCTCAATTACCCACGTACGATGCCTACTTTAATTGTAGCAAAAAAAAATCAAAAAGGTCGATTTTTTCAAAATTGAGACGACATAAAGCAGCAAAACAAGCCTTCTACACCACCTCAGTCGACGCTGTTCACGCGTCCGGTTCGAATGAGCTCTTTGCCGTGATGCTGGGGTGCCTACGTTGCGAGCAATCACGCAAATCAAAAATCGCCAAATCGCCTGGAGTACAGTCGACGAGCTGAAAATGGTCAAATTTATGTTCTCAGATCAACATGCCATTCACACACATGGTAAATGGCGTCTATTCACGGATAGAAATGCAGTAAAAAACTGGAGTTCATTGACTGGTTGTCGCGTGAAACGCGAAAAGCTGCGATTTTTCATCCCAAGGTGAACTCAGTGAGGATTGGTCGTGCGCCTTGAAAGTCATATCATCAAAAGGAGCGCGACTTGGTGCGTACGTGGATATGGGAGATCAGTGGAAAAAGACGAGTTTCTGCCGAACTGATGCGACAGCAAGTTTAAGCCTACGGGTTCGACGCGTCTTAAACCGCGTCCGTCGTCGAATGACAAGCGTCTTATTCCTAGCCAAACCCATGCACCTTGGCCGTCTCTTGCTATTGGACGCGTCGGCGCGGCTCTATGGGCGCGTTTTCCCCCTGCAACTCGTTTTTGAAATTCCATCTAAAATCATGAAATGCTCGTCACTCAGTAATTGAACCGTACTCTTTTTTGGCATTTTTCGTGGTTTCTCCTTGCGCTTCACATTGTGCACAAGTTTGGCGCGATTCTGAGAAGCCTGATTTTCAATTTTGGTTTTGGAGCTCGACATGGCTGATTTCTTGATTTCCATGTAGCGCGCTCCAGTTACTTTGGACGGCTACAACTCGAGTTCCGTTTGGGGTTTCCGGGTAGCCTTTTCATGCTGGGACGCGTTTCAGAGTTACAAAACAACTCGTTGGCAAGCAATGAACGAAAAATGTTAGAATTCCAAAAAAACCTCAATTTGATCGTTAGCTTTGATCTGGCGTCCGTGAAACTGATATAGTGTGTTCACTCGACAGAGCATAGAAATTGCACGTAATTTGTCCCTGCTCCATTGTTGTGTATTCTTCGGAAGACATCATCAAATAGGCGCTATTTGGCCAATTCATCGCTTTTTCATGCGTTTCTCCTGAAGAAGGGCATTTGATACGTTACCCCATGCTTTCAACATCCGTGAAGAACAGTGCGCTCTAGTTCAATTGTATCAGTGTGTGATGGTACAATTCATCTCGTTTGGCGTATTTCATGTACAAAATTGAAGCTTTGGCTCGCTATTGCGGGATCTGACACGACGTCAAACACATTTACGGGCGTCATTGTGCTTCTGTTGGTCACATCGCTGGACAATAAAAACAAACAATTTGTCACTCGGGTTTCGAAATACTCCTCATAGTCAACCAGACCGTCTTTTTCTTCTGTGATTCCTTGGGAACTATCCCATTATGTCGCGCTCATTCTTTAACAAAAAATAATGGGCTGTCTTGACCGGTTCCAATGAGCCGCTATTTCCCTCCCCGTACGATGACTAGACGACAAGTGGCATAGGAAAATGTCAAAACTATCGATTTCTGCAAAAATGAGACCAAACAAACAGTAGAACCATCCTCTCAAGTGTGCTCAGTCGACGCTGTTTACGCGTCCGGTTCAAATGAGCTCTTTTCCGTGGCGGTGCGATGCTTGAGTCGCGAGCAATTGCGCAAAACAAAAATTGTCAAAACCGCAAGGGGTCCAGTCGATGGCCGAAAAATCTCCAAACCAAGTTGCTCGGATCGCCGAGAAACAGGTATCACTAGTAAAGCACATTCATTTAACCGTGAACAAGCAAAGAAACCCCCCGGTTGATTAGCCCGTTTTGGCGAAAAAAGTGAAATGCCAAGGTTGACGCCTTGTTTTAAAATTGCTGCCGTGCGATGGAAAATGAACTTGGAAGCTTGCAAATGGCACCAAGTGAGAGAAACGATCCTGCTCAATTGGCTGATGCCGATGATCACAAGAAAATGCGCAGGGGTCATGCGCTCAGGGCGGTCCGGACAACGTCCCAAGTTTGCGCGATTTTCTACGCGTTATTTCTCGCGATACAGTCTTTTAACGCTGTCTTCTCCAGCACCATTATTGATGCGCGTTGCGCGTGCCTTTCCAATGAGCTTCTGAGACGCGCTCCAGGCCACGTTCTGATCGAGCAAACCAGCTCCAAAGAAATATCTTTCATTGCTGCCAGCGCGGAATTGAGATGGCTGACCCCCGAGTTTTATATCATTTTTGCCGTGAAACTAGGCACGAACTATCTTGTGTGTACGTTTCATGGTAATTGGCGAACGTCGATTTTCAATTCTTGGATTTTGGCAAAATTCTAGCGATTTCACCGCCTTGTGCATTCTCCCTGATCAACTTGCGCAAATAGCCCCAAAGTTGAAACATAGGATAATCGATGGTGTTTGTCGCGTGTGCAATAATAATTGGGAGATAATTGGGAGTGGATCAGATTATTATCGAGCAAGCCATGATTTGGATCCTTTTCGCCCAGTTTTCGTCGTAGATCCACGACTTTTTTCTTGCTTTTGGATGATATTACAATCAAACGACATGTTTGCTCAGCCTTTTTGATGTTAATTTTGCTGGCACACATGGACGGCGACCTCGATAGTGAAAATCGCATTTAAAAAGATTGTGCGCTTTCAATACGCATGCAGGTCGGCCACGTCATGATCTTTGACCGTGGGGTCGCGTGCATGAATTGGGCCGCGTCAGCGTGCAAACACAGAATTATAACTCAGCCGGCTGCGTCATGGACGTTGAGCGCACCCTTTCTTTTGCTTTCTTCAAACCCGTCCACGAAATGTCGTTTATACCTAGTGCTGCTTTCGATCCGTCCTTGCTAAAGGGCTCCCACCTGTTTATAGTAAGCAAGCGTGGTGGACCCCCTCGTTGTCCGACATCGCTCACTCACGTTTTTGCGCTTTTTTTTTCTTTGCAGCCTGCCGTTTCTATTGGCAATGTGCCTCAACTGACGTGCGATCTGATTGTGCATACGCTGAAATTGACGCGTGTGGGCGCCATTGACTCTGACGCCGTGATACCCGTCGTGGGTCAGCGCGAGGATAGCGAAAATGGCGTGTCTGTGCCAATTGAAGGTAAAAACGAGGGACGGGTGGATATATCAGGGGGGTCAATGCGGCCTGTTGACACACTCTTTTTTTTTTTTTTGTGTAGTGTACCAGAGTGGCGACCATCGACTGACAGTCGTGCAGCAACGCGCGCCCGCCCTTCCTGGGCGAAAAAAGGAGCTTGTTGCGGCTTTGGCGGCTTTTATCGTGTCTGGCCAGTTTGAGCACGTGACTCTCGTGGCGAGCCTGGATGCCGCACGACGCGTGGATGCACAAATCTCCAGGTACGCGCTCTATGTCCCCAATTGTCAGTGCGAATTGGGCTGTTTTGCTGACTTTTTTTTTTTTTTTTTGTTTCTTGCGGTTTTTATAGTGTGCCGTTCCGCGTGCTTGGTCCTCAAGACATTGTCAAGGAGATCCATGCACGCATTGGCGTGCCTGAGATGGAGCCTGATCAGGCGACGTCCGAGGAACCTTCCATGTCACTCTTACCAAGCATGCCTGGCGGTGGCATGACGCGTGCCTTATATCAGCAGCTGACGGAAGCAAGCACCGTCGAGGTGACCCTGTTTTCCATGTTTGTTTTGGAAGGAGGTGAGTGATGACAAAGAAAAAAGGGGTCGCGAAAAGATGAAGTGAGGTGTGCCCTGAAGAAAAGCGGTGTAACCATGCTCATTTTTCTTTTTTTCTTTTTTTTTGCTTAGATAATGTGCAAGACAGCGTGGCCTTTGCCAATGTTCTCAACTCATATTACACCTTATTACCCCAAGGTAACGTGAACAAACGAAAAAAAGGGTCGAAACATGCGCTTTACCCCGTAAAAACTCATCCATTTGCTCCTTTTGCCACCCCATTGCAGATGGATCGTCGTCGTGGACGCCGCCCAAAAGCTGGGAATACCTGTTTGGCACGCCGTACAACAAGGAGCTATATCAGTGAGCTCGTCCACGTTGTCCAATTCCTTTGAAAACGACATTTTTTGCCGCATTTTTTGCCGTCTTGTATTTTGCGTACCTTGAAAAGCGAGTAAAAAATAGGCCCGCGCAAGCGTGGTGTTGTACCATCGATGGGAAGAGCTTGCATAATCGGGGCAAAAAGGCCAGTGCTTCCTTGTGCGCGCAACTCTAATTGGTGTTTGGCATCTTTACCTTCTTGATCCGTGTTACTTGCTGGAAAAGGGCGAAAAAGGCAAAACGTTGCTATTCATAGGCAACGATTTTTAATCATTTTGGCTTTCAAGACGTTCTGATTTCACCATTCTCAAGACAACACAAAATCACTCACGAAAAAGCACCCCCTCCCCCCAGTTTTTTGTCGGGTTTGGTGGGACAATCTGGGCAAAACAAAAAGAGACAACGAAAATGAAACGAGATGAAAAAAAAAAAAAATTGGACACCTCTTTGTGCCACAAGATTGGGCCTGGTCCGTCCCCCAGTTTAATTTTTTTTTTTTTTGTTCTCGCCCGCCTTCATATCGAACAAATCCAGGTTCAAGAAGATTTCTAGCCCAATTTTGGCCTCATCACCACCCCCAAGCTGTACCCGTGGGCGTGCGAAGCTTGCTCAATTCCAAGATGCTGGGATGGCTTCCCCCCCCCCTGCATTCTCATTTTACATAAGCCGTGTATTTGTTGTCCATCTTTTTGTCAAATGTCGTGTGAGCCCCCATTGGAATGCAGGGGGAGGGGCGCACAGAGCGGGGAACGCGTCTTTGTTATTGCACATGTACCATGCTTCGGCGTGATTTCCGTGCACCCCCACGCCATTTTTTATTGAAATCAGGGGCGATTAGGATCCGTCTATGTGGAAACATCGGCGATGAGCGGGCCCGCGAGTGCAAAAGATGAGCGGCGAGGGGCGATAAAAGAGGGTCTGGACCACTTGTTTGATGAAAATTGCTTTTTTTGAAAAAAGATGAGCATAAATGAGGCTGCGCTTGGCCATCCGCCCACCAAAAAAGCTCAAACAATTCATTTCAAGGCAAAAAACATGAAATATGAAAACAAGGGGGGACGAGACAAACGCTCCAGGCTCGCCCTCCATAAAAGGCAAGTGTGTGTCACCAAGACGCAATAAGCTGCAATTTGTCGGGCAACGCTGGGTGTGCGTGGTAAATGGTCGTCCCGCGCATCGCCAATGTTTTGCCCCCCAGCACGCTTTTTTTTTATTTTCATTTTGGGATTCAAATGGCCCATGATCGCTGGGCCGTCACAAACGGGGTCTAGACCGGCCAATGGCACGATCAATGACGTCGGCCCATGGCGTCGTGCATCAAAAACGTCATAATGAAAGCAAAAAAAAAAAAGACTGAAACAACGCTGTGTGGCCGTTTTGCATGCGCAACACAAGGCAAGAACACCAATTGACGTTGCACGATCAACGGGGGATGGGTGTCAAATTTGCTCAAATCGGGCACCTTGACCTAAAAACAACCGGGGAAAAAAAAGAAAAAGGGCTGAGGCCGATGTCGAGCGCGTGTTGGGTGGAGCGGGCGGACGGAGCCAATAATCGCGCGCCGGTCACCGAAGACGGGGCGACGATGCGCGTTTCGACAGCCGCCATGTCCGCCACGAGGTAGAGGGGGGAGAGAGAGGGAAATAGGAAAATGGAAATGCACCGAGGGCTTCCTCTAGAATCGTTTTTTCTCGGCATACGGTAATCGTTGCGCGCGCTCTTTTTCATATGTGTCTGGGGCAATCTTGGCGCCCCTATTATTTACGATTGCAAATGTCAGTCTGCATCCATTGCAAGATTGCTCAATTTATGAAATGGATTTCAGCGGGGCATGTGAAATGGAAAATGACACGATTTAAATGAATTGGCGGCCGCGTCGCCATTTGAGTGTGTGCCCGCATCATATGAAGGAACATGTGTCACCCTCTCACAGTGCAGAATGCGAAAACTGAGCCGCGCTCTCTCAAACCTACAACGTGCCACGTCGCAAAGATCTAAATGCGATCCATCAAAAAAGAACAAAAAAAAAAAAAAGGCTGCGCGCGCGCGGAACAACGAAAAGATGATATCCGCCGCGGCCGCTCCCCGATGCAAGGTGCCCAAAGTAGCAAGCAAGTCAAAAAAAGTGCCTTTTTTTGGGCTGGACATTGTCAAAAATAGGCATTGCCGGGCTCCAAGGTTGCATTTTTGCTAGAGCGCGTGGCCAATTGCTTCCAGGTTGACCGGAGCTTGGGTTGGGCATCTTGCCTTGGTCCTTACAAAGCTGGTTTCTATGCAATTCGAAAAAGGCATATCCCGAGACTGGCTACACAAAGGCGGCCAAGATGAGACCTAGGTCACATTTTGTGTGCCTTGTTGTGGCGGACAAATGGTAAGACGGGTTCCCCCCAGAAATTATGAAAAAAGAAACCATCGCCATTGCCTTTTTCGGCACGGCGAACAACTCCCGCTCCAAGGGTGCAGCCCATGCATGCAAGCCAACATGGATCGTGTCACCTGGGAAAAGATCTTAAAAGCTTCTTTTTTTTTTTTTTTTTTACCCTGCGACGCGCTTGCAGCTATTCTTGGAGCACAAAAAGCTTGCTCAAACCTCTCTATTTTTTGTGAAATGAAATGGGGGTCTGGACGAAAAAAAAGTGGCAAAAAACAAGCCTTGTGCACGCGTTTTCGCCTCAATTAATACAACCAAAGTCTAGAATGAAAAAATGATTCCTTTCTTTTGGAACAAGCAATTGGGCTAATGAAATGTTTTTCTTTGTAGACTGTTTCTGGGGGGTGGGGGTGGACGCGAGCGACCATCGGCCTTGGCAGCCCATAAAAGGATAGAGCAATTGCCCTTCCAGCAAAAAAGACGCTTTTTTTTTTTCTTGCAGGTGCGCGCGGACGGACCGGCCGGGCGGGGCAATGCTCCATGGCGCTTAGATTTAAAACGCGAGCTGCAATCGCACCCAACAGGGAAAGCACCATGTCGTGCGACTGTGGGGCAAAAAAAAAAACTCCTTGTGAGAACGTCGAAGCGAGAAGAAATAAATGAACGCGCTGATAATGAGGCATTGGAAGCCGAGGCAAGGTAGCCATTATCGTGACATCCATCTGCACGTTGAAATCCTTTGCCTAACCTTCTTTTTTTTTTGGCCGCCAGGCAGCGCCTTTCCAAGGGTGGGGCCCAGCTCGGTCGAACGTTTTTTGACTCGAAAAGGCATGTGTGCATGAAGTGTGCCATGCCATGGATGGGATGACGAGCGAGATTGGTGGTCCATGGCCATTGCTCGTGGCAAAAGGGAATAAACAACACGCGCACCATGTTTCTCTTTTTTTTTTTTTTTGCATCGATGCGCGACAAGATGAATAAAAATGGACGTGGCGATGGCGATCATCCTTTGTCTCTCCCCCCTTTTTCCCCTGGTTTTTTTTTTCTTTGCTGCACAAAGGGCTGACAGAAAAAAAAAAAAAAAAAGACGATGCATGGGGGGTGACGGATTGTTTTTCGTCGGTTTCTTTTGGGGGCGTTGAATTAAAATGACATTGAAGCTTGATTTTTTTTCTTTTTTTTTTGGCTTTTTGTGATGTGTCGCCGTCACCGTGCATACATTTTACCTAACCACGAAAAAATGGGCAGACAAAAAGGCCCACGCGCTGTTTGATTGCCTTGCATTTTCGACAATTATCTTGTCATTATTACATCTGTGTAGCTAGCTTGTTTAGATTGAACGCCAGTCATTAAGTAGGCCGCCGGAAAAGGCAAGTGGCAATTGACCGAGACCCTACTTGGTGCAACGTGAACGAAAAATCGAACCACTTTGCAAACGCACAACCTTAATTTCTTTTTTCTTTGATGCTGGCCTTGTTGTCTTGGCTCCAACGGTTTCCAAGGATGGAATTGGCCATGGCCCAATAGCTCTTCTCCCCCCACTTTTTTTTTTCCCTCTCCCAAAGACACAAAAAAGGGGGGAGCGGCGTCGGTGTCAAATGAAATGGAAAAAAGGTGATTACAACAATGACACCCCCATGCGTGATGCGAGATATAAAAAGGGACGAAAAAGGTCAGTCAATGCTTCTTTTTCTTTCATTTCCACTTTTTTTTTCTTGCATCACACCGTCTTTACCCGTGGCCCTTTTTTTTTTTTTCCCTCTCGCCTTTTTTTTTTTTTTTTTTTTTGCATTGCTCTTTTTGCATTTTTTTGTTGTCGTTTTCCCCCACCCCCACCCCCGTTTTTTCTCTCTGTCTTTGTCTCTCATTGTCCGTCTCTTATCATGCTTTCTGTGAGTGGCATGCTGAATCAAGTTATCAAGGATGAGCCGCGCCCATTGCTCCCTCCATTGCATCCGCCGTCGCACCATGATCACGGCTTGCTCAAGCCCAGTGCGCTGACCATCTCGCATTTGCTATGCGAGCCGCCTAGCCAGACGCCCACATTGTCGCCAACGTCGTCGCCATCGCCTACGGACAGCTTGCCGGCGTTTCCTTTCCCGGCCGTGCACGAGCAGGCTCATCATTCTCATCCTCCATTCCACTCTTTCCAGCATCCGGTGCAACATCCGCAGCAGCAGCAACAGCAACAGCACCAAAATGATCTGTTTTCACGGCCATTGTACACGCCATCGGGCGCGTCGTCGCCTCAATTGTCGCCGTCCTTGTCGACATCGTCGACGGCCTCGTCTGTGACGTCGTCGTCGTTTAAAAAGCATAAGCGCGGGTCGCTTCCCTGCCAATCTCAATCTCCCAGCATGGCCTCCCTAGACGCATTCTCTGAATCGCATACCACTCTGGATGATGACGATGACGCGCCAAAGTCCGGCGGCGTCAAGGCCAAGAGGCGCAGGGCCAATGCCAAGCAGCTCCAGATCTTGAACCAGGTGTTTGAGCGTACATTCTTCCCCTCCACCCAGATGCGCGCTGAATTGGGCCGCCAATTGGGCATGAGCCCGCGCACCGTGCAAATCTGGTTCCAGAACAAGCGTCAGGCCATGCGCACGCGTGAAAAGCAGCGGCTATTGCGCATGAAAGACACCGACATGGAGGCGGCTTCATGACCAAAAAAACGCCATCTCTTTGCATTTCTACTCTTTTTTTTCCCTCATCCCACACACCCACACACCCTAATTGATCACCCTGCTTTTACCCCCTCCATTAAAGAAAAATTCCTTGTTCATGTTGCCATCTAAAATGAAATTGGGGGGAAAATAGCGTCATTGTTTCTCCAATCGCCCAGTAAAAAAAAAATCTAGGCCCCCAAAAATTGCATCCCAGTTGAACCTTGTTTCATGCGAGCCTGCCGTGGCGGACTTTTGGTCACTATCTGGGCCATTTGCGAAGAAAAAAAGAAACCATGCAATAGAGTTCCCTTGTTGTTTCCATGACCAAAAGGGTGAAAAAGTGCTAAAAATATGACCGATTTCTTTTTTTTTTTCATTTTAACCAAGCTGACGAAGCGACGCGCGCGTCTTGCTCCAATCCTGTACCCCCAGGGAATGACGCGCCGTGGGGTGGGCGGAGAACCTCAAATCTAGTCCTTTTTTCATTTTTGGGCTGATTTCATTTACAATGGATCAGGGACCCCCCTTTTAGTGAATCCGTTTTTGTGAGCGATATGATACCCAAATCACCCATTCTTTTTCTCAATGATGATCGTCATCAATGGGGGGGGGCGAAAAGGCGAAAAGAAAAAAGGTGGCTTGGAGGAGGCGTGATCAAAGCAACACCTTGAGTCCGCGCACCTGCGCATGAATGACCATGTGCAAAGACAAAACTCCCAGGTAACACGGCCCATGGCGGCGGCGGGGGGGGTCATGCCATGTGCCATGCAAGACAAAAAAAAAACGCAAAAGCGAGTGCCAAGGAACAAAATGGATCTCTTTGCACGAATTGGCCACTCCTCTCCCCCCCCCCCCCCTGAAGGCATGTTGTGTGTGTGTGTGTGTGATATAAAAGCAAAAGCGAGTGCTTGGTGCATGAATTTAGGGGGGAGGGAGGGGGCGACACCGGTGCTGAACCTTGGGTTTTGATTACGTACTAAAAGCAAGGGCCCTTTGTTTGCATCATCTGCTCAGCGGTCGACGAATGATTTCATTTCACACACCATTGGCCATTATCATATCTCCCCCCCCCCACACACACACACTCACAGTCGGACATATCCAGGCTCATTCAATTGCGCCTCGTAGCGAAAAAAAAAAGGGACAGGCAACGAAAAAATTATTTTTTTAATATATACACATAGTCGTAAAAGGGGAGGGAGGGGAAGGTGACGCACCGTGAACGCGTCTCGATAATACTAAGAGGGAGATGAAAGGCATTGGACAGGAATTGGGGGGGGGGGAGGCGAGAGGAACAGGGGAAAAAGGGCTTGGAAAATACACTATTCTTTTTTTTTTTTCATTGTGTGATCAGACGAACGCCGGATGGCTTGTGGTGCTCTCGGGGGAAAATGGGTGGGAGATCTATCTAACACGGCCATTGTCACTTGCGTTTCGGATCACCACCTTTTGGTTTGTGATACAAATGGCACTAAAGGGAAGAAAAACGAAAAAAAAAGAGATAAGCGAGGCTGTGTGAGAGTATGTGCCATGGACGGCGGGGGGTACGGTCCCATTCCGCGAGGCCACAAGGATTCTATTTTTACGCGTCGCGGAGATCCACGACACTTGCTTGGCCGAGGGGGGGAGGGGGAAAACGCGCGCTATTCAAAATGCATGACATACCTTGTGCGCGTGGCGGAACCACAAGACGCTATTTTTTCGTTTGACGTTGCTGACAGAGACCCAATGGTGGCATTGGTGGCACAGACCTTCCACAATCTCTTGGTCCACCCACCGCGTCTCCACGGGTTGGATGAATTCCTTGCCAGACACGGACGAGATCCCATGGAAGAATTGCTTGTGGTACCTGGAAAAGTAAAAGAGATGATGAGAAAGAAGAATAGAAGAAAAGAAAGCGTGATGCATGAAAAGAAAAAAAAAAAAAACTCCAAAAAAAGAGCAAATCGCGTCAAAATGGCATAATGACATACCAGTAGGCGCTGTTTTTGAGCTGCAGCCATTTTCCGGGTTTGCACGTGTCGCAGAGGCCTTCTTTTTGCTGGCCATTGAAGCGAACCCACTTTGGTGTATAGAGATCGCCTGAATAGCGAACTTTTTGGCGTCGTGGGCGTGCCTCGGGGTCATTGACAGCGGCCTCGACGTCGCGCTCGCTCATGCTCGGGAAATCGGGATCGCCGGGCATGACAACGACAGAATCCTCGTCGTCTTGTTCTTTGCGGCGGCGTTTGACGCCAATGGCCGGCTGGATGGGCGCTGTGCGTGGCATGGTGCCCAAGGTATGGAACGAAGGGTCCAATGGGTGCAATTGTTGATGCGGGTGGGCGTGTGGGTGCGGTGCATAGCCGGTTGGGCGCGGAAACAAGAGTTGGCGTTCGCCGGCCATGCTATGTTGGTGCAATGGCGCGTTTGGATCACCTGGTAAAGGCGATTTCGCGTCGGGATGGCCATTGGGCGTGTAATAGTACGGATACGGATAATAGCCGGGTGGAGGGGGTGGTGGTGGTGGGCGACCATGGGGATCATGCATCGCATAAGGTGTGGATGGCGCGGAAGAAGGTGGCGATGTGAATGGTGGTTGTTGTGTGTGATTTTGGGGCGGGTAGACAAATGGCGGGTAATTGGCCACGGACGACGGCTGTGGATGGATTTCCATGGCATGTGGATGATGCGATGGCATTGGTGGGAAAGGTGGATTATAACCTTGAGGCGTGGCAATGCCACTGCTGGTGCTGCTTGTGGATGTGGCGCTGCCAATGCTTGATCCATGCGTGGTCACGTGATGAATGAACATGGACCGAGGGCTGGAGACGCCAGAAGTCGGCGGCGTAGCACTCTTGATGGGTAAAACATACGGCTTGCGTTTCAATTCGCGTAACAAGGACGCCTGCTCGACAAATTCACTTGGCATCGTCTCCCACGAACGTGCCGCGTCTGAATATCGCCGCTCACGACGACGCGTGGCCAGCACAACGTCTTCCAAGCTCGACTTGCCTATTAAAAAAAAAAAGAATAAAAAAATGGAAAATAGACAAAAAAAAAAAAAAAAAAGGAGGTGAGCAAATGTCTCAAATGACCTTCAATTTCGCTCCAATGTCTCCATTGGCCCAATGGAAGCACCAAGTCTCTTTTTTTTTTCTTGCCAGCCCCCCACCTCAAGGGGAGAGGGGCGCGCGCACACACTTGTCATGCGCATAAAAGAGTGTACAAAAAAATTTTCTTTTGTTTGTTTGTTTGGCCCATCGCACACGCACACTTTCTTTTTTTCACCATAACAACTCGCCTCCCCCCTCCTCATTGCAAGCATACGCAAGCAAGGTGGGCCAATTGGGCTCCCAATGGCCATGCAAGACCCACTTTTCCCCCTTTTTTTGCTTTTTTTTCCTGCGTTTGATATGGGTTTGACCAATTGGAAGCATTTTGGTTTTTTTTTCTTACCAGCATAGGGACCTGGGGAGGATGCGTTGCTTGTGACGGGTTGGGGCAGGTGGAAAGTTGCAAGAAGCATAGCAGCTTCAATGGAATTGCGGTGTTTCAGCATGGGCGACTCGCGCGGCTGTTCTTCCGCCAGCCCCAAGACTGCCGGGCTGCTCATCCTCCGCGCCAGAGATGATGACGGCACGGTGGTGCCGGTTGTGGGTGACCGCGTCGCGTGTTGCGTGTGTTGTTGCTGTGATGACGACGTGGACGACGCCGACGACGTTGGCGACGTGAAAGCAAGTGTCAAACCACGCTGGACGTGCGCAGAGGCCGGCGGCGGCGGCGACAGAGACGCCTCCTTGTTGACCGCCGTCTTTAGTCCGACGCCAACGTCGCTATAGTGCCGCGACGCCAAGATAGGAGGGGGGTGTACATGGATATCCATCGAGGGGAAAGAAAAAGACAATAAAAGGGGAAGGGGAAAAAGGAACAAAGAAAAGAAGGAAAGAGGAACGAAAAAAAAGCAGAAATATCAAGAATTGAAAAAAGTGGGGCGAGCAAAAGCTAAATTTGAAGGATATAATTCCAAGTAGCCTTTTTTTTTTCGTTGTCAAGAACAAACAAGAGAAAGAGGCGTAAGATGAGCGGCGTAGAGCAAAAGCAACGACCTTTTAAAAAGTAAAACAGTAAAAAAAAAAAAAAAAAAGGGAAAACGAAAAAAAAGCGTTTGAGCAAGGCACCACTTTCTTTTTGGTTTGCAGGAAAAAGGTCAATTGGTGTCTGCCAATCAGCAACGTGAATGGCCCTCTCAGCGCGTGACTTGACTCTGTTTTTGGCATGATCAAGTCATGGCAATGGTCGTGTTTCACGCTGATCCTCCAAGACCACCCAACCCGGAGCTCGCAAATGCGTCCTTTTTTCATGCCTCCCCTTTTTTGGATCCATTGGCGGCTTTTGCATGAGCATGACAGACGTTTTATTTCCCGATTGTCAAACAAGCAAATAGCATCCCCACTTTTTTTTACGTCGTTCATTTTGTTCGCCCCCATGGCGCTCCAATTCGTCTTTTTTTATTATTCTCGTCTTTTAATTCTCTTTTTTTTCAATGAGCATGTCGCATTTTATCAAGCGGAAACAGGTCAATTACAAGCTACTCGATAAAAAGTAAGGAGGGGGGCAGTGTTCTTTTTAAGATTCGCCATCCGATATTGACTTGATTGGCCCTGTGGCACCCCAATCTAAAAGGTCGTCGTCGCTGTCGTTGTCCCATGGCTCCTTGAAGCAACACGACGACAAGCAAGGCTCGGTGTCCACGACATCCATGGCGTCCATGGCCACTGTGTCTGCATCGGCCGCCGCACATGAACCCGCTATACCGGCCGTTGCTGCCGACGCCGACAAGCAACTGCGCGAATGGCGCCACAAGTGCAAATTGCTCGAAAATGAGCGCGACGAATATGAAAAGGCGATCCAGCGTAAGAAAATCACGGCATTTGACGTGAATAGATCGATAGATCGAAGCGGACCCCCTTTATGCTTTTTTTTTATGATGGCACGGACATCTCATGATGCCATTGGGCTCTTTTGGAACACGTAGAAAAGTATAAAATTGAAAAAGAGGCTGTGGAAATGGAGCTCCAGGTGCTTAAAAAGCTGCATATTGACAAGGTGCAAGCCATGTCGACGTCCATGGCGCAGCTGCAAAAGCAGGTCGAGCGACTAAGGCTGCAGCTCAAGAAAAATGCCATCGACGAAGGCATGGTGCCACAAAAAAAAAAAAAAAAAAAAAAACTGGACAATGGGGCGTCGTTTGTGTTCCATGGCTCATGACTTGCTTATCGTTTTCTTTTTCTTCATCATAGACATTGATTTGGACGAGAAGAATGAAAGAGAATGGTTGCTCGAGTCATGGAAAGAAGAAGCCGATTTTATAAAGGTACGACAAAGAGGCAAATCGAGGGGGGTGAGAAAAAAAAAAAGGGAGGCGATTGGCGCGCAAGCGCGCGTTTTTTTTTTTTTTTTTTTTTTTTTTAGGGGGGGGGTTGGGGCGGAAGCGCGTTTTTTTTTTTTTTTTTTTGTGCTTTTGTGTGCATTTTCCCATCTATTTTGCTTGTGTCTCACGCGACAATTGGGGATGCACTAGGCGGCGTACCAACAAGCCATGCACGATTACACTTTTTCATCCTCTAGCGAGCCGACTTGGGCCTCCATTCACGTAAAATTGCTCCTTTTTTTTTGGTTGCCCCCCCCATGCCCATACGAGCTCTTTCTCTTTGTTCTCTAGGACCATCTGGCAGTGCTCCAGCACCAGTTGATCCAACAAAAGCCATGCAAGACCGCCATGGACCCGCCAGAAAAGCGTGAAGACCGAGGATTGAAGAAATCCATCTTTGGCAAGGCCCACCGACGGAAGAGCGCCATGCTAAAGGATTGAATTGAGAAGGAAAAAAAAAAATAAAGACGCGCGGCACGCGTGTGTGCGCGGTGTTTCTGTCCCCAATTTTGCTCCATGTTGGCGCGCGTCGTGCCACACGCGTCACCCACTCGATTTTTTTATTTTTTTATTTTTTTTTGGCGTTCCACAGACACCCGTCGTTGTCCATCTCCGGACGTCACACAATAACAAACCGGCCACCATGCTTCTTTTGATGATAAGCCGTGAAAATCCTCTTTTTTTTATTCTTCAAAGCGACAAAAAGGAGCCTTTTGACGTGGAAACCCCAGGAATTTTTTCCTCTTTCTCTCTCTGTCTCTTCTTTTTTTTTTTATTTTTGTATGTCATTTTAAGCATTCTTTGTGAGATGGATGAAAAGCGTGCTTGTTGGTGACCCGACGCTAGGTAGCCCGTTTCACCCTGGCCAAATGCGGAGGACGAAAACGAGGAGCATGCTGATTGGCCGAGGCCGCTTTGCGTCCTATTTATATCCTGCTGGTCCCTCAAGGTCACTCTCTTTTTCGTTTTTTGTGTTTCTTTTTCTCTTTTGCTTTTCCTTTTTCCTTTGTTTACCCCCCTCTCGCCCCCAAAAACCTCCTGAAGTCCACCCAAGCCCCATTTCTTATTTTTTTTTCTCCCCTCCCCCTTGGCCCCCCTCCTGCTCCCTATTTTTTTTTTCTGATCATCGTTGGCTATTTCTCCGTTCTTGCCTATTTTTCCACCACTTGAACCGCTTATTTGAGCAAAAAGCAACTATTCTATTGGATAAAGAAGGTAAGCATTGACACCTGGGTCACCTTGACCTTTTTCTTTTTCTCTCTTTCCGTCTCTCTCTCTCCCCCTCCCTTTCTCTCTCTCTCGTCCTCTCTTTATATACCTTTAGAGCGGGCACAAGCAGCACCAACAGCAGAAGACAACACACGTTCACACGCACACCACGCGCACAAAACACACACACACAGCCAACGACAGGGCGTCGAGCTGACGTGTTCCTTTTGCTGCCGCTTCTGTTTTGGTTTTCCGTCGTCGTTTGCTTTGCGTGTGTTGTGTGTGGCTATGTTTTATCTGCTTGTTGCCTGCTGCTTTTGCCCTCTCACACTCTCACACGACTCGCAGCCTGCACACTACGCACACCAAAAAAAAGGGCCTGCGCTGGGCGTATAAATAAAAAGGGCAGCTCGCTGACTCATTTTGTTTTTTTCTTTTGCTTTTCTTTCCTGTTCTATTTCTCTTTTTCCGCCTTTTTCGCCTATTTAGAGGAATACAACATTATGAATACCACACACCGCCCCATCAACTCACCGCTGACACACTCGCCAACGCAAGAGTAAGGATCCGCGTGCGGCGATCGGCACGACAAGGACACAAAAAAGCTCATATTTGCCATGCTTGTCTTTTTTTTCAAAAAATAGTCCGTTGGACCACGATCTTACCAAGCGAAAGGAGGAAGAGGTGGGTGTCGCCGATGCGCTGCCATCGCCTGCTGCCGAGGAGGAGCCTTTGACGCTGGAAAAAAAGATGGTGGAAAAGGTATAGGGTCCCTTTTTTTTTTTTGTTTGTTTGAAAGAATACACAGCACTCAACTCCCCTGTTTGTTTGAAAGAATACACAGCA
>KV441958.1:41687-88235 GCA_001650995.1 Gongronella sp. w5
CATCAAAAGGTTGGTGCAAAACAAAGTTGCTATGATACGACATCTGTTGTTGGCAAAGATTCAAGTCACATAATTAAAAGCGTTTTCGTCTTTTTTAGACGGTCGCTTGCAACAATGGTGTCAAAATGTGCTTCATGAGGTAATGACGCGACTTGCGCACTGGAATGACCATTGATTTCTTTTTTTTTCAGATAGTGCCGCTTTCGATTATGATGTCAAAATGCGCATCTTGAGGTAATGACGCGACTAGTGCACTGAAATGGCCATTAATTTTTTTTTTTTTTACATTTTTAGATTGTGCGGCTTTCAATCACGGTGTCAAACAAAAAGGCGCATTTTGTAGAGGTAATGACGCGACTTGTGCACTGAAATGGCATTTAATTTGTTTCTTTTATACTGTAGTGGTGCGTGCAATGCGACTATTTTTTTTTTTTTTTTTACAAATTCATACCCTTTGGCCGCCATTCAAGCATGAGCCTATGATTTGAATCAAATTGCATTCGTTTTTTATATCATTATTTATGACAAATGCATACAAATAATAAAAGTGAACAAAAAGCTGCAAGCAATACCTGCTGCGTGCAATAAAAAGGAAGAGACCAATCAGGGGCGTGGGGTGGGGCAAGCGCAAGAAGCGGCATTCAGGCGGAAAAAACCGCTGCGTGAGCACACACGCTAAATCTCTCAATAGCGCGATTTTGCGTGATTTTGAAAGAAAATCTCTTTTGTAAGCCCGGTCAATTCGGCTACTACAGCAATGCTAAACCCGTCTTGCCCGCAATAATCGATGGCTACTCTCTCGCTGATTTAGCTGGCCAGCGAGATTAATTTCCGAGACAATCTCGCAAAAATGCACATGAAATCCACCCCCAGCGGGATTTTTTTTTTGACGTGCAGATAAAAAAACTCAGCCGCCCGCAGGGCGCGACCCCGTGATTTTGAGCCTAAAAGCTTATTACTGTAAAAGTGACTCGAAATGACACTTTGAGGCTTCCTTCTCTTGTTCTCGCACAGTTTCTTATTTTTATTCCTACAGTATTTCATATTTGCAATCAATTACTTTAAAAATCAACAACAATGGCTCGTACTAAACAAAATGGTGGCCGTGGTGCCGGCCGTGGTGGACGTGGTGGTCGTGGTGCCGCAATTCTTGGTCGTGGTAGCGGCCGTGGTGGACGTGGTCGTGGTGGTGGACGTGGACGTGGATGTGGCGGCGCCCCAATTGGACACAAAAAACACAGCCGTTTTCGAGTCAGGCCGAGTTTGAGCACGCTGAGACCAGCTCGCGAGCCGAGGTCAGGACTGAAGCTAGAAAAAAACGTGCCGCTGGCACCAAAAAGAGCTTACCTACAGTATGAGCCCAAACAGCGCGAATTTCTGGCATGGTGCAAAGATGTTTTTGAGAACGAACCCATTGAAACGCAGCATCTTGTCACTGGCCCCAAAGTGCATCTTTTCCTTCAGAATGAGGTATTACAGTACCAAAAAAACTGACGGCGACGCGCTAATTTTTTTTGCAGGTTCGTGGTAGTAGAGCAAGTCGACAAAATTACGGGAACGATCCCAATGCAATTGAAAGGACCGTCCGCAAAAGCACGTTTTTCCAATATGTGTCGGCTCTTACCGATTTGTGGGCGCACCAGACCAAAATCGGTGCCAACAACTCCCCGCACCACCCACGCCAATGTCTCAAGGACCTCATTGACGTCGTCGAAAAAGAGGAGGAGAACGAACGCGCACGGAACAATTTCGACGATAGAGGTGAAAACACCTTGGCGGACGGCTATACTGTATACCGTACTGTACAAGCGATGCTCAAATTGCAGCAGTGGTCAATTACTTTTGGACAAGAAATGCATATCACGGCCTGCAATTCCGAGGTGCCTTGGCATTCCTCTTGTCGCATTATTTTCTTCTCCGTAGCGAGTCGATTCGCTCGATGGAATTGACCGATTTGTATAGAACGGTCAATCTTGATAACGAGGCATTTTCGGTCGAAATGGATTGCCCAGCGCTGGTCATGATTATGACGCAGGGCAAGACCAACACAAAGAACCGCAAGGACCTTGTGGGTTGCATGCGCAACAAGCGCGTGGACATTTGCGCGTTTGCTGCCCTTGGCGCGCATTTTTTTGCTTGGCGATTCCACGTGGAAAAAGAGCCTTTCCCCAACCTGGTGGTGCGCTCTCGCGAGTGGTATCCGATCAAAGTTTGCAGCTCGTCCAGCGACAAGACCAAAAAGTGGGGCGCCAGGTCGCACTACTGTATGATCTACTGTACAGTGCCCTCCAAAAAAAAGTCCCCCTGAGCATAAATTTATGCCCCGCAGAAAAAGTGCCCAATTCAAAACTGGCTGCCGTGGGTCGTTTACCGGTAATCGCCGTTTCTTTTTTTTTGCTCATAACATGGTCTTATCTACCCTTCAAAAGGCCCAACTCGTTGCACTTCGCGAAAGCGGCTGCAAGTTCAGTGCACTTGCAGTTCAATTCAACGTGTCCGAACGATCAGTGA
Organism: Gongronella sp. w5; assembly: GCA_001650995.1. Lineage (NCBI taxonomy): Eukaryota > Fungi > Mucoromycota > Mucoromycetes > Mucorales > Cunninghamellaceae > Gongronella > Gongronella sp. w5. The sequence continues at coordinate 44,199 of KV441958.1, forward strand.
AACGCGTCGTTAAAAATTATGTTGATCGTGGCTACTTTCAACGAAAAAACGGGGGGTCAGGGCGCCCCAAAAAGCTCACAACAACTGCTTTGCGACACCTCCGTCGTATTACACTCAACGACAGACGGGCTACCCTGCAAGAGATTCGGGACAAGTGCGGGTTGAATGCAGGCAACTCCACAATTCGTACTCGCTTGCATGAGATGGGTGTTTTCGCGCGTGTTGCCAAGAAGAAACCTTTTGTAAACAGCCAACAGCAAAGAAAACGCCTCATTTTTGCTAGAAGACACGCGAAGTGGACAGTGGACGACTGGAAGAGGGTCCTCTTCACCGATGAATCGTCGTTTGAGATTGGTAAGAACGCTCGCCGCAGCCTTGTATGGCGCACAGGCAAGGAAGTCGACCACGAAGACACTATGGCGCCCACTTTCAAAAGTGGGCGCACGTCGCAAATGGTGTGGGGTGGAATCATGCACGGTCGCAAGACAGAGCTTGCGCTGTTCGTCAAGCACGGTCGAAATGACCGCAGCACTAGGTCAACGGCGCAGGACTATGTTGACGTCGTGTATGAGGGTCCTCTGAAGCGGTTCATTCGTCGTAAAAGACGCTTCATATTGATGGAAGATGGAGCGCCTATCCACAGATCCAACGCACCCAAGATCTGGCGCGAAAAAGGAAGATCAAATCGCTGGAATGGCCTCCCAGCTCGCCCGACCTGAATCCTATCGAAAATTTGTGGAGAACGATGAAAACACGCGTGCAGGATCGTTTCCACGAAGGGATGCAATTGGAGGAGTTCCAGGAGGTCTTGAGCGATGTCTGGGACGAGTTTCAGCCCAGTGACTGGAACAAGCTGATTGAATCGATGCCATCGCGCATGCGAGCTGTCATTGCGAACCGAGGCCGACCAACCCGCTGGTAAGTCACACTTTCTGGGGAACAGTTGCTTCTTTTTTTTATAATTTGGTATGGATATCTTGCACATAATAAAGGACTAGTATATGAATTTTCATTGATGTGGAATGAATTGTCGCTTAAAAAAGAGATTAAACATAAAAAAAAGTGACGCGTAAAAAATAAAGTTTGGCGGAGGGGGACTTTTTTTGGAGGGCACTGTACAGTACAGTATGACCAGATGCTGGCCGCCCTTCGCACGTGTCACATCCCTACTACAAGCAAGATCACGCACATCAATCGCGGATCAGGCGCTCGAATGGCATATTTGCGTGGTGTTGCCGAGTCGCAAATCCGGCGCCAAGGTGGCTGGAACAGCGACGCCATGAACCGCTGTTACAGTACATGACAGGCTTGCCGCTTGAGATGATGCGCGCTATGGCAGGTTTCACGCGCGACTCTAATTCTTTTTATCTTTCTCGCGCTGTTGTCGCCCCCTCGGACGAGCTTTGTCGCCTCATGTTCCCAGAGGCCAATGCTTGGCGTGTTCGACTCTCCGCCCGGGAAGCTGACCCCAACAATGGCGATGACATGGTTGTTACTTTGGCAGCGGGTGCATTCCTCAAGATGATCTTCAGTTTGCGCAAGAAGTCCTTCATCCAAGACAGCGTTCCGCACTTCTTCCGCTGTCCCAGATCTTCCCCAACCATCCGATCTGGCAGCATTCTTTTTGGCAGAGTGAGCTGTACAGTACAATGATTTCAAGAGGTGCAATTCATCAAAAATGCATTTGTTCGTCAGTTTTTCATTTTTTTTCTGTCACTTTTCTATATTTTAGGCAAGCGCTCGCTGTAGAAGAAACCTATGACAACTACCCACGACACACGCTTCTCCAGCGCGCAATGCCAATTGTTGAAGAGCGGCTGATGCGACTGGTGGATCAAACCTTAACAAGCCAAATGCGCGAGATCCGGCGCGAGGTGGCATTCACCAGGGATGGCATGAGTCGCATTGTATTGTATCTGGCAGCGCCTCCATCAATCTCAACCTCCGCTATTACTGTATGCCAATGACTCTGTGGTAACTACAACTACGTCGCCCATTCCAATCAATACTGGCAACCCAGTGGCCGTGGCTGAGGCCGCAGTAGCAATCCCCATAGCAGCACCATCTGCTGAAGCCGTACCAGACTCATCCGCACCAGTCCGAGCAGGCCTTGCATTGTGCCATTACGTCATGAGCCGGGTTGTCAAGACTGTTGACGACCTGTGGGAGGAATGGCACTCTGGCTTGGCTGGTGGGCCATCGATCAAGGACCTGATCACCACTGGCAACAATTGGATCCGCACTGGCGCCTCCAAACAATTTTTTTATCGACGCAGCCGTATCATTGCAAAAATTAATGAATACGCTGCAAACAACAACATTAGCCCTGAAACTGCCAAGGAGCTCGCCATGAGACGGCAAACGGAGAACAAGTGGAGCCTGGATGCCATGGCCAAAAATCCTTCAATCATTTTTGCTTAAAAAAATAAAAATTTTGTTCTATTTTGCCATTTATTTTGCCATTTTCGCGGTTTTCTCTCAAAACGTTCATAAAAATTGTAAAACTCTTCTGCTTTGGTTGTACTGTAAGAGATGGCGTCGGTGCACACATAAAACGCAAGGAAAGGTGGCCGAGAAGCTCACTGTCGCGTGAAATGCGGTGAAAATGGCATACATCAAGACGCGTGTCGCGACTTTTTTTTTGGATGTCCATTGTTTCTGCGGTTGAAATTGTTGAGCACAACAATCTACTTAAACTGCAAGGGCAGGTCATTGGAACGTGCTATTCTTGCAAAAACGCGGAGAGAGGGCGAACTCCAAGCCGTGGTTCATACTGTAAATTTTAACACCTCGCGCAGCTGTGCACCAAGACCCTCTCGAAACAACAAAGAAGAAGTGAGCCCCATTCGCGTTGTGACCTAGTGACCTAGGTCTAGGTCACGATATGTGCCCAATTTGGAAGATATCGTGGGGAAATCCTCACAATATACAGTATGAAAATATCGTGAGGCACTTGCCTGCGCTGAGTTTAGAAAAGCTGTGACCTGGAGGGACCTGAGCGTGACCTGACCCACTGATACCATAAAATAACCGTGGATTATTGTTTTCCCAGTTGTCGATAACATAAAAACGAGTTTGAAAATTAATCCAATTTTTGATCGACTTTTGCAAGCGTGCAAAGTTCCTGTATCGGGCGAGAAAACAATCCGAAATAATGACAGCAAGTGTGTCTCTTTCGAATGTTGCCATTTTCATCGCGATTCACAAAATATTTTGAGACCCTGTGGTAAATTTGAGAAAATATCGGCATTCTGGATTCATCTGCTCAATGACCAAGCCGACCTCTAATTTTTAAGATTTTGTAGGAAATGGAAGCTCGAAAATAACCTAATGAATTGATAGGAGAGATGACACAACCTTGGTTTGTGGCCTTTTAAGACTAGATTTGTAAAAAACATGCAAAAATTGCAAGCTTTCTAAAATCGTCGACAACCCACTGATTTCTAATAACGTTTCTTAATACTGTATGATAAATTGACGTGCTAAAGTACCCAATGGCTACAGTAATTTTGGAACCGATCCAATTACGGTTTGTACTGTTGTATCATAGCGGCCAGCATTGCAAATACAGTATAGTGAAAATTCGTGAAATCAGTGCATGTCTCGACAACGATCAGAGCGACCTCTGGTTTTTATTTTTTTTGAAAAAAGAGGAACGTTAAAAATACTTGGTGTCAAATTTGACACTGACTGAAGTACGATTTTACCGCGAAAAGACTCATTGAAAAATGCGCCACAGCCAAATTTTCAGCAATGTAAAGTCGCTCCCGGAACCAGCTGTTTGACCTCGAGGGTTTAATTTTTTTTTCTGAAAAGAGAGGAGCCAAATCCTATAGATAGAAAAGTTTCGTGGCACTGCAAAGAATTCTTGGTACGTACAGTAATGATTTTTTTTTCGAATTTAGGAAAAAAAGTTGATCAGGTCAAAATGCATCTGGAGGGTCCCCCGCTTGAGAGATTCAAGTCCAGCCAGAAAATCCAAATCCATTTGACAACCTACACCCGAGCGCTGTAAGAGTCATCTCATTAGGTGCATTGGCCCCCTCTTTCTAAGCAAATCTACACTAAAACTCGGGGGTCGATCTGGGCATTCTCGAGCAAATGGCGATTAAAGACAAATTTTAGAAACTCGAATTTCTCCATCAGTTTTTGCCGCACACCTGTGAAAGTTGACTCTTTCGATAGATTGTCGAATGTCGCACGTTTTGTCGCAGCAGCACACCTCGTCTTTACTTTGTGAGTTGCCGAGTAAATTGGAATTGAAATGTTTGTTCACGGGTTGTAAGTGTACAAAGATCACGCACCGACTTTGCGAGGCGGGAGCAAAATGATACCGTAACGCGTTTCTTTCCGCACGTGAAAGTTTCAGGTCGATCAAAGCACAATTAATCGTGTCACGACCGCAAACGTAAATTTATCGACAAATGTCGGTTTTCTCGTCAACGATCCGATCGACCCCAACTTTATGCATTTTCTGAAGAGAGAGTGGGCAAAATACCTAAACGACAAACTGTCAGGTACCTGGAATCACTCGATGGCGTGTCACATCGATTTGGAAAATTGCGTATTTTCAGCGATTTTGTGAATCTAGTGAACAAGACAGAAAAGACGGGACTAAAAGTACGGCTTTAATAGGGAGAAGAAAAGAATTCACTATCAGGACGACGCTTCACTTTGCGATAAGGTCCATGTGGCTGTGGGTACTCTGCCATCGCTGCGGGATAGAGCGATTTCACATCAAGACAAGCTATGTCGTGATACAGTCCATTCATGCTGATGCATCGTCCACCTACTAACGCTGAGCGCATGTTGATGAAGTCTTTTCTCCAAGGGGGTCAGTCGACAATTTTCAGCATTTCAAGTTGTAAAATCCAGGTTGCTGAATTACCATGCCAAACATACCCAGGCTAAACACGTTCTGTTTGTCGATGGAAATGACGTATCTGGGGTCGACTTTTTGATATTGGCAGAAAGCGAAATTTGCTTCTAATTTTTCAACTCAAGAAGGTCAACTCGACGAGGATTAGATGCTGAGCTTTGACACAGGGTTCATCAGAAAGAGCGCGAATTTCTGCGTCTGTGAGTGCTGGTGATCTCTAAAAATAAATGATTTTTGGCAAAACAGACGCGATCGACGGACGAATTACAGTAAAAATCGGGATATCACGCACGATGATGGATGAGCGGTGCGCCAAGCGCCATCATATAACATACTGTATAGTCGTGGTAGTTGCTCATTTTGATATCATTGAAGTGCCTGAAGCATGGCGCTACAGCAGGTATACGGCATAAAAACGTACAATTTACTTTTCAAACACCAAAAAAAAAGTGTTTTGCGGATTTTACCGGTCTGCTGTGCCTCCAAGTTTTTTTTTTTTTTTTTTTACAGCCTACAAAACCAAAGATTTTGTCTCTCTTTCTTTGTAAGATAAAACAGAACGTCCAAGTCCTGCATGTGACCAGCTTGTGGCAAAAATGCGCATCCGGGCCGTCGATTTTCAAAAACGCATTGTCAGCGACATGAAAGTAGCACCATGCGCTGCATCGACCCTCTATTTTTTTGCACACAGAGCCAGGCCCAATCTCGAGCAAAGGGCGATTTCAGTCATTTTTTTTTTTTGTCATTCCGTCCAATTGACGCCCGATCACACCGAAACACTCTGTGGCGTGTTGGCACATTCCCATGCCACCTGGGGCACAGACATCGTCCCGGTAGCAATTGCACATCTAACAGAAACAAGTCATGCATTGGCAAAAAAAAAAAAAAAAACACCCTGAGCAATGGCGCACGTGGACAAAAAAAAAAAAAAAAAAAAAATGGCAGCTTCAAGTGGGCTCAGCAGCGTCCTCATGCTCCAATTTGCCATCGGCTGATTGCCGCAGGAGTCGTAAAAAAAAAAAAAAAAAAAAAAAAAAAAAAAACAAAAAAAACAAAAAAAAAAAGACAAGCATAGTTTGAAACAAAATACCATCTAGGGTGTATTTTTTTTACTGTATGATCTGGATACATCTAGAATATGGAATGCAATGGGACACTGAAAGACTACGGAAAAGAGATAAAACTAGGAGAGATACTAAAGTGATGATGGTGGGCGGAGAGAGGGAAAGTCTAAGAGCGAAAAAGGGTGGGATGGAGGGGGGGAAAAGTTGGGGCGGGGAGGATGGAGACTTAGAAGTCATCCTCATCGGTGGTGTAGACCTCCTCACCACGCTTGCGGCGCTCCATGCGCTCCTTCTTCTTCTTGCGCTTCTCCTTGGAGGTGAGCGCGACCTTCTTCTTGGCAGCCTTGACGGTGTTGCCTTGGGCATCGACGGTGTCTTCCTCCTCCTTCTCGTCAATCTTGGTGGCACCGTTGCCAGTGACCCAGTTGTGGCCCGAGGCGACGAGGTTACCATTGTCGACCTTCCAGACTTCATTGCAGAGAGCTTCCGAGAACTCGCGGTTGTGGGTAACAATGACGACACCACCGCCATACTCCTTGATGGCACCAGCAAGGGCACCGAGGGACTCGCGATCCAAGTAGTTAGTAGGTTCGTCCAAGACCAACATGTGAGGCTTGTTCCACATGGCGGCACCAATGACGAGCTTGACCTTTTGACCACCGGACAGACCACGGATGCGGGAGTGAGTGGCGAACTCGGGCTCGAGACCAAGGTCGTTGAGCTGCTTCTCGATTTCACGGGCAGTCAAGGGGCGGTTGAGACCAAGCTTGGCGGCCTCGAGGGCATCGACCTCGGCAATCTTCTTGGAGAAGCCCATGTTCTCGAGCTTTTGACGCGAGATCCAGATGTTGTCGACAGACGAGCGGCCAACGAACGAGACCTCGTACTCGTAGGACTGCTTGAGCTTGCGGCGGCCAACGAGCTCCTCGACGACGCGCTTCTCGCCCTCAATGACGAATTCCTTGGTCATTTGCTTCTCCTCCTCCTCGGTGATGACACGGTCGACCTTGTCGAGCTCCTCACGATCTTCACCGGTGGCATAGCGCCATTGGATGTACTCGTTGGGGGTGATGTCCAAGTGCTTCTCAATATGGTGGAAGGCGTGCTGGGCGACATAGGCAATACGCAAGTTGGGGTGCTTCCAGACGGAACCAATGTCGGACTCGATCTCACCAGTCAAGAGCTTGATCAAAGTGGACTTGCCTGGAAAGAAAAAAAAAAAAAGAAAAAACAAAAATGAGCCAATTGGTCTTTTTTTTTTTTCTTTTGCCAAACTTACCAGCGCCGTTGGGGCCAATGACGGCGACACGCGACGAGAGGGAGCACTGCATGGTGATGTCGGTGAGCTGCTTGCGCTCGGTACCAGGGTATTGGAAGTCGACGTTCTTCATCTTGAGGATGGCACGCTCCTTGGTCTTGATACCCTCGAGGAAACCGGGCTCGGGGAAGCGGAAAGCGATCTGGGTGGCCTCGAGCGAGTAGTAAGAGGCGGCACGGGGCACCTTCTTGACAAACTCGGACAAGTTACCACGGTAGCGCTTGAGCTTGTAGTTGGGCTCATAATGGATGATGTCGGAACAGACGTGGTCCAAGAAGCCAGAGTCGTGGGACACGATGATGGAGGTGACGGTCTTCAGGCCCAAGAGGTAGTTCTCCAACCAGGCAACGTTGACAACGTCCAAGTGATTGGTAGGTTCGTCCAAGAGCAAAATGTCGGCGTTCATCAACATGGCACGGGCAAGGGCGAGCTTCATCTTCCAGCCACCAGAGAGGGCGCCAATGGCCATCTTGGTGACCATGTCCTCAGTGAAGCCATAGTCGCGGAGGATCTTGTGCACCTGGGCGCGGTCCTTGGTCTCAACACCTTCGGAGGCGATGATGAAGTCGATCAAGGGGGTGTCGGCCTCGGAACCGTCAATGTCGTGCTCGACGTACACGGTCTTGAGCTCAGACTTGGGGGGGAAGCCCTCGACCTGCTCGTTGGCAATGGCGCGCATCAGGGTGGACTTACCTGAATTTAAAAAAAAAGAAAAAAAGAAAAAAAAAGGGAATCGGTCAATTGAAACTCATCCAATCAAAAATGGGAAAGTGGGCATCCGCCACCCAACTTTCTTTTTTTTTTCAAAACTTACCACAGCCGTTGGCACCGCAGAGACCATAGCGGCGACCACGCTTCAAGCGAAGAGCAGTGCGGTTAAGCAAGATCTTGGCACCATAGGCAAGGGAGAACTCGCAGTTGCAGAGATCCTCACCCTCATCGTCTTCCTCCTCGGGGTCCTTGGGGGTGACGGCTTCCTCGCACTTGTCGAGAGCCTTGACAATGAGGACATCGACGTCCGCCTGGTCGACAAAGGCAAGAACGTAGGGGGAGAGCGACTTGATCCATTGGTCCTTGAAGAACTTCTTGGCGGTACACAAACCAAGGGCCAAAGAGATGAGGTACTCCTGGACGGGGACAAGGGCGGCGTCAACCTCGGGCAAGAGGGTCTTGAAGGCCTCGTTGACCTTGTCGGACTTCTCCTGGGCGGAGAAGATGGTGGCACCGGCGTCCTTGATGCGCTGGAGGGTGGCAAGAGCCTTTTGCACGACACCACGGCACTCGGGGTCGGCGACGATGTCTTGAACGTGGTTCAAAGCGGGCAAGAGGATGGGCAAGAAAGGAGCAGCAACCTCGGGATCGTCGACAAGCTTACACATGTTGTCAATGATAAGGGCAGACTTGCGCTTGATGGGGGTAGCGCGCTCTTGGAGACCACGGGACAAGAGAGGGACCATGAGCGACAAGGTGGGCGAATCGACCTCCTGGACAAAGGTGGTGGCACCCAACAAGTGAATGGTCTCGGGGACGTTCTCGGGGTGGTTGATGCAGTCAATGACAGCGGGGATGAAACGCTCGATATCCTTGTTGTCGATGAGCTTGCACACATTGGCCATGGTGGTGGTGGCAGCCTTCTTGACATCGGCCTTGGTGTCCCACATGCAGTCGGAAACAACGGGGATGACCTGGGGAATGGTGGCAAAGAACTCGTTGCCGTGCTTGTCGGCAAGGATGTCGAGCAATTCCAAAGCAAGGACCTTGGTGGGCCACTTGCAAGAGTTACCCAGACCCTGGAGGATGACGGGGACCATCAAGTAAGCCGCGTTGGGGTTGAAGTTGATGGCAATGTTCTTGGCAGCCTCAGCAGCAGCGTTCTTGATGGCGGCCTGCTTGTCAGCTTGGAGCTCCAAGAGCTGACCAAGGAAAGGCAAGACAAAAGGCTCGGCTTGCGCATTCAATTGACCAGCAGCAAAGGCACCAATGACGGTCACGGCGGATTGACGGGCACCAGCGTTCTTCTTGTTGCCCAAGTCCTTGGTGATGGTCTCAATGATCTTGCACTGGCTCAAAGAGCGAGCACCATTGGCCTGGATAAAGGCAACAACGGCGTCAGCAGCACCTTGGCGCTCCTCGTCAGAGGCACCAGACAGCTTGGTCAAAAGGTCCTTGGCTTCCTTGACCTCGACGTCAGAGGCAGCAGCAACGGCCACCTTCTTGGCAACGAACGTGCTCTTGTTGTCAGCAGCAGCAGCAGGCATAATTCTTCAAAGAAAAAAAAAAGGAGGGGGGAGCTTTGAAGAAAAAAAATAAAGGAAAGAAGAAAAAGGAGCCGAAAAGGGGGAGGGGGCGGCCGTAACTGTTTTTTTATAGAAAAAAAATTTTGCACTCAGGGCCAACCTGGTCAAAGGTGGCTTTTTCCCCTTTCTGTCGATACGCCCTGACCAATGAAAATTTTGCATTCACACCATGCTTTTCGACTCCGGTCGAATCAAACAACACCATTCCAAACGAGATAAACGAAGGGGAACAATTGCAATGTGTGTAAAAAAAAAAAAAAAAAAAAAAAAAAAAAACACCCGCATTTCTCGTCGTTTTTTATTGCTGTTGTCTCGAATCAAGGCGTGAAAGATCTTTTTCTACGAAAACAAAGACAATTTTAAATATGCATAATATGCCCTATCAACTGCCATCTATCGCACAGCCCCCCATGCAATGTGGGCCCCCATTTCCCTTCTGCAATGCATGATCATTGCAGCCCCTTTTGTCCATTTCTCCTTTTTTTTCTTTTTTTACACCCTCCCTCGTCGGTCTCCTCAATTTTTTTTTTTTTTTTTTTACCTAGACCCCAGACGTGTGTCTTGAGCTCCAAATGCTCCATGTTCAAGGTATCCTAATTAATTGACAGAATGAGTGAGTGGCCAAGTGTGCATGAGTTTTTTTTTTTTTTTTTTGGCGTCCAAATCGCAATAAAGGAGACCGACGATCAACGATTTGATTGCTAGAGACGCCAATTCGGAATCGTGCACCTCCCTACTTACATATAGCTTGCGCAGCTGCACCCGGGTCTCCTCCAATTGCTTGGCGGATGCCGCATCCTTCTTCAATTTCGCCAATTCCCTGTCCAATGTCTCGATGCGCTGTGCATAATCGCGAACCTAATAAAAAATGGCCCAACGTGATAATCAGGGAAAAAGTTGACAATGAGAATTTGCCGCAGGGAGACGAAAAAAATGACCCAGTCGGACGTCGTGTTTCAAAAGGACAAATAAAAAAAAATAAAAATAAAATACCTTTTCTGTGCTCTGCTGGAGCTCTTGTACGGATGTGAGCAGGGACTCGGATGCATGGTTGTATTCCTCCAACAGATAATAATAGCCAACGGAGCCTGCCAATGACACGCCAACAAGGAACCCAATCAATCTACATGTTGCAAAAAAGTGTCAGTTTGTCCCTGAGATGCATCACCCCTCCCATTCTGTTCCGAATGGGCATCCTATTCCATGGGCGAGGCAACAAAAAGCAATCTTATTCCGTCGCATCATGTGGCCACATCCCCAATTAGCCAAGGTTGCAGCCGTAAATTGGGCTCATTGTCCCTTTTTTTCATCTTTTGAGCCTTTCTTACCCTCCTCGGATAGCGCCCACCTGCTTTTGCTCGGTGGTTGCCGTGGTATAAGGGCGCTGGCTTGCTGCCAGTCGTCGTGAAAAGAGGCTAGGGGTGCGTGCCAGGAAGGACATACCTATCGAGCGGTCGAAAAGGGAATAGTGTGCGTCGTCAGCTCTCTCCGTGTGACAAAAGAAAGACTTTTTTTTGCGTGCTCGACTGCCTACTTTTTTTTTTTCGAATGAAGCAAACAAGGGAGGTGCGTGTTGCCGAGCGTTTAAACAAAATAAAGAAAAAGGGTTGACCAGGGAAGAAAGAGAAAAAACAAGGCCAGCCAGCCAGCCTTGCTTCAAGCGCCCTTTTTTTTTTGTTTCCCAGCACCAAAGTCAGCGCTTGGCGGGGCTCGTTCGCCATGCTCAGGCGACGTTGCGCACAGAGCTCCATTTTGCGCGACAAGATGCCACCGTGCCGTCAATGGAGTCCATTGAGGCCCCGCTTCAGCGCTTGCTTCATCAAAGAGATCCTTCCCCCTCCCTCCATTGCCAGATCGCATATACAGCGGAGCTCCACGGGGCACATGTCAGGGGTCGCACTTTATCTCATGGACAAGCTTTCAGGATTCAGGGGTGCACCTTTTTTTTTATTTTTTGGGCGTTTTGGTTTTATTTATTCGGGGTCTCCAATAACACTCTGGCGGAAACAAGCTCAATGGATACCCCTGAGCAGCATTGAATCAATTGAGCAGCACTCACGACTTTTTAAACAGCCGCAAAACACCTGAAATTGGTTTTAGTCTCATTCATCTGCATAGGCATGCGACACATACAAGCACACAAGCGCTCGTTTGGAGGCTGAGAAGATGGGGAATCAGTCACTGTCGAAAGCTGCCCCAAAAAAAAAAGGGCTCGCGGAACGTCATCACGTCGTGTCGTAAAATGACCATTTTCGTGCACCAACGGGGGCGTCATTGCTTTTTGGGCCTCTTTACGGATGATGCGCCCTCAATTCTTTTCGCCAGTCGCTTCCAAATGAGGCCATGATCGTCACTGTAGGGTGTTTATGACCAGATGGCTTAAAAAAATTCAAAATTGGCGGTATGTCCAAGAGTGCTTGAATCATCGCCTACTTTTGGAGCTCATAAGTTTCGTGCAACGTGCAAATGGGAAAGTGTGCGTTAAGCGGGTCATGGTGTCGTGTGTTGCAGGTTGTCCGTGCCACCCCCGTGGCCCCTTTTTTTCTTTTTTACCATCCAGCTTCGGTGGCTGAAGATGACAGCATGTCCTTTTATTTTTTTATCCGTTAGCATTGAAGCCCAATTGGCCGTGAGAATGGAGGGTGATGAGATCGCGACAAGGTTCATCATGTGCAAGCCAATGGCCGAGGGAATATCGGCCGCTTTTTTAAGCAAAACGCGCGCGATCGACTTTTTTTTTTTTGTTTGCTCTTTCACTCTTTCTTTTTCCCATTCTGCGATGAAATTTCCAGTCATTGAGAGCGGCAAGACGATGGCCGACGTCGAGAAAGCGGCGCCATCGTTCTTTGACTTGACACACTCGCCGTCGGCGCTGGCCAAGGTGGCGCCACAGCCTGCCAATGACGAGCGATCGCTTTACGATGACATTCGCGAGGTGCGCCACGCTCTGGATTTGTTCTTTAATTCCAAGATCACCGAGTGCCTTGCCATTGTGGTCCCCAAGCGCAGTCAATCCATGTATCACGCCATGGCTTATGGCTGCATCATGGGTGGCATGGCCATCCTGTCCTTTGAGCGCAACGACTTGGGCCATGCGCTCAACATCATGAAGGATGCCAACCAATTGGCCAAGAAAAACCGCCTCCAGTCCTGGAAAAAGTCCATTGGCAAGTTCTCCACCAAGGAACTCAAGAAAATGACGCCTTTGCAGCGACACGCCGTGAGTTTTTTTTTGCATACAAAAAAATACGCGCCATGGCATTGCTCTTTGTTTTTTTTTTTTTTTTGGTCTCATGCTCATTCTGGCTTTCATGTTAGGAATTGGTGTATGCGGAGACGACGATGCTGAAGATTGGTCTGCAGATTCTGTACGACCAGAACTTTATTCTTGCCATCAAGGAATCCATCAAAGCGTACAAGATCCATGGCATTTACAAGGAGCTTGAGAATTACCTGCATCACGTCCACAAGCTCTCCGCAACGGGCGCGGATATCGATGACTATGGCCTCGATGGGCATCTCGTGTCGGGCATTGCATTTGGCATGGCAGGGTTCAATTTGTTCTTGTCGGCGGTGCCTGATTTCATTCTGCAATTGCTCGAGATTGCCGGGTTCACGGGCGACCGCTCGCTGGCGATGTGGTATTGCCGGTCCGTGGGCGGCTGGGGCGACGCGTCGGACACGTCTGTGGCACGTGTCAAACAGGGCGCCGACGAGGGGTTGCGGCGCCAATTCTGCGATTTGATCCTGGTTGGCTACAACACGGTGGTCAGCAAGATGGCGTGGCTGTCGCACGTCGACGAATCGCTTGGCGACGACGTTCTAGCATATAATTTGGAACAATATCCGGATGGCATGGTGTTCTTGGCATTGAAGGGTCGCGAGTGCGCGACACGCCGCCAACTAGCCGATGCCAAAGATTATTACAAACGTGCAAGAGATTCACAATCTTTCCTTCCACAGCTTGCCCATGTCGCCAATTGGGAGCTTGGCACGCTTGCCATCGTTGAGCAGGACTGGAAATCCGCCCATGAGAACTTCCGTGTGCTCTTCAAGGAGAACAATTGGTCAAAATGCGTCTTTGCCTACATGGAAGCCTTGTGTCTGTACCTGTCTGCCCTCGACAATTACCCGCCTGGCGAAAAACGCGATGAATTGCTCAAAGCAGCCACGTTGCTCATGTCAAAGGTCACGCCCATGAAGCAAAAAATTGCCGGCAAGTCCATTTTCATCGAGGTATGATAAAAAAAAAAAGTAAAAAAAGAGACCGCGACAAGACGCGCTGACGCATCATTTTTTTGGTTAGAAATTTGTGGCTAGAAAGGCGCGCAAGTTTGATTTGCAAGGTCGCCGGCTCTTGTTCCCTGATCTCGAGATTCTGTATGCCATTGGCGCACTGGAGCTGATGCCTGAAGCATTGCTGCAAAAAAACATTGGTCGCATCGCATCAACCCTGAAGCGTCTCGAGACAAACAAGTCCATGTACGTCCACGACGACATTGCGCTGGCCAATTTGCTTCAAGCCGTGCTCGTCCGCTTTTTGCTGGAACAACAGGAATTGGACGGCTCCATCTACAAGCCGCGCACAGCTGAAAAGATGGAGTATCTCAGGGAACATCCACTCTTCAAGATGCATCATATGGCCATTGCCAAGGTCATGGAACACGCGCCAATGATCCGCCTTGACCATTGGCTTTATTTCTTTGCCATGTTCGAAGAGGCACAAATGTGGATCATGACTGGCAGACTCGCTTCAGCCAAGTCCAACATGCAATTCATCTTAAAATGCTCGGAGAAGCGTAATTTCAAGATTGGCGACGGCAAGCGCATCAAAAACAAGTATTCGATGGAAAACGCGCTCATCCTAAAGTGCCACAGCTGTATCGGCTACGTGGACGAGTTGCTGGCTGCGGAAAAATAAACTATTTCTATCTTTTTCTTATTTTTCTTGGTTCCTGTTCTTCGATTCTTGGTAAAATTCTGGAGTGTAAAGGAGGGCGCACTTCCTGCAATGTCACTGTGTTCAGCACCATACGAAAACTCGATGTGTCACGGCATTTTAACAGGGAAATCTGCGCGTTTAAGTAACGGGAAAAAATGCAATTTTCGAGGTCTTGTTTCCGACCATGACCACCAATAATCCATGGTTTTCGATCTTCATCTATAGCAGGCAAACGCACAATGTCTTTTTCTTCTCTCAAAGGGTCTCCATCGTTCCACCTTAATAATGACAACTCGCAAATATATTCTTCCTCCCTTTATGTCCCAGCTAATCGCAATAAGTCCAGGCACTCTCTGAGGTCCGAGAAGTTTAGCCGGGTCAGTACCCTTCGCAAGAAGCCTTTATCCTCATTGTATGTGCTCTGGACAAACAGTTTCAAAAGAAAATGAATTAAAATTGATTTTCGCCAAACGGTGGCCGGGGTCAGCACCCAGCTGGTAACTTTGACACCCCTCGTCGTTGCAGAGCGCTCGCCCGATTCAAATGAGCCCACTCTTGTGTTGCTGTGACCGCTAGATGCTCAATGACCACGATTAAAAAACACGGGTTTTCCAAGGAGTGCAGCCGAGGATTTGAAAACAGCTGAATTTAAGTCGTCAGATCGCCACGCTATTCATACACACGGTAAATGGCACGCATTCACCGATAGAAATCAAATAAAAATCAAATGCTCATCGACTGCTTTCCCCGTACAACGAGCAGATGGACCCCGCTCTTTTTTGGCATTTCTCGCCGTTTCTCCTGTGGGCCTTTCTTGTGTGCAAGTTTGGTGCAATTCTGAGGATCATACTTTTCGATTTTGATTTTGGAGCTCGTCCGAGCTGATTTTTCTATTTTCACGCCGCGCGCTCCAATGGCTTTTGACGACTGCCAATTGAGCTCCACTCGGTGCCTGCAGGCTGGTAGGCCACATTGAGACGCGTTTCAGGGTTAACAAGCCCCTCGTTGGCGAGCAATGGGCGATAAACCTCTGATTTCAGAAAAACGTCGATTGCATCGTCCGTTTTGATCTGACGTCCGTGAAACTAGTACAATGGTTTCATCCGACAGAGCATATTATCAAGCATCGCAGTGCGAATGGTCTATGAAAAGAGCGGTCGGCAATGTCACGCAGATTTCGTGCCACGAAATCCGTGTGGTAATTGTCATCTACTGATCTCCTCCACCAAAATAGCCCAAATTTGGCACAATGCTTTCGATGCCCACGAGGAACAACTGATGCAAATGTAACAAGGAACGAATCACTGTGTCGCCAGAAATCATGAAAAGGTGCATTTTAATCGCTTTGGTGTATTATCCAAGTGATTTTTTGAGTTGATGTGAGTCTAAACTAGTGCATCTGCCTTTGTGTTTTGGTCGACCATCAACAAAAATGAACCACGATCAGGTGGCATTCATCGCGACAAATGGCGATTATGCTTGTTTGTCGTCTGAGCAAGCAGCATCGAAAAATGGCAAGACAATTGGAAGCGGCGCTTTAGGCTGACTGCGAGCGGATCGGGCTTTGGAATTGGCGGGAGGGGCAAGAAGGTCGGACCAATTTGGCCGGGCTGGGTCGGACAGGATTTTTTTTTTTTAAAAAGTGGATTGAGCGGCCTCAATGTGTTTGATCTCCTTCCTTTTTTTTATTCATTCAATATGGGTAAGCAATCTTGGTGGTTGATGGGCATCCATCCATCCATCCATGTAGGCAATGCATGGCATCCATCTCATCTTCTTGCTCTTTACAGGTATCAGCCGTGATTCTCGCCACAAGCGCAGTGCCTCCGGTGCTCGTCGTGCTCAATACCGCAAGAAGAGAAAGTAAGCAATTGCAGAAAAAAAATAGCCATCCAGGACGAGTCGAGACAACAACACACACGCAACGCAATTGGAAAAAAAAAGAAAAAAGACGGCACGCACACTCGCTTGCAGCCACTCTTGCCCACCGTCACTACGAAGCGATATTTCGAGTTGAGCGCGGCCCCGTTTCATCCTTTTTGCGTCTCGCTGTGTTGCCCTGTTATCCCATTTCGAGTCCATTGGCGCTAAATATCTTTTTTTTTTTTTTTTGCTTTTTTGCTTTTTAGGTTCGAATTGGGCCGTCAATCTGCCAACACCAAGCTCGGTGGCAAGCGTATTCACTTGGTCCGCGTCCGCGGTGGCAACTACAAGCACCGTGCCCTCCGTCTCGAGGCCGGTAACTTCTCGTGGGGCTCCGAGGGTGTTTCGCGCAAGACCCGTATCTTGACTGTGGTGTACAACGCCTCCAACAACGAGTTGGTGCGCACCAACACCTTGGTCAAGGGTGCCGTCATCCAGATCGATGCCACCCCCTTCCGCCAGTGGTACGAGTCGCACTATGCTCAAGTCCTCGGCAAGAAGAAGGCCACCCAGGCCAAGATTGACGAGGTTGAGGGTGCCGAAAAGTCCAAGTCGCAGCAAAAGAAGCTCGCCGAGCGTGCCGCCACCGCCGCCGTCGATCCCCTTTTGGATGACCAATTCGCTGCTGGCCGTCTCTACGCCATTGTCGCCTCGCGCCCCGGCCAATCTGGCCGTGCCGATGGCTACATCCTTGAAGGCAAGGAATTGGAATTCTACATCAAGAAGATCAAGGTAAAAAACGATAGAAAAGAAAAAAAATAGCAAGAGGGAGATTCCTCAGTAACACAGAATGGTTTCCACTAACACCTACTTTTTTTTTTCTCTAGTCCAAGAAGCACTAAGCGTGTCTCATCGTAGCATCCCACCGCTCCTTTGTGTCTTTTTCTTTCTTTTTACCTGCTTTCATTAAAAAACCTGGTACTCCTTTGCTAGATTTTCATCATCAATGACCCAAATTTTCGTCATTTCGCATGAAAATGCATAAAAGAGGGGATTGGAGGCCTTGCCTGAGATTTGAATGGGTGCAATGGCTGTGCGGATGACCCTTGTACTTGGAACATCCAGGAAGCGCGTGCCCGGTAAATGCCAAATGGTGATGGAAGCGCGTGAGAAGTGAAAAAAAATAAAAAAAAAAGGAGATCAGGGCCTTTTTTTTTTTTTTTTTTTTTGTAAATGCCAAGCTCTGTTTGCATGACGCTGCACAGCAATGTGTCACGCCGCCCTATTGTCACGGTTCAGCGTCTATTTTAGGGTTTTGTTTATGGCGGGTGCAGGCCCTTTTCCCCCCTTTTTTTTTTTTTTTCTTTTTTTTTCCCCTCTCGTTTGATCTTTCTGCATTCTTTTTTTTTGGTGTTTTTGGCTCATGCAATCGTTTTCATCGACAGACCATCCTCCTCCATTACCGCGTCACGAGCCTGGTCCGGCGCAGCAGCAGCAACAGCAGCGACCTGTAGGCGATGAAGTGCCTGCGGCGCCATCCATGCATCAGCGCGAGCCATTCCATTTGAACATTGATCCCCAGTCGCTGCCGCCGCCGTTGCAGACGAACGTTCAGCACAATAATAATAGCACGCATCACAGCACGCCTAATACGGCGGGCTCCATGGATTTCTACTCGCCGTACCAGCAGCCACACACACCCATTGAGCGCCCCGGCCCGCCTGATCCGTCGTCGTCCATGTTTCACCAGCACCACACGCCCCAGCATCCGCTTCCACCGCATGAACAGCCCGATTATGGCGTGTATCCGCCGCCCGGCGCGAATTATCATTTCGATTACAATATGCCCTATTACCCGCCGCCTTTTCCGCCACCCGATCAGCAGCACAACATGCCACCGCAGATGCCGTACGCGTTCCCCGAGCCGCACATCGTGATGCGCCCCGTCCTGATCACACCGCAGCCACAACTCGCGCCGCGAAGGCAACCACGACGCTACAACACGAGTAAACGCGTCAAACTCACCGGTGGCCATCTCGTGCTCGATTGTCCGATCCCAGAGGCCTATCTCAGTCGCGTCAGCATCAAAGACGGCAAGGAATTCACACACATGCGATACACAGCCATTACAAATGATCCCTCCGATTTTAACTCTTATAACCTGCGCCAAGGCCTGATGCAGCGCGAGACTGAGCTATTCATCTGTATCACCATGTACAATGTAAGGCAAAAAAAAAAAAAAAAAAATTTTGAAAAAAATAGAAAACATGATCCCAAAAACCAAGAAAAAGCAGATTTTGTGTCATTCTTTCGGCCCTGTGTCACCTTGCAAAGCAAAAAAGAGGCCAATGACATTCATTCTCACCTTGCCCTTGGTTCCCGCCCTGGTGGAATTATTTTTAGGAGGACGAGGTGCTGCTCTCGCGGACACTCCATGGCGTCATGCGCAACATTTTCCATCTTTGCCAGCACACGCGATCAAAGACTTGGGTAAAACAGCACGGTCATTGTCTCCTCTACCCCAATTGATCCTTGTCGCTCATTTTCAATCATAAAAAAAATAGGGCAAGGATGCGTGGCAAAAGATCGTCGTGTGTATCATTGCCGACGGGCGTGAAAAAGTGCATCAATCCGTTTTGGACATGCTGACAGCCATTGGCATTTACCAAGATGGCGTTGCCAAGAATGTGGTTGCTCAAAAGCCGGTGCAGGCGCACCTGTACGAGGTAATTTTTTTTTAGAAAGAGAACAATGGACTAAAGACTCGAGTCTGACGTTTTTTTTTTTCTTGTTTAAAGTACACGACGCAAGTGTCGTTTGATCCGGATCGCAAATTTCGCACGGGCGAGCACAAGATTCCGCCGACACAATTGATGTTTTGCCTCAAAGAGAAGAATCAGCGCAAGATCAATTCGCATCGGTGGTTCTTCCAGGCGCTGTGCCCCAAGATCCGGCCCAAGGTCTGCATGCTATTTGATGTTGGCACGCGACCGGGGCCGCACTCGATCTACCACCTGTGGAAGACATTTGACATTTATCCGGATGTTGGCGGTGCGTGCGGCGAGATTCGTGCTATGACGGGCCCTGGCGGTGTGCTGCTCCTCAATCCGCTCGTGGCCAGCCAGAATTTCGAGTACAAGATTTCCAACATTTTGGACAAGCCCTTGGAGTCGTTCCTTGGGTACATCCAGGTGTTGCCCGGCGCGTTTTCCGCGTATCGGTACGCGGCGCTGCAAAACGACATGAATGGCAACGGCCCGCTCCAGAAATATTTCTTGGGCGAGGTGCTGCACGGGTCGGATGCCGACGTGTTTGAGGCCAATATGTATTTGGCCGAGGACCGCATTCTCTGTTACGAGCTTGTTGCCAAGCCCAATGCATGCTGGACGCTCCATTACGTGTCCAATGCCTTTGGCGAGACTGACGTGCCGAGCAGCGTGCCCGAATTCATCAGCCAGCGCCGACGATGGCTCAATGGCTCGTTCTTTTCAGGCGTGTACGCGCTTTTCCATTGGGGCAAGATCTTGAGAACCGATCATTCGACAGGGCGCAAATTTTTGCTCTTTATTGAGCTGATCTATCTGTCCATCCAATGGCTCTTTTCGTGGTTTGCACTGGTACAGGAAAAATTGGGTGTAAAAAGCAAAAAAAGCAAGAACGGCCGCTGATTTTTTTCGATTTTTTTTCGATTTTTTTTTTTTTTTTGTAGGGCAATTTCTTCATCAGCTTTTACATTTTGACGAGTGCCATTGGCGAGGTGCCTAATCCTCCCTTTTCGCCGCAAGCCGCCAATATTGTGCATGTTGTTCTTGTGTACATTTATGGTGTGCTTCTCGTCACGCTCTTTCTGCTTGCTCTTGGCAATCGGCCCCAAGGGTGCGTCCAAAGAAAAATGAGATGGACGCGTTGCTCATACCACTTTTAAATTAGGTCCAAAGGATCGTACACGATGATGATAGTATTTTTTGCATTGATGATGGGGTACATGATTTTTTGCTCGGTGTGGATCGCGTACCAAGGCGTTGTTGCGGCATTGAGTGATCCGCGCGAGGCACTGCTACAGGACGGATCCTTCCGAGACATCGTCATCTCCATGGCTGCCACGTTTGCCGTGTATTTGATCGCAAGTATTCTTTTCCTCGATCCCTGGCATATGTTCACCAGCTTTATCCAATATCTCTTCATGTCCGCCAGCTACATCAACATTCTCAACACGTTTGCCTTTTGCAACACGCACGATGTCAGGTACAAGAAAGAAAGAAAAAAATATGATGAAAAAAATGAGGAAAACAAGAAAAAAAGCGGCCATGGGACGCGTTTCGCGTATTTTTATTCCTGCGAAGACGCGTGTAAGTGGCTCATCTTGTTGCTCTTTTTGATTTCGTTGTCGCATCAGCTGGGGCACCAAGGACATTGACACTGTCGCGTTTGATTTGGGTGTCGTTGAGGTCAAGCATGAGAATGAGACGGCCGAGGTGGCGCTGCTTGAGCAGCAGGACGTGGGCGACCTTTACGTCGAGGCTTGCCAGCGATTGGGTCGGAAACCCAAGAAAGTGAAGCAACATCGCGACGCATCGGCGCGCCAGCTTGATTATTACGCGGCATTCCGCACCAGACTCGTCATTTGTTGGATCATCACCAACTTGATCCTCGTGGGCCTCATCTGCACGGCCGACAGCATTGGCTGGCTCGGCAGCTTTAATCAAAAGACCAATGGCTACATGGCATTCATCTTGTGGGCCGTCGTCGTCCTTTCATGCGTCCGATTCATTGGCTGCGTCCTGTACCTCTTTACCTCGGCCTTTTCAAAGTGTACACGCCATCGATGACGCAATTGATACCAAGCACTTTGAATAAATACGGGCCAAATGGGCATGCTTGCGGTTATTTTTTTTTATCATTTTTTTTTATTTTTCATTGATTGTTTTTGGGCATGGGTAATGAATGGGATGGACGCGGGTTGGAAGGTAAAAAAAAAAAAAAAACCAGGTGTTTCACATGACACACATAAAAAAATGGCATCTTTTGCGTTTCTTTTCACTTTTTAATCGTTCTGTTTTTCTTTGCATGGACGACTGGGATTGAGAGCGATGGAGGGATGAAAAAGGAGGATGCGGCCACGGAAAAAAAAGCAATAAAAAGAGGGATGATCTACGCAGGGGGTGGGGACGAAAAGGTTGATGACGATGCGGGATCCATGATGACGGTGATTTCGCCTTCCTGGGCGGTACTATTTCGTGCTGATGGCGCCGGGGATGAGGACGCGGACACGTCGTGATGCAATGGCTCGATGGAGACGCGGTGGGTATGATCCTTTTTGGATAAGGAGCGGACACGTGCGACGGTGGGGCGAGCATACATGACTGCGCGTGTTGCATCTTCGACGGGCGACGACGACGAAGACGAAGAGCCACTGCCAGCAGTGGAAATCGACGACGAGGACGCGGAGCTAGGCGAATGGAGGGCTTTTGTGGGTGCCAACGCGGTGTTTGCAGCCATTGAAGCCTCCGAATTGGCATTTTGAGCTGGTGGTGGCGTCAATGGGCGAGCCATTGCCCTTGCGCGGTTGATGGAAATGGCGCGGCGGATGCGCACATGATCAAGATCATCGTCGTATTGGTCCAAGTTGAGATTGTCGTATTTTGACACCTTGACCGAGGCCGATCGCTGCAATTGCGGCGTGTACGAAGCGAGTCGTGCGCCTTGAGTGCCCATGCGCGTGGATGTGGCGGTGGCGGTTGATGGGCGATTACCCGACAAGGTCAGGGACCGCTGGATGGAGGAGGGTGTCTTGTCCATGAGCGGCGGAATGTGCAGCGCCGATTCGAAATATTTCGTGGTAACCTGGTCTTGGCGTTGGATGGTCGTTGTGGCCTCCTCTGGAATCTGGTGCAAGAGTGGCGCGGGCAGCACGGCGGGGACCGGGTCCTTTGGCGGCGGCGTCGGTGGCACAGAATCAATCGAAGTCATGGTCGTCTTTTCTCGGTCGTCGTCGCCGCTGCCGGGTCCATTTGCGGCTCGTTGGCGTCGTCGAAAGAGCCAAAAGCCGATGGCTGCAAGCAACCCCAAGCCCGCCACTAATCCGACCGTCAAGCCCACGATCAGGCCGGTTTTATTGTCGTCAGGAGCCGCCATTGGATATCAATTGCATTCACACACTGCGCCAAATGAACAAGAAAAGAAAAGAGGACCATAAGAATCGCCCTGAATGTCATTTTGATGCCTTTTATTTACCTGGTCAACAGCTGAAATAAATAAATAAATAAGGGCTTGTGAAAAAAATAAAGAAAAGAGAGAAAAAAGTAAAAGAGAGTGACAACCGGGCAGGCACACATACACACACCTCTTTTTTTTCAAGCCTATGCCATAAAAGTCAGGTTGAAAAAGGGGGAACGGGAGCGGGCTTGATCCGACGGGGCATTGTCCAATGGTGGGCAAGTCGCAAGAATAGAAAAGCAGCCTAAAACAACAAAAACAAAATACAAAAGCGTGCGAGATGGTGTGCCAGATCTACCACAAGCAAGTGTGTCCTCTTTTCTCCCAATTATACCTTTTGCCTAGTGGCCTTGACAAATTTCCTTGTGCATTACAAAAAAAAAAAAAAAATACACAAAAAAAGGGGCTAGAGCAAGGGAGGCCCTCATTAACATCGAATGAGCATCAGAAGTGGGTTTGAGTCCAGACCGACGGGCGCAAAAACCCAGTGATGCTTCATGCGCTTGCTGAGTGGCGAATGCCCAAATCCAGCAAATCATAGAAATGAAGCAAACGGCCAATTAAGCCCAGGTTTGTCGATCATCCATGCCCAATTGACAGCTTGGCGGCGGCCATCTTGCAAAAGGCACCACACCCGTGCCCGTGGCACACCAAAAGGGTGCGCCATTTGTGTCACACAGCCACCTCCTTGGCCTCAAAAACAACAGAAATCCATGTTTGCTCTCTGGTTGACTCGCTGGCAAGCGCAAAAACACGCCTTCACTCTGAATTGGGCTCCCACAGAGCCTAAACTGGGCCATCCATGCCAACATACGGCGAACTCGCTAATTGAAAGCGCATCATGCAGTGAGTTTTTTTCCCATTATTAGTGGAGGGCTTAAAGCAAGGGGTTTTGAGGCCACAATAATCTATCACACTTGTGCGGCTATAGGAGACACTTTTTTCGAACCCAGCCCAGGTTTTTTTTTGCCCATTCAAAGGCACGATTTTAATGTGTAATGCAAGATGTGATGTAAAATGTATTGATGAATTAGGTTTTAAAGAATCTGCGATGGATGTAAACGATAACGGCACCAATGAGGACCAGAATGTGGCCAATGCCTAAAAGCAGGAAAGGCGCGCCCTTCATCCACTTGTCAAAAAGCACGCCTCCAATCTTGGACAAGATGATGATGCCAAGCGCTCCACTAAACGAGTACGTGCCCGCGCATGAGCCACGGTCTTTGACGGGCACGTGGTCACCCACGACCAGCGACATGCCCGAAATGATCATGCCTAGCCGCACAAAAAAAAAAAAAAAAAAAAAAAAAAAATCAGAAAAAAAAAAAAAAAAAAAAAAAAAAAAGAGAACGAGACGCGCCCCTAAATCCTTTTTCTATCTTACCATATTGGCCAATAGCAATGAGGACGACCATGGCCATGCTTGTTTGTGACGTGGGGTCGATGGAAAAGGCAAAAGGAAGACATCCGGCTGCGCCAATGGCGCCGGCAGCGACAATAGCGAATTCTTTGGGCAAATACTCGGACCCAGCAGCGAAAAAGGGGCAAGCGACAAGCGCGACGGCCTGCGCAATGCCTGTCAGCGTGCCCGATGTGCCGGATGCTGCATAGCAAGTGCTGTTTCTGGCACATGTGCCATTGTCAATGTAGTATTGCGTGACCCAAAGCGACACGAAATTGGTGATGATGACCTCGTCGGCACGCGCAAAGAAGCTGGTGCAATAGCCGAGCGCGATGCGCGGGTCTTTGGCGGCGCGGAACCCATAATATAGCTTTTTGCCAAATTTGACAAAGCCGGCATACAAATCGTGGCTCCAGCGTGCGAGAAAAGACGCGCTTGACGCGCCTTTTTCGCCGTTGGCGGCTTCGTGTTTCTTTTGTGCCTTTAATTCCTGGATGGCGGGTGACCGAGGCAACAAAAAGTACGCGGCAAGACCGACAAAGACAAGACAGCCGCCAATGATGCCATAGGCCGAGTTGATGGCCTTGACTTGATCGTTGTTGAACTTCCAATTGAGGCGTGTAGGCACCTCAAACAGGCAAAACGCGGCAAACAGGGCGCCGAGGCCTGAGCTCGCGCCAAGCATGCCCGAGACGAGCCCGCCCTGGCCGTGGACGACCTCCATAGTGAAGGCGGTCATCATGGACGTTGTAGCGGCCGTGCCCACCGAGAAAACGATGCGCGTCATTAAAAGATCCGGGTAAACATTCTTGACATAGGGTGTGGCAATGACAATGATGCCCATGATGACGAGACCGAGCACCATGATCAGCCGTTTTTCCTGGTGGTCCGACACCACGCCCCACACCACGACAAACACCAGTGAAATGATTTCTGAATAAAACGAAAGCGACCCCGTGACATCGCCGACATTTGTCGTGGGCAGCCGCGCAAGCACATCGGCCGATTGCATGCCCGCAAGGTACACAATCGCCGCCAGCGACGCAAAGACCGTGATGAGGATAACGAGCAGCTGCAATGGGTGGACGTGCGGCTTCAATGGCACAATCCATAGAAATTTACGTGGTGCGCGTGTTTGCTGCGATTCAAGCCCGTCGCTGCTGCTGCTGACCGTCGTCACGGGCGTCGTGCTGTCATGAAGCTGGATGGACAGCCCGGAGGCAGAGTCAAGTTGTATCTTTTCACCCATCGTTCAATAAATAAAAAGAGAGAAAAGAAACAAAAACGACGCGGAAACTCGACGAAAACAAAAAGAGAGGAAAGAAAAGGAAGAAACGGGTCAATGACAAAGATCGCGCGCCATAAATCAAGGGAAATGCCAAGTGTTTTTGCAAAACCTCAATTGAAAACACGAAAAGAGAGAGAGAGAGAGAGAGAGAGAACCCATGGGAGCGCGGACACGACGCCGCGGTCAAAAACCTCAACGATCTGATAAAAAAAAATCAGGTCCGGTCGGGGCCACTCGCTTGAATGAAACCTTATTATTCTGTTGGTGCAACAGGGACCACGAACGGGCGGCGAAATAAAAAAAAAATAAAAAAAAAATAGCCCATGTTTTCTTGTAATTCCATAGGCACATGGGTGCACGAAAATTATAGCTAGAAAACGCTGGCATGGTTGGCCCTGTGAAGAGCAAGCATATAAAAAAAGGTTCCCATTGATCGCGCAACAGACGTCACACAAGCGTTTTGTTTTCTTTGGCCCATTGACGCATGGTAAGCCATTGGCCATTGTCTGGCCCATTGCTTCTTACTGTTGCCCTCCATGAGCCAATTTATGAAAAAGGTCCGTAGTAAAAGGTGTGACATGGTGTGGTTTTCACAAAAACGTCGCGGAAAAATCTGATAATTCCTATTTGAACCCTATTTCAGGTGCCTCCGTTTATCAGATCTTTTAAAGGCAGTGTGCCACTGCATGGACAGAGCGGACATGGGCGGGTATGACAAAGCTGCACCCTGCTTTTCCCATTGTTGGTGTCACTTTCAGCATTTATAAACACCTCTCCGTCATTTCGCGTCATTCTTTTCTTGCTTTTTTTTTCCATCTGTTTCTCACACCACCCTTAATTCATCAAATCATGCGCGCTGTTGTCGTTGTTGCTGGTCTTGCCTCTGTTGTTGCTGCTCAAAACTGCAATCCTTCGTGGAATGTCACCTCGGCTGGTACCTGCATGGATAACTGTGCCATTGTAAGTGCTTTATGCTATCTTTTTTAAAGAGTGGCCGCCGCAGAGGCTTTTGGGACAATTGAAAACAAGCGTCTCATCCTATTTTTTAACAAATTAGCAAGCCGGTTCTGCGGTGATGCCCAATTTCTCGCTCAACTCGACGTCGGCGGACTTTGTTTCGTCGCTTGCCGTGGAGTGTGATCGTGCCAACATCAATTACGTGGCTTTCATGACCAAGGCTGGCACCTGTTGGTTGGGCTGCCCCAAGGATGAGCAAAATGACTACACGCAGCGTGCGTTCAATCAGACGTGTGCTTGGTACAAGGCGCACAAGGATGACAAGTGCGCTGCCGCAGGCAACAGCTCGTCGTCGTCATCCAATTCCACCTCGGGCGCCGCCACCCTTGCCCCTCTCACGGTGACCGCCGCCATTGGCGCCGTCGCTTTGGGTGTTTCTGCTCTCTTGTTCTAATTGCATCCTTGTGATGGACTCCCTCCTCCCCCTCCCCAACTTTTGATGAATGATAGACCTATTTGATACGTTGATTTGGCTGGTACATTGATAATTAAACACAACTCCCATTGCATTACCCAAATTTTGGATTTTTTTTTATCAAACGTTCTTCATTTGTAATCGTTGAGGATTCAAACTTGAAGCAATGCTATCCGTGCCTCTAAGAGAACGTTGGCGCAATTTGACAGAGATCAAGTCGCTGTAACATCAGAAATCTCGAAAATTGACTTGTGTTTGTATTTGAAGCATTAGCTACTCCTAATGGGACCCAGCAAGCTATAAACTTTTTTACTGAGAATATTTCGAGCTTCTGTTGGCTGCGTGTTGTGCCGCAAAAACGGAAATTGAAACGATGGTTAGCGAGTTTGCTCTGTATGATCCATCATGACACATCTTTTTTTGCCTTTTCATCCGTCATAGGCCATAGTAGTGCGTCTTTCTCCCACCAAGGTATTCAGCGATCTGTGCACTATTTAACTAGTCATCGTTCGCTATGATATGATCTTGAGACAAAATCATATCCCAGAAAAACGCGAGAAATTCATTAACGCAAAAATAAGACAGAAAATTTTATCTAAAAAGTTCTCCAGACACTCTCTGTCGTTGCAGAAAGTTCGCCCGGTTCGAGTGAGCCCACCGCCAACGCTTTAGGGTGCCTCAGTCGCGAGCAGTCGCCCGAAATGAAAATCACCAAAATCGCCTGAGGTACAGTCGAGGAGTTGAAAATGATGAAGTTTAAGTCCTCGGATCGCTGCGCCATTCTCACACATGGTGAATGGCATCTATTTACCGATAAAAATGCTATAAAAAAACAGGCGTCCAATGATTAGGTTTCGCGTAAAACGCGAAAAGCTGCAAATTTTCGACTTAAGGCAAACTCAACGAGGATTCGTCACAGCATCTTAAAAGCTATATCAACGGAAAGAGCCGACCTGAAGCGTGCGTTGACATTGGTGATCTCTGAAAAAAGATGATTTTTGGCATTTTTGACGCGGTTACAAAATTATATACAATTTTTGACGCGTGATAAACGCGTCACGCGTCGAGTTACACACGCCGGATTCTAATCGATATTATGCTCCTGGTCTGTCTCTTATAAATGGACGCGTCGGCGCGACTCTAAGGACGCGTTTCTCTTGTGCAATTTGCATGCAAAGTTTTATCGAAAATCATGAATTGCTCGCCAACCAGTAGATCGGTCTCACTCGTTTTTGGTATTTCTCGTGGTGTCTCCATGTCCTTCACATTATGTGCAAGTTCGGCGCAATTCTGAGCACCTTGGTTTTCGATATTGGTTTTGGAGCTCGGCATGGCCGATTTTTGCCAGCTGTACGCACGGTGTTCAAATGACTTTTGACGGCTGCAAATTGAGTCCCACTCGGGTTTGTAGGTCGTCACTTCACACTGGGACGCGTTTCGGGGCTACAAAACCACCTCGTTGGCGAGCAATGGCAGATAATTGTCAGGCTTTTAGATTTTTCTTGATTTCTCCGTCAGTTTTGATCTGACGTCCGTGAAACTGGTATAGTGATTCATCCGTCAGAGCATAGAAATTTGTCATTATTGTCTCAGCAGTGCATTGTGAATAGTTTATGATATAGTATTTAGAAATTGCAAAAAATTAAGATATACGCATGCCTTTTGCCACCTGCGGACCTCCTCGACCAAATGATCCCAAACTTGGCACAGAGGATGACTGAGACAAGGGTCGAAGTAGTCAAACTTTTATGGCCATCGGTTAGTAACATTCCCGAGTCACACTTTAGTCTTTAAACGCACTCTTTACCACAAAATCTGTCGCGATCACAGCAGTGCTTGTCTCGGAAGGCAAGTCGTCGGGACTCTCTGGCTTCAGTCATTCATTTGAGACGCCGTGTACCTTCATCGGATGAGCCATTGTCGTGCAATGGGGAAAATGACACGCGTTGCAGTAGGAAAAAAACACCCAAAAAAAAAATCACAGTTAAAAACATGGATCTGGATCCTTTTTTTTTTTATTGAAACGAGGTGAGGGAATGGTAAAAACTATACAAGTGCGATGGGGAAGAGAATCGACGGCACAAAAGAAAAGCGTACGGTACAAATATGAAAAATCACAAAAAAAAAAAAGTGTGTAGCAAGGCAAAAAAAGTGGTATGGCGGCGCTTTTTTTTTTTTCCATGCGCAGGACACCTGCGCTCATGAGCTTGCGGATGTTTGCAGCGATTTGGGGGTTCTTGAGATGTTCCTGGGCAGCCTTTGGGTTTTCTTGCATTTGTTGGAGGATCTGCTGCATGATGGGGTCGGACAGGATGCGCTGGACCTCGGGGTCCTGAGCGGCGCGCTTGAGGGTCTCCTCTTGCGACTCATTGGCGGCGGCGCCCGTGAAGGGGTTCATGGCCTGGTACGCCTTGGCCAGTTGCTGCTGGATCTCACGCGTGCACTTGCCGTCCGTGTCGTGCTCGCGCGCCTGCTCGAGCGTGTCAATGCACTCCTGGAACTCCTTTTTGGCGAATTGGACCGCGGCCTTGCGAATGTAGCCGCGAGCTAAGATTAAAAAAAAAAAAAGAAAAAGAGGATGAGCGCGCTTGGCCTCATAAAAATAACAAAACTCGTGTTTTTACCAAAGTTGGGGTCGAGTTCAATGCACTTGTTGGCGTCCTTTTCGGCCTCGTGGATGGCCATGAGCTTGAGGTAGCAGACGGCGCGGTTGGAGTAAGGGCGGACGTCATTTTCGTTGCGCTTGATGGACTCGGTGTACTGCTCAATAGCCTCGGGCCACTTGGACTCCTTGAAAAAGGCATTGCCGGCCTCGCGCGCCTTGTCGGCCAACGCGGGGTCGTGGTACGCGGCCTTTTCCTGCTCCTTTTTGGCCTTTTCCGTGTCGCGCAGCTTTTGCAGCGTGTCGGGCGTGCGATGCTCCGTCAGCGACTTGCCATAATACTTGATGGCATTGTCCAGATCACCCTTTTTCACATACGCGCTACCAATGCGCTGCAGAGCTCTGAAAAAAAAAATAGAAAACACGCGGATGAGCACACACGCACAACTAATTTTTTTCCCACGAATTTTTGTTTTGTTTTACCTGGCAATCAGCTTGTAGTCAGTGCGAAGCTCGCGGCCCTTTTCCACGGCATCCTCGCACACGGTAATGCACTCGTCATAGTTCTCTTGTTCGAACAAGACGGCTGGAAAAACAAAAGAAAAATGAGCCATTGTACGCGCGTCGTTATCCTTCCATGGTCGATCCACTGATTCTCTGGATGGCTTGCGCCGTGTTTCTCGGGGTGTTGGGGCACTTACCGGCCTTGTTGGTCAAAAAGGTGATGTTGGTGTTGTCGAGTTCCCAAGCCTTGTTATAGTGAGTGAGGGCCTCTTCAAAGTTGCGCGCCTTGTAGGCCTTGTTTCCGAGTTCCTTTTCGGTCAGAGCGAGCTGCTTATCGTCAGACATAAGTACAAAGAGAGAGAGAGAGGGAGAAAGAGAAAAAAAAAAGTTGAACAAGAAGAAAGAAAGAGAAAATGATCGAAACCCCCACCCACGCGTGCCTTGAAAAGCAAGTGCAAAGTTTCCAGAAGCTTTCCACAGGTGACGGTGTTTTTTAAAAGCCCGACGTTTGAATTTGCATCATTTTTGTTGCTCTTTTGCTTTTTTTTTTTTCCTCCAATTTTTTACGTTTTCTATGTTACTGCTGCGACCCCACGGACGCGTGGCGCCTTTGTCACGCCTTTTGGGTAAGCAAGGGCTGCGTTTTGTCGTTGCTTTTTCAATTGCTTCAACGCTGTCTCTTTTTTTTTTTAAAAAAAACATAACAAACCTCAGGTATGCGTGCCTATTCGTTAAAGACGCCCAAAGGGACGCGCGACTATGACGCCAAGGATATGGCGTTGCGGCAGCATATTTTCGACACGATTACGGGCGTGTTTCGGCGGCATGGCGCGGTGACGATTGACACGCCTGTTTTTGAGCTGCGCGACACGCTAATGGACAAGTATGGCGAGGACAGCAAGCTGATTTACGATCTTGCTGATCAGGGCGGCGAGGCATGCTCGCTGCGGTACGATCTGACGGTGCCGTTTGCGCGTTACCTTGCGATGCATGGCAAGGCGCAGCAATTCCAGCTCAAGCGGTATCAATTGGCCAAAGTGTATCGTCGTGATCAGCCTGCAATGACCAAGGGCCGCCTGCGCGAGTTTTATCAATGCGATTTCGACATTGCGGGCCAGTACGATGTGATGCTGCCGGACACGGAGATTCTGGGCGTGCTGGCAGAGACATTGGATGCGCTGCAATTGCCTGTGGACTATCAAATCAAGCTAAATCATCGTCAGCTGCTGGATGGGCTGTTTCAAGTGTGTGGTGTGTTGCCGAGCGACGTGCGGTCTGTTTCGGCAGCCATTGACAAGCTGGACAAGATGTCATGGGCGGATGTGCGGTACGAATTGATGCACCAGCGAGGCATTGATGGTTCCGTGGCCGATCGCATTGGCCATTATGTGCAACAGCAAGGCGACGCGCAATTGATTGATTCTCTTGCACGCGACGATGGTCTCATGGTACATGCGCAAGCCAGCCAGGGGATCAAGGAATTACAGCTGTTGATGAGCTATGGCGAGGTGTTTGATCTTCAAAAACGCGTTCGAATCGATTTGAGCTTGGCGCGCGGATTGGACTATTACACGGGCATCATCTATGAAGCGGTGGCGCGTGAAAAGGACGTTGGCTCCATTGCCGCAGGCGGCCGCTACGACGACCTCGTGGGATCGCTGTTGCCGCAGGACAAGAAAAAGAAGAAAAAACAGATTCCGTGCATTGGCGTGTCCATTGGCGTCGAGCGCATTTACTCGCTTTTGCAGGAAAACCAGGCCGAGGTGGCACGCCGCGGGATCCGCAGCCATCCGACCGATGTGTATGTGATTTCCGTGGGTGATGGCCTTGTCAAGGAGCGCATGCAGTTGGCCAAGGAGCTGTGGGATGCCGGCATTGCCGCTTCCTACATGTACAAAACGAAACCCAAGCTTGAGAAGCAATGGGCCGCATGTGATCGAGAAGAAATCCCACTTGCCATCATTGTTGGCCAGGATGAGCTTGACCAGGGCATTGTGCGCATCAAGGACATGGCCGGCAAGGATGATGCGCAGGGCAAGGGCCAAACCGTCGCCCGCACAGACATGGTTGCCACGATTCAATCCCTGTTAAAGCGCGCCTCCTAGATTTGTTGCCACTATTCTTTTTCTTGCCATGTTACCCCCCCTCACGCTTTTTTTTTTCTCAACTGCTTCTTGTATATATCCCCTTTCTAGACAAATGTTACAAAATAAAATGATTCTTGCTATTTATCACTTTTTTCACAAGAATAAAAGGCGTCATCAGGGCAAGGTACAAATAGACGGTGGGGATATTTTCTAGGGGAGATCCAACGGGAAGTGAGGGGCATAAATGAGCGAATTATACAGAGCCGACGATTTCATCGGCCTTTTGCAACGCCTCGATCATCTTTTTGCACTCCTTGCGTCGCTCCTTTGTCAATTCGGATTCTTCTAGCAGCTCGTCCAGCACGTCCGTCTTGTACAGCTCCGTCAACAGCTCTCGCTGCAGCTCTTCCTTGGCATGATTGACCAAATTCAACATGACCGCCTTGGGCACCATGTCAATCACCGTGCGCTTGACAATGTTGAAGTACGACTGCACGAGGAGCTCTTTTTTTTTTTTAAAAAAAAAAAAAGAGTGAGGTGAGACGCGGCCTGGAGGTATAATTTCATGGAGCCTTACTGATCACTTCCGTTTCCATATATTCACGATCAGACAAGGCACCCGAGGCTTTGAGCGTCGCAGGGGGCTAATAAAAAAAAAAGTATGAATGAACATCCATTCAGCCCCAGTGACGCGTCGCGTCATTTTGTGTGTCGATTTTACCGCCTCAAGGATGCCGGTGGCCTTTTTCGTCTTTTTGTTGCCCGAGAAGAAGCTGCCAAAGAGGCTCGCATCTTCATTGGCATTGCTGTTTTGCGCGGCGAGTTGCGCGGGCGTGGGGCGTTGGCCTGGTTTGAGCTCATTTGCGTTTTGCGCGGCCGATTGCTTGCTCTGGCGTCGCTCATTGACAATGGCAAACGCCTGGTGGCCCGTCAAGAAATCAGGATGTGTGCTGTCCAGGTACGTGCCTTCCATGCTATGATAAACATAAAAAAAACGCGATAAGACGCGATGCGACGCGCTTTTTTATGGCGACATCCTTTTTTTTTTTCTTACGAAATCACATCGGTCACAAGCTTGGTCGTGGGTGTGAGCGCCTTTTTGAAGAAATTGAGCACCACAAAGTAGAATTTCTCCTTGAGAGCAGGGAAGCGCTTGAAAAACTAGCATTGAAAGGCGTGTCAGAGGAATGCAAATGAAAGAATCGCGATTTTTTCGTGGAATTCACGCGTTTTTTTTCTTTTCTTTTCTTTTCTTTTTTTTTTTTTTAGCTATGGCGAGCCGATTTACATGCCAGCAGCTGGTTCAATATCCTGACAAGTTCATCGTACACCATGTTGATGCACTTGATGCTGGGTTCCTCCAGGCGCTTGATTTGCTGCTTGACAATGACATCAAAGGCGGTGGTGGCGACAAAGAGGGCTGGGGACGAGCCGGAAGAGTTGTACAGGATGGTCCTAATGTCGACATCCTTGACTTGCTCGAGGGGGTCAATGGAGCGGATGCCATTGGCGTACAATTCGTGGAACACAAAACTGATACGCGCACCGCCCGACAGCTCAAAGCTGGACAAATCGCCGGAATTGCCGTCAATGATGGTGCGGAACTCGGTGCAAAACTCGGTGATGATGTTGAGGATCAAATTGGGCGAGCTGTCGCTCGGATCCCCCAATTGCATCAGCTCCTGTTGGTATTTAATCAGCGCTGCCTGGATCTTCGCCTTGATTTCAGGCAACGTGTTGCGAATGTGGTGCATGAGGATCATGTTCAACTTGCGGGCAAGGAAAGGCGTGCCGCAATATTGCGCCTTGCTGCGGTACGACGGATGCGACTCGAAAAAGTTCTGCTCGGCTTCCAATGCCTTGCTGATTGCCTTTTTGCTCTCAATGTCGCGCTGGCCGCGGTTCACCACAGGCACGTAACCTGTAGAAAAAAAAAAAAAAAAGGGGGGGGAGGAGCCAGTGAGTTGTCATCAGCTGTTCTGGGTCTAGTTTTTGTTTTTTTTTTTTCCTTACCCAATCGCAGTGGGATGACGCGGCCGGCCAAAATGTCGATGACGTCGGTGCCTTGGTCCATGAGATCCACCTTGGTCAGCACGCCAATGGTGCGCAGGCCCTC
This sequence comes from Gongronella sp. w5, assembly GCA_001650995.1. Classification (NCBI taxonomy): domain Eukaryota; kingdom Fungi; phylum Mucoromycota; class Mucoromycetes; order Mucorales; family Cunninghamellaceae; genus Gongronella; species Gongronella sp. w5. The sequence goes on from KV441958.1 coordinate 78,209, forward strand.
AGGGTCCACCTCGCGCGCCAGCTTGAGGCCGTCTGAGTTGGCCAGATCCGTGTTGGCCGCCGTCACGGCAAGAATGATCGCATTCGGTTTGCTGATGTACTTGAAAATCATCTCGCGGATCTGTTTTTCAATATCCTTGGGCTGGTCACCCACAGGCACCTTTTTTAAAAAAGAAAACGCGCGTCAGAAAATGGATGCGACGCTTTTTTTCTTGTTTTAAAAGGCAATACCTTGGTCAAACCAGGCAAATCGACCATAGTGAGCGTCAGCACATTGGGCGAGAAGATGCGCAAGTTGATCGGCTGCGGCGAGATGCCTAAAAAAAACAGGGGGGTCAATGACGCCAAAATCTCGTGATTTTCGCTTTTTGGGTCACTTACCTGCATTTTTGCCGGTCTTGAGGTCTGTGTCGCGCACGATTTCATCGCGAATCTTGTCAAAGTCTGTGAATTTCTGCCCAGGAAGGTGCAGAAATTCGCCCCATTCGGCGGGATCCTTTTCGTTGGTGGGTGCAGCGCGATTGATCAATTGGAGGACCTTTTTTAAACAAGAAAAAAAAAAGGTGAGACCAAGTAGTAGCCAAGCGGATGAGGGCCTTGGCAATCAGCCAGGCGGAGCTTACCAAGGGGCGACGCGTGACAATGCCCGTGCCGCGAGGCAAGAAATCACGACCAACGATGTTTTCGAGCACACTGGACTTTCCCGAGCTCTATTTTCAACGAGTATGAGCGTCCGATCATGCTCATGGAATGAGCGCAGAAAGAAAAAAAAAGGTTTACCTGGGAACCAATGACCGTGATCTGAGGCAAATCAACGGGATTGTGCACGCCGACCGTGGAAAAGGCGTCTTGCAGCTTGTTCACTGTCAATCCGGGCATCCGTCAGCCATCAATGATGCAACCCTGGAGCATTGCTTACCTGTTTGAATGAGCTGAGTGTCCATCTGTCAGGAAATGGCAAAGGTAAAAAGTGTCGTAAAAGCGAAAAAGAGGAAAAACAGGGGGGAAAAGCTTATCGAGCGGGCTCAACTAGAGAGAAAGAGAGTGAAGGACGGCGCGTGGATGTTTTAGCACGAGTGAGACGAGCAGAGAGCACGTTGACAGGCCGTCAGGACAAGGGGAAAGGGGAAAAAGGGACAAAGAGGAGCAAGATGGAGAGAAAAAAAAGAAGAAAGGAAAAAAAAGAGAGAGGCCAAGCAAAAAAAAGACCTTTTCTCCTTTTTTGAAACACCTGCCGCGTTGCACTTTTTTTTTTTTTTGCCCCTGATGTCGTCATGTCCCGCCCGGCACCAAACATTATCGGATGTCGCCGCAAATGACAGGAAATCAGTTCAACGAATTCACTCTGAGCGGCAATTACTCTTCAAAACAATGCAAAAGAGGTGGGAGGCGGGACAATGCCATCGCAGCTATGTGGGTCACGCGCAAAAGTAAAAGAAAAAGAAAAAAAGGCGGGGTTGCCATTAAGCGCGTTCGATCTGCTGCCAAGGGTGCCAAGGCACATTTCATTGGAAATGGAAGAGTCTGGAGCCTCAATTGAACGCGTACAAATCACAGGCACACAAGCACAGACCTCGGGTCACAAACTCAGGTCAAAAGGCGCAGGGCTTGGGTGGCACGTGGATCGATCATGCGCGTCCATCCGTGTAATTTTTTTAAAATAGAGTGGGTATTTCGTTTTTTTTTGAAGCGTCGCCATGACGAACGGCTTCCATTGAAAAGATGCGGGCACGCCCCCCTCCCTTGTTGATGAAAGGATCGACGGTCCACGAGGAAAAACGCGTCAAATCGCGCTTGGGTTTTTATTCTTTTCATTCTTTTTGCAAAAAAAAAAAAAAAAGCACGCTAGCCTAGGTTTGTTTTCCATATATCCTTGATGCTACTAATGTAATTTCTCTCCGGAAGCAAACGCTTATCTTGCACGGGAAGCGCACTGGTTGCATACGGATAGCCCGAGTAGAATGGATGCGAATACATGTATGGATCGCAAGGGTACGGGTGCAAGGGCGGATGGCCAATGAATGTATTGTGCGGCATCATCATGGACGATGCCTGCATCGGGTAATTGGCCGGATACATGTTTGAATAAGGCGGATACATGGGCGGAACGGGCGGCATCATATAGCCAGCATAAGGGTGATGATAAGGATAGGGCATGTGTGGCAATTCGTCATCTTCGTCGTCTTCGTCGTCGCGCTGGCCGCGTGGCGGAGGACCATAGGGTGGCGGGTACATGGGCGGCGGCACCATGGGCGATATTTCATAGCCAGCAGACGGCTCAATTCTGGTTTTGCCCAGCGGCGGCAGCATATGCGACAGATGCCCTGGTCCCAGGTAAGGATTGACAAACGGAGCATCCACCCCTGCCGCATCTCGCACCGCTCGACGCACCGATTTCATGAAACTATTGCTTCGGCCGCTCTTTTTACTGCTTTGATAGCTGCTGCTCGTTGTGTACCCTTCATCCAGCGTTGGAGGTGGTGGCGGCGGCGACCTAGGCGGCCCATACCCGTCCGCGCGCAGCACCGTCGGCTGCTTTGCCTGCTTTCCCTGGTTCTTTTTCATTGCGATGCGGAAAAAAAGTGAAAATAATAAAAGAGACAACAAACCTTGTTTTTGCCTTTTTTTCTTGGTTTGTGTCTTTTATAGGGAAAAGCAGGGTGGGATGAAGTCACGATCATGTCATTGCAATGGATGACCGCATCAGGCCGCAGGGGATGACAACACGCGGTGCTGCCATGCCGACCTCGGTTTGAGCCTCCGCTCAAAATGGTCGTGTGCATGAAAAAAAACAGCCATGGCCACAGACACCTAGCACGTGAATTGTGCTGAGCTCCAAATCAGGCAACTGGAGAGCTAGGCCAGCCCCAAATGCTGGAGTTTTTCGTTTTCGTTCCTGTTTCTTCTTTTTTTTCTCTTGCTTTTTTGTTCTTTTTCAACCATGCCCTTTGGTTTAGGCCACGAGCTCGTTATTCTTATCTCACGCGCGGCGCTTTGGTCGTTCTTTTCCGACATCAAGTTGGAGAATGCCGACAGAGCGCCAAAAGATATACCCTTGATTGTGTAAGTCGTGTTTTATTGGTAGCCTTTTGGGCAAATTGTCTGTGCTTTTGGCTTACGTGCCGCCCTTTTTTTTTTTTTAACCCTGTGGGTTGCTAGGACGGCGACACACCATAATATGATTTGCGATCCTGCCATTTTGTCGGTGACATACCCCGAGTCGCGCCGGTTGCACTATTGGGCCAAGAACACATTGTTCAAGAACCCGCACGCGGCCGCCTTTTTCACCAATTGCGGTGTGTTGCCCGTGGATCGCACCACAAAGGACAATGCATTGCTTTACAAGCACACACTCGATGCTCTGCGCCTCGGCGAGGCCATTGCCGTCTTTCCCGAGGGCACGAGCCACACACTGCCGCATATGGGCGTCTTCAAAGACGGCGCGAGCTTTGTAAGCCCGTTTTTTTTTTCTCATCACACGCTTCCACTGTGACATTTTTTCATAAACTCAATTTCTTTTTTTTATTCAGGCCGCTCTCGAATATGCAAAGTCGATCCACGAGGACCCGCATCCCAATCCTGACGGCTCGCTTCCCAAGCCGATGGCCATCCTGCCCGTCGGCATCGTCTACCCGCAAAAATCAAAGTATCGCAGTATGGCCATTGTCAGGTAAAAATAGATAAAAGAGTAGACAAAGGTGGTAACAATAGTGTATAAATCTCACCTTTTCTTTTCTTTTCTTTTCTTTTTTTTTTTTTTAGCTATGGCGAGCCGATTTACATGGATGAGTATCTGCCCGTATTCTTGCAAGATGCCAAAAAGGGTGCCAAGATGCTGACACAGGCGATTTTGGACGCCACTGAGAAATTGTCGGTCAATGCGCCCAATTGGCAGATCCGCGATGTGTCCGAGATGGCGCGCCATTTGCTGTTCCCCGGCGAAATGGCCACCATGGACGATTATGTGCCCGTGATCCAGAGGTAAGACTTGAGAGTTTGATGCATTTCAAACACTATATCAACTATTTTTTTTTTGGGTGTTTAGTTTGATCAACAGCTTTGCGACACTGGGCAACGAGGACAAGAATGTGATGAAGCTGCAGGAGAGCCTGCTTGCGTACAAGCTGGAATTGGACGATTTGCTGCTGATGGACTCACACATTGCCAATTACAATGAAAAAGATATCACCAAGGTGTCGACCTCGATCAATTTGCTGCGACGCACAGCGGCGTCGCTTGGCGATTTGTTGCTCTTCTTTGCGGGTGTGCTGGTGCACCTTCCGCTGTACATTGCGGGCCATTATGCGGGCAAGATGACCATCTTTGAGGAGGCGCGTGCCCAGAGCAAGATTGTGTATGGAATTGCCCTTTTGCCTGTCGTGTACCTCGTCGGCTTTTTGCTCGCGTGGTACTTCCTGTTTGGCGGCTCGTTCTTTGGCATGCTCGTTGCCATGGCGACCACCGCTACCTTTTTCTGGTATCACAATGTCTCCATTGACGAGCGCTACGACAATTTCAAGGACTTGCTCGGCCGCTGGCGCATCTTTGACGCCACCGTGCTCGGTAGAGGCATGTGGCGCCGCAAGGTCCGGATACTCAAGCTCAAGGAGCTGCGCCAGATCAATCTTGCCGAGCTGCGCGCCTTCATCAAGGAACACAAGTCAGACAATGACCACGTTCACACCGTCTGGAACGCCATCCGCAAGCGTGGCCAGGCCTTTGGTGACGCCTCGCGTCTCAGTGGACGCAAGCGCAAGCTGGCAAAGCAGTACGAATGGTCCTTTGAAGGCTAGTGTACCCCCCCCCTTTTTTTTCTCTTTTCTCTCATTGTCACTCTTTCCCCATTGTTTTAGACCTTTTTTGACACAAAAATAATTCGTTGGAAATCTTTTTCTTTTTGCCCGTGGAGGTGGGTGGCGTTCGTTGCGAAAAAAAAAAGGCCATGGGAAAAGAAAAAGGAACTGAATCAGACGTGGGTCACGAGATTGGCGCAGTGAAATTGGGCACGCCCTTTTTTTATTTTCTTTGCTGCGGAGTTTTTTTTGCTTTGCTCGGGCGGACCAACAAATAAATATTCTGTTCTTGGAGCTGATTTTCCTCCTCTTTTTTCTTTTTTCCTTCCCTTCTCGAGCCGTTTCGAATTTACGATGACTGTAAGTTGAGCATATGCCCCTTTATACCACTGTTCCAGCTGCGATGCATGTGCCAAAACGATAGGACGACGGATGGAATCCATCATGAGAAAGAAAAACGATGGATGGATGCTTTTTGAGATGGATGGATGCGTGGAAGGAGAAGGCGCACTTGTTTTTTTGGGGGGCTGTTTCTTTGGTACCTTGTTCCGTCGTCCGTCGCCATGGCCGCTCGCACGCACTGACACACACGCACACACGAACACACGCACACACACACGCACCTACAGTCGACCTTGCCATAAAAAAAAGCCAATTGCTCACGGCTGCCTCTTTTTTCAATTTATAGTTGGCTGTCGATCTCCTTCACCCCACTGTTGAACACGAAAAGCGTGCCCACAAGCTCAAGCGTCTTGTGCAATCCCCCAACTCGTACTTCATGGACGTCAAGTGCCCTGGTAAGAAACTAAAAGATAACAAAAAATGGACAAGCCTCCTTTGCGACGGATCGCCTAGGTGCAAACGCCCATCTAAAATCACCCATGATCTTGCGTCATCCATTGGCTCACGCTCTCCTTTTTTTTTTCTTCTCAGGTTGCTTGAACATCAGCACCCGTCTTCAGCCACGCCCAAACGGTTGTTCTGTGCTCGTCCTGCGGCACCGTCTTGTGCCAGCCCACTGGTGGCCGTGCCCGTTTGACCGAAGGTTGCTCTTTCCGCAAGAAGGCCAACTAGAGATATTCACCCCATCGGCATTGATTTAAAAAATATGCAATAAAAAGTCATGTTTTGATCCATTGAATGTTTAACCCACAAAAAAACAAAGTGTACACGCACGACCCCCCCCCCAAATAATGCGAAGAAACTTGTGGTCCCCATCATATGCCTTGCCCAGACCACTGGTCGCACAGTGTCCACGCAGACTCAAAAAAAAAAAAAAAAAAAAGCACCTGCAGCGGAAGCAGGGGACTGGAAACCATGCATGACGTGTTTCCACTGCCCCATGGCGCCATCCCTTTCATTGCGCCCCATCCGACCAAGACGACAGCATAATAATCACCCGTTGAATTGGATATCGAAGCAGCAACGGATGCAAATTGTATTAAAACATGAAAATGAGTTGACATGGAGTCTCACCTGGTCCGCAAATCCAGGTTCAAGGCTTGCAATGCGTATGATACAAAATGCGAGAGCGGTTCGTTCGTGCTCCAAAAGAACAATGCATAGATTCGAAAATGAAAACCAAGGGATTTGCACGCGCAGTGCATCGCAAAAAAAGAGTCCAAGCTGCCGCGACGGACAATCATCTATTTGCCGCAGTCGACGAGCACAACCACACCTGATTTCTGCCCAAGCAGCAGATATGATAGACACAAGACACATGCCGGATTGATTTCAGGCAAAAGGAAAATCTGGACCTTTTGCTTCTCATCATCTCATGTGATATCATACATTTGTTTTCACAGGCCACTCAGCTTGCAAACACACAACTCTGCGTAGAGCACACTGTCCTCTGCAATGTTGTCGCTGAGTGCAAGGTTGTTGCAGAATGAATATCATATCGTACAGTACGTATCATAGAAAGAGGAAAGGGTCAGGGAAAAAACCGCCCAATGGAGTATTTCTGCATGTTTTACATACTGTATCATACAGTAAATGTAGAAATAATTTTTAATAGAGAATGTCCTGCAATCGTACACCGTTCTTCTAGACTTTTACAATGCGATTCCGTTTCTCAATAGGCTGATAGCCAGAAACTGACGTACGCTGTCATTTAATGCCTGCAACAGCAGCGTGCTACAGTACACTGCTTGAAAAAGCTTATTTGTGCTTTTGGAAATCGAAAACGCGCGTTTTTCGGAATTTGCCAGCTCGCTGTCCCCCCAGAAAATTTTTACAGCCTACGTACAGTACTTGCCCGCCGATGAAAATCGCGCCACGACACGAACTACAACCCAGTGCTCACGACTGGTCCGCCCGCTATATTTTGAGGCCACAAATTCCAAAAACGTTCAATTTGCCCTATTTTGCATTCTTCTGTCCCTCTGCATGGTCGACCCCGCTCAAAAATACTGTAGCCGCATCGAATTCAACGCAAAATTTGCACCAAAAAAGCTTAAACCACCAAAGCGCTACGATCACTTTTAAAAAAATCAGGGGTCACTCAGGGGTCACACATTTCAATCTCAGAAAATGCCGAATTTGGATTTTTCGAACTCCGAGTGATCAATGCATCCCAAACAGGTAACTCCTACAATTTGCTATTGGCAGACAAAATGGCTGATCGCCTCAACGTAAGAAAAAAGCCCAAAGAGTGATGCATGAACGGCGATCGACTGAGAAAAATGCCTACTTTGGGCAAGATTTTTTTGCAAAATTTAAGGTTTGACACTTCCAAATTAAGTGCTTGGGTTGCATGGAATTTTTACTGTATTTTTTTATTTTTTTATTTTTTATTTTTGCACCAGCGGTTTGTGTGCTGATTGAGTGGGATGCATGCAGCAGCAGCAGCCTGGTGAAGAAATGGCCGATGCAAAAAGTTAAAACCCAAGCTACGGTACAGTAGCGCGCTGCATGCAAGTCATCCCATTAGATGCTTTGCCTGTCTACTGTATTTGTTACAGTTCTAATTATTACAGTAGTAGTAAAACTGCAATAAAAATCCGGAGTCGACAAGACCGTTGTCGAGCAAATCGACATTTACAGTAAGAAATTGTCGTAAAAAGCTGCTTTCTCTGTCAGTTTTGTAGATCAGTTGTACTGTACAGTAGTTCGCAGTGGGAGTATACCATTAGTAATAATATTTTGAAAAAAACTATAAAATGGTTAAAAAGAACTATTTTTTGTTTACCATGTAAATTAGTTTTTTATTTTCATTTTTCATTTTTTATTTTTGAAATCTCTATCAATAAGAATTTAGGCTACCAATTATATTATCTCGTACCAAATAAAAAACCAAAAGGATGAGGAGGCAGAAGGTGTCCGAGCGAATCGATGCTTGATCTATTGTGTGGGTGTCAATAGTTGTAGTGTAGAAAACTTTAGTTTTCTCTTCCATTTGTTGTTATTGTTATAACGCGTAGTAAAAAATGAAATAGATAGTCTGCCTAGGTAACCCTTTGAAGAAAATTACAAAAATATGTACAGTGGTGCTAAAAACTGTTCATGTGTTTGGTCATTTTGAGCAATTTTGCTTTTAAATCAGCCAAAAATGTACACTGGGGTTTGAAACTTTGAATGGCACTTCTTTAGCTTACAGAAAACAAGTTACATAAAAAATTCAGTCACCGGAGTTTTAAACTGGCTTTTTTATGGCATGGAAATTTGGTATGTGCACGTGAACAGTTTCTGGCCACAAAAACGACTTCTCAAAAGCTACACATAAGGGCTTTTTTAAATATACGTGCATAATTAGACATGCTTGGATATCTCGCATGCAAAATTTGGGCGTAATTGGAGCAATTTAAGAGCCGTGACAAGCGATCAAAAAACCGAAATTTAGCTGGAGAAAAACAAAATCGCGTCATAGATCAAAATTTTGGCAGAGCACCCTGCCTTAAAATAGCCAGAATGTGTGAAAAACATGCTTATTATATTATTATATTGTAATTCGAGGCACTCAAGTAATTCGATTCCGCCACAACTCTACTTAACTCACATTGTTTTCGGCTTTTACAGCCAAAGTTACCCATTTTGGGGCAGTTCCATGAATTATGTCCATAAAGACCATTTTTATAGTAATGAAACGTCCATATGATGTGCCGGGCTTTTGGCCCTCAAAGGGCGTGGTGGCGACAACAGACACAGACATAGCAGCAGAGTTGGTCATAACAAGAGGAAAAAAAAAGATAAAGAAGAAAAAAAAAGAAGATTCGAAGAAATCTGGAGAAACGAGGGGACCCTTTTTATGTATTTGTTGTCGGGGGTGGAAACGCGAAACCAAAAAGAGCGAGGGAAAAAAAAAAAGAAACAGAGAAAAAGGGCAAGTTTCACACATCGATCCGAGCAATCTCGCACGGATCAGCGCTTTTTTTTAAAGGCATTCATTGTCAATGCCCTTACAAAATGACAAAAGCGCGGAACCCGCTGTGAATCCGCCTTGTCAAGCGAAGTCGCCCCCCAACAAAATCAGAAAAAACGAGAAAAACTCCAAAACCTTAATTCACCTGTGCTCAATTCTACTGCGATTCGTCGGAAAAATGCAAAAGCAAGGGCGGGGGATGATCCTGGGGGCGTGATGTGTGCGTCTCCTTTTTTTTCTTTCTTTTTTTCTCGCCTTTTTTTATCTTTTTGAACACCCCAGAGACTGCGCTCTTTTTTTTTCTGACACGCAATTGACGAGTCCTTTTTTTTCCTGCCTCATTCTTCTTTTATCGCGCCGTGCATCGATCAAGAAGCATTCTCATGGGCATTCTCGCGCCGCGATGCAAAAATTGGGGGAAAACGGGGTGGCCAGGGGCGCAAAAGAGGTGTTTTCACCGCCGCAGCGGGCCCCTTTTGCATGCGCAGAGCCATTGGGATTGGATGACGTGTTCATTTTTAATAGTACAGCTTGAATTGGCGAAAAAGAATTAAAAAAAAAAGAACAAGAGTATGATGTAAAGATGAATTTTCACTCGGCAGGCCGAGCGAGAGAAAAAAAAAAAAGGTAAAAAAGTGGGGGTATTAACCACTTTTTTACTTGCGTGCAAGGCTGGATGTAGAAAAGGAGGGATGCAAATGCTTGCGCCATTTCTTGCCGTGCGGGATGTCGTGCAGCTTTCGATGCGGCAGCGTGGCGTCTGTGGGGCTGACGGTGATCCGCTTCTTGCGCACGTCCATGCAAAGCTCACGGCGTCGCATCAGGTCCTCATTGGAAATGTCGGTGAGCGAGGCGTAGCGTCGGAATGCATCCTG
>KV441959.1:12181-59531 GCA_001650995.1 Gongronella sp. w5
CCCAAACCCCCCTTTTTTTTTTTTTTTTTTTTTTTGCGACTGATACAGTGACCAAAATAAGAGATTACAGTATGATACTGTAATTATATCTATCGTATCATACTGTATCATACAGTAAATATATGATGAAATAAATATTTTACAGTATTTCTTGGTCAATGCATATTTTTTTTAGAGTACCATGCTGCCAGAATGACAGCAACAAGAATGAAACTGACAATTCACTTTATGCCGTGCTGCATACCAGCATACGATACGAGAAACGAGAGTGCCATGTTATAATGTCATGATACGTACAGTACAATGAAATTAGGCTCAAAAATGCATCATAATAGTCAAAAGATGATAATACAACCGAGCGAGGAGCGACGGATGTAAGAATTTTATCATTGACGAAATACAGTAAAAATACAGATCAATTGAGGTTTACGAAGTGTATTCAATTGTACGGGAGGCCTTGCACTTGGTTGGTGAACATTTGCAGCGCGGCTGCAGGTTGGTAGTAAGGAACTTCGTGACCAGCCTCATAGACGCGCACAAACGTCAAATTGCTGGCTTGCTTGTACTGGCCAACTTCTTTGCCATTGACGGTCCAGGCCGTCAAATCCTTGGCGCGGTAAGCATCCGAGCCGGTGAAATCGAATTTGTTCGACCACGCATAGTTGCCCATCTATTTTTTTTTTAAAAAAAAAGGTCAGTGTCAAATCCACGGGCTGCGTCATGTTGTGCATAGCTTACCCAGTTGCAGATGTAGTCGGCATCACCTGTTGATTTTTTTTTTTAAAAAAACGCATAAAATGAGCAATTTGCACGTTTGAAGCGCACAATGCCTGATTCTTACCAGAGTAGAGGAGCACCTTCACGCCATTGTTGAGCAGATTGCCAACATGGTCGGCAAAGTTGCGCGAATCGTCACCAGTAGGGCCGAATTTGGCGCCGGCAGTGTTCGAGCACTCGGAATACTTTGATTTGGCGCCAATCGCGGTCATCGTCGACTGCAGTGTCAAGAACTTCTCGTATGTGCTGGGGATTTCCGCGCTTGTACGACTGAGTGCACATGAGCGAATAAAAAGCATGAGAAAATGCCCCCTAATGCGGTGCTGATTGCCCAAACTTACACGTCATAGTAACTCTTGCCGGAATTGTCATAAATGCCTTCAACATTTTGGCTGCAGAAGTTGTCCGCATTAACACAGTCTTGGTCGTCACCCGAGTCGTAGCATTGTTGCACTACAAACGAATAAAAAAGAAATGACATTGTCAATTCAATAGTTCAATCGTGGATGTGTTGTTGATATTATTTACCCAATTGCACACACTGAGGCGTATTGTCACGCATCGTCTGGCAGTCAGAGTCAGAGAGAACAGAGCCATCTGCAAAAAAAAAAAAAACACATCAGCATGCACGATTTCAGCCACATGCCCTTTTAAATGATGACTTACAGCTTGAGTTGCATGCCATCTGCTCATAGTATTGACTGTCAACAGCAAAAAAAAAAAAAAAAAAAAAAAAAAAACATGATTATATTTGCGCCAGGAACTTCTTACTATTGGATAAGCGGATCAGTGAAACCATTGCCAATGCCAATGGATTGCAAATTAACAGGAATGGCGCCAGCCGCCGGGTTTTGATTCTGCTTGAGCACATAATCGGCAAACGCGGGGATGTAGTGACCACCATAGCTCTCACTAGCGACAAAATATAAGAATAAAAAAAACCGTGAATTCGTGTCACTCGAAATTAGGCAAAAGGCACAAATCTGCATCTCCGCATCGCATATGGGCTGAGGGTGGTCATATGCACGGCCAAGGCGTCTGCCCGTGACCTTGTGCATCTGTTCCGGCTCTGTTTTTCTTACCCATAGTAATGGAAGGGGTTCTTTTGGTACTTGGGGAACGCCTTGAGGAACGCTTGGACCAAGTTGTAAGCCAGGGGCGCGGCGTCGTCCGTGCTTGTCACGGTGTCCGTACCATAAGAGAAACCAACACCGTCGGGCTGTGAAAAGAGACCATAAAAGGGGTTTAATATGGGTGCATTCGCGCAGCCGCGCCTCATGTCCCATTTCAACACGAGCATTTCTTACCTGGTCAAAGAAAAGCATGTTGGACACCTTGTTCCAGCTGCCCTCTTCATTGTAGATCGCTTGGGAGCCATCCGAATTCACTCGGCAGGGACCCAGTTCCTGCCAGAGACCACTGAAAAGGGATACCAAGAAAAGAAAAAAAATAGGGCATGGGTAAACATTTTGTTTGAAATTGTCATGTTTGCATCATTTTTTTTTTTACGTACATCATGCTGGAACAACCAGGTCCACCATTCAGCCAGACAGTCAATGGGTCCGTGTCGGGCTTGTTGCGGCTCTCAAAGAACCAGAAGAAGTAATGCTCATTCTTGCCGACATCCAGGTAACCAGAATACTATGATATGAATGGCACGAGATAAAATGGTGAGATACGCGCGCCATCGGCAGAATCCCGGTTCTGGATACGCGTTTTTTTCTTTCTGGCTAATATGTACCTGAACGACAGTGTCATCGCACAGCTTGGGCTGTTGGAAACCCGTGCTGTTGGTCGTATTTCTCTTTGATGCGCGCGAAGCCATGAGGGATCGCTCATCAATCATGGGCAGAGCCATGGCCGCACCAAGCGACAGCGACGACAGAATCCAGGTAGAAAGACGCATCTCGAATCAAAAAAAAAATCACACGACTCAATGAAGAAAAAAAAAAAGAAAAAACACCGGGATTTTGACGATTCAAATGCTTTATGCTTTTGGCACCAGGCAATAGATAAGTTTGTGCAATGTGTCACAGAGCCCAAGAAAAGATTAAATGAAGATGAAATGCGTGACCCTTGCCACCTTTGGGTAATTTTCTGTGCTGGCTGCGACAGGCTTGCCAAAGGATCAGCACTCCGCCGGATTTGGCGAATTAAGCTGAATGAGGCAAGGATCGGTGTCAAGGTTTGCAAACGGCGATAAATGTCGTTTGCCAATGTCGCAAAATAGGCACACTTGCCTTTTTTTTTTTTTTTTACTTATGCAAGATGATCGATCTAACGCAGTAAAGCAAGTTCAAGAGGCGATTGTTCGATCAGCACATGTTTCAGGCACTGGGGGTCATCATCCAGAGCGCTATTTGATCAGATCCAATGAGGCTAAATGGGCCAGATGGGGCAAAAAGGGGGCGGATGAAGGGGAATCGCGCAGCGAGTGACAATGAATTGCATCATTTAACGTTGCATCTATCACCCGGTCGGTTTCACGTCGTGTCTCAGAGGGGCACACGGTCGGGCGCGAGCGTAAGTCACGCGTGGCAAGGGTGGGAAACCATCATCTTTTTTTTTTTTCTTCTATGCCCCTGAGAATTGGAACATTCCCAATGAGTTTGGGACCACGCCACAATCGTCGGTCCCCTAGACTGCCACTCTAAATGTTGGGAGAAGCACGATGGATGGAATTGTTACTGAATAATCCGTCAATTCGCAAATTGGGCGTTTTTGCCTTTTTTTACACTGTTGCGCTTTCATGCGCCCCATGTCGCTACAATGGCGGAGAATCCGCAGCTCCGGCGGCGCGTGACAATGGTAAGCGATAAGGTTTTTAAGCGAGCCAGGGCCCATTTGTTTCACGCGGACCTTTTTTTTTTTTTTTTTTTTTTTGGTGGCTGGAAAAGTCAATTGTCTTAAAAGTGCGCCAAGGAGTTGCCTACTTGGCACGCTCCTTGGCAAGTAAAAGATCGTTGTCACAAGGAATCGAGTGCACTATCGTCTCACAGGAAACTGGCTTTTGGGTTGCATGACCAAACACGTGCAGACAGTAGGAAAAATCGTGCTTTTATTTGCTATGTGGACGGGGTAGGTGGATCATACTGCGCAATATTGCACGATCCATGGGGAGCTTGACGACCGCGGGAAAAAGGCACGCATGTGCGCATGAGAATAAAAAAAAAGCAAAGCAATCTGCGGAAAATCGCGCAAATCGCGCAAATTTGGTCCATTTCTGGTCGGGTGTTGTCCGCAGCCATCGTTTTCAAGCATTTCGGCCCGGGAAACACATCCCCGACTCTGTTATTGTCGCAATTCTTGCGACAATTCGACATCCATCCACGTATAAGGGCAAAAAAAGAGCAATTGAATTATTTATGGTATTTAATTTTGTACCAGCCTGCGGTGAAAGGGAGTACAAAGCAAAGAATAAAGGCATTACGTGATCTACAAAGTAAAATGAAAAATGAAAAAAAAGGACGGGGACACGTGCACACATCAATCAGGTCCATCGGGTTTGACTTTTTGGAATGTCGGGGTGGTTGGGTAGGTTGGGCTGGCGGGCATGCCCTCGTCAGGCTTGGTGGTGCCTGAAAACGAGGTGAATGTGGATTCTGTGACGCATTGTGACAAGGACGACTGAGGGCGCAATGTGCCTGGGAGGCCACCGTTGCCATTTTCGCCGCCGCCATTCGTTTCCATGGGGGATGACGGCCGCCGCAAGGTGCCCAGGGCCGATGTTGACATTGGTCGCTCAGCAAGCCATTGTTGTCGCTGCTCGGCATTGTCCCGTGCCGACGGATGCTGCTGCTGAGGCATAAAATACGATCCGCTGGACATTGGCCGCACAATACCGGCCCCTACTGGCACGGGGGGCGTGCCACCCACCTGCAGGTGCTCGACTTCCGTGGGTGTCATGGGCGGGCCATGGTAAAACGCATGGTCTTCCATACCCGAGCGTGGATCAGGCGGCTCCATGATAAAATCATTCTTTGGCACAGACGCCTTGTGCTCCATGGCGCGAATTTCGGCTTGCATGCGCCGGTAACAGCAGTAAACAAAGCTTGCAAACAAGAGAATCTACGAGAGAGAAAGAAAAAAAGCGTGTCAAACGCGTCGTGCCACATTCTTCTCACAATTTTTTGCACTATTTTTACGACGGCAACAATGGCCAATACGATGCCAGCGATCATGCCGGGAGTCCAGAACTCGGTAACATTGTACGAGTCTTTCCAAGTCCAGCTGATGGTGTCCAAAACATTGACATCGGCACGATATGAATTGCTCTCGTCGACTCCAAATAAGATAAACAGATCGGTTCCATACATCACGGCTAGGGCATAGCACAACAAACAAAAAGCAGGCATAAACAAATCGCGGTGTCGCACAAAAAAAAAAAAAAGCGGTAAGGCCCCAGTAAAAAAATATCAAATAAAAAGATTAAACTAGTCTCCATCTTTTACCATTGTGCCCATAGACTTGACCGGCACCCAAAGCGTTCTTGTCGTTGGCTGTAATGGACAAATTGACGTTTTGCCAGGTGGAAGTCGAGATGTTGAACTTGTAGCACACGTCAAAGACGGGCGCGCGCCCATTTTTACGCTCTGACGCGCCAGAAATAGGAAAAAAAAAAGTAAATCAGCATCTATTTTTTTCTTTCCTGGGGATTGACCCTTACCACCTGTGTCATAGATACCCCCGTAAAGTATGAGCATTCCTCGTCCAGCAGCTACGAGTTAAAAAACAAAAAAATCAGGGCACAAGGCGCTTCAAACTAATAAATGATATGTACCATTGGTCAAAGATGCCGCGCGTCTTGGACTTGGCGTGTCGCCGTTGGCGCGAATGGTACTCCAGGTTTGTTTGACGGTGTCGTAGACAACGATGTCCATCATGTCGCTGTAATAGCGTGTACGATTGCCATTTTGGTCCTGATCGCCACCATTGGCAATGCCAATGCCGGCCACAATATACAACTTGTCATCATCCGTCATGGCAGACGAGTGATCTGCGCGAATGGGTATAAGGCTGGTATTCACGGGTAAAACGTTCCATTTCCACGTCTAAAACAAAACAAAAATGAGATTTTCTCATGAAAAAAGGATCGGCATTGGCGTGGTACAAAGTCCCTTGCTCTCGGGCTTACCAAGGTATTCAGGGTGTAGAGTGCGCTGGGAAGCATGACACGTGTGTCATTGAGATGGCTATTGTAAAATCCGTTCAATTCCACGGATTGATTGTCCAAAGATCTACAAGTGACGAAAAAATCAAGAAAAATATCAGCAATGTACGCCCTACACGCGTCATGCTTCAAGCATCTTACACGATCCCGCCCCAGAGATAAATGATATCGTTGGAATCGACCTCAGCACTACCTGCAAAACTACAAAAAGAAAAAAAAAACGAATTGAGGCAAACACGAATGCAATGTCTCCTTTTTCGATGCCTTTTTTTTTTTTCCAATTCCAATGCCTGTCTTTTTGGATGGATTTTTGGATGGATTTTTTTCATTCTTTTTCATGTCGTACGTGTCAGGGATCACGGATTTGTCGGTAGGGATGTATGCCCAGGTACCATTTTGCGGATAATAGATATAAGTTGTGTTTTTGACCTGGCTGCTCACATCGCCATTGTCGCTGCCCTGCAAGAGGACCATGGCCGAGTCATTGTTTGTGGTCAAAAGATTGTGGCCCCAGCGGCGACCTGTAGGCTCTGGCACGGGCAACACAGGCATGTTCTCCCAGGAATTAACCGGCAGATTAACACGGAAACTGCCTTTTAGATCGAGTGCCATATGCTCGTCGAAAATCGTCCATGAAAAAGACGCACCTGATTTGCCGCCTCCGTAGCAATGAATGTCGAAACCGAGCAAAGTGCACCCTGCAATAGAAAAAAAAGGCAATAAGGTAAGAAAACCCCTATTTTTTAATCTTTTTGTGCGACGCTACCTGCCCGATTTCTATCTTGCACGGCATCTGTCCATGCTTCTGTCATCAGCAAAAGAAACAAGATGGGATGAAACCATAGAAGTTGAAAAAGAAGAGCCATCGCGACGGATTCTGCAAAAAAAAAAAGAAAGAAAAGAAAGAGAAGGGTGTGCCGGAGACGCTGCCTTGGCAAGGATGGGCAGTGCATCTCATTTACAATAACAAAAAAAAAAGGCATGTGCGGGCAGCAGCAGGCGCATCATAAACAGAGAAGCAGCGAACCATGATTGTTTACGCGACATTGCAGATTGGCTCCCTAGTTTCAATTGGGCTGGGTTCATCCGTTTTTTTTTTTTTTTTGCTCTTTTTTGAGCGTCTGAGAGCTAACCTGGCATGGCAGGACAAGCTTAGCCTCAGGTTTTCCCGAGACAGATGCATGAACACGCACACAATGGGGCCCCCACCGAGCCCCCCATTATATGACGCGCCCAATGGCGCCAGCCAAAAAGAAGGGGGGATGCGCAGGCGCCTTAAAAGGCAATTGCATCTTGAGTCGTGGATGCATGTGACACTCCAGGGTGTGAGTGACAAAAAAAAAAAAAAAAAGGCACCAATCCTTTAGCTGCGATGGCCACTTTGTGTAACATTTGCAAAGCAAAAGCGTGTTCCCTTTAATTCGCCATACAAAATAGAAAAGGGCCGGGAAAAAGCGGGCAGATACAAGGGGGGAATCGTGTGGAGGAATGAAAAAATAAAATAAAAAAAAGAAAAAGAAACAGATAGAGGGGGGAATCATCATCAGATGGCCACTGACAATAGTTTGAAGACGATGTCGTCGGTCATGGAAGTAAGCACGGCAGGCGGCGTGAAGGCCGGCGGATTGGCGCCCGGTGTTGTCGGTGTTGACACGCCAGGAGTGAGCAGCGCAGTCAATTTGGATGACAGGCTGGCTGCGTGGGCTGTGGGCGGCGACGCACCTTTTTGTTTGGATCGATACTGCTCGCGCAGATGCAGAGGGTCGATATCCATGTGGTAAGGCATTGTAAAAAAAGTAAAATTAAAGAAAAACGAGTGGAAGGTCGCTTGACAATGGGAAAATAAAAAAAAAAGCCGATAAAAAAAAGAAAGAGAAATGGAAAGAGGGAATTTCAGGAGAAAAGGCCAACAAAAAGGGAGGCCAAGCAATCAAAAAGCACGCATTTGAGGCATGGCACGCATTTTTCCGCGGGATTTCAATCCCAAAGGCCGTGAAAAAAAAGCGGGGGAGCCGGTCCTGCTGTGCTTTGCATCTTTTTATTGTGCGCTGACGGAGATTGAATAAAAAGCCACCTGCCAAAAAGTAAAAAAAAAAAAAAAAAGCGGCATTGTGCTCGAGTATTCTTTTTTTCTTTTGTTACTGCGAAAATGGGCAAAGCGACTAAGCAGACTGTCAAGTTTCAAAAGAACAGGTTGAAGCAGACGCTTGAGCGGCGCAAGAAGCAGGCCAAGGTCAAGCAACAGATCAAGCGTCGCCAAGACAAAAAGGCCAAAAGCAGCAAACACGCTCATAGTACGCCTTTTTTCATGCTTTGCACGATCCCCGTACTGACCCGCGTTTTTTCCCATTAGAACGCAACGACGACGACAGCGACAAGCCCACTGAGGCGCCTCAGGGCGATTCAATTAACGAGTATGATGATTTTCGCTTCATACAATCTCGAGCTCACCCCTTTTTTTTCTTTAGTCTCGCCACCGTGGCTGACAAGGAAGCTTATTTCTGCAACTTTAGCCTCGACAGCGAAGATGTGCTCGATTTGGACGTGGACAAGGTAAGCTATTGCATGATGCAAATAGGGTGAAAAGTGAACCGTTATAAGAGTTTGAGAGAATATTGGGATAAAATCAAGAAAACAAAGAGAAAAATGGATCCGCAGCAGCACGAAATTGACCACCAATCGTGTAGGAATCCGAGCTCGAGATTTTGGACGAGATTGATGCACCTGACGAGGTCGACGATGATGGCATCCCCGTTGTCGTGGATCTTGGCGATGACGACATGGGCGAATCCGACGACGAGGAAGACGAAGACGAAGACGAAGATGAGGAGGAAGAGCAGGATGACACGCAGGTGGTCACGAAAGAAATGCTTGCCGAATGGCGCGAACAAGCCAAAAAACGCTCGCCGCAGGCTTTCCGTCATCTTCTTCTCGCTTTCCGTGCCATTGCCCTGGATGATGACACCGAACCCGTGCAATATCGCATCAACAGCAGCTCGGGTAAGCACGAGAACACGAAGCGACGCGTCAATGGGTCGTGTCTGACGCGTCTTTTTTTTTTTCTCCCTCTTTTTTTCCGACTAGTTTACCATGGCATTGTGACAACAACGACGGCTTGCGCGTATCCTATTCTTAGCAGCCAGCTCATTCTCAACAAAAAGGTGCGCCATCCCTCCAAGACGCGTTTCTGGACGCGTCTACGCCCCGTGGTGCAGCTGTTCCTTAACAATTTGGTGCGCTTTGTGCGCGACCTTGATCAAGAAGACTTGCTGATGCATATCATGACCCACACGGAGCCCTGCGCCATCTACTTTGGCTGTTTCCCCAAGCTGGCCAATGAATACCTTCGAGTAAGCTACGCTTTTTGCCCCTTTTTGCGTGTTTTATGCCGTTTCGGCGTCTTTTTTGCTCTTGTGACATTTTTTCGGACATCGCTCATCGCTCTCTTTATTTCTTTTTAGGTGCTTTTGGATAGGTGGTCGGACTTGTCATTGTCGTCGGACGCGCGTTTTACGTGTTACAAGTCGATTCGCGCGCTTGCGACGCAGGCATCCGACGTGGGCAGCAAGGCTACGTTCCTGCCGCATGCGCTCAAGGGTGTGTACTTGACGTTTGCCAAGCGCGCCACCAAGATCAACGAGCAATCGTTCCAGAGCGTGCAGCAGATGATGGATGAGGCCGCTGATCTATACGCGGTGGATCCCAAGATCAGCCAGACGCACGCACACGTCTATTTGCAGCAGCTTGCCGATCACTTAAAGACCGCACGCAAACAAAAGACCGTCGAGAACTTCAAGGCCATCTATACCTGGCAATACGTCATGTGCCTCGACTTTTGGTCCAATGTCATTGCTGTCGCTTGCAATCCCGAGGTTGGCGCCACCGCAATGCAGCAGCTCTTGCCCCCCGTCATTGATCTGTCGCTCATCACCATGAGGTATGCATTCTTTTTTTTTTTTTTAAAAAAAAAATGGCTCAATTCTCATCTTTTCCCTGCTCTAGATTGAACCCCACCGCCCAATTCTTGCCGCTGCGCATCCACATTCTGCGCTCGCTGATTGCGCTCATCGATTCGACCGGCTTTTTCATCCCATTGGCGCCATTTTTGTTTGACGTTTTCGAAAATGAGATTTTCCGCTCCAGCGCGCAACATGATGCTGGCGATGAGGCCTTTGTGTGGGAACACCACCTCAAGGTGCCAAAGCAGTTTGCAAACACCAAAGTATACCAGGTACGGGAGCCAAATCCACGACAATCACACTTGACAGTGTATTCATTTTCCGCCGAAATGTCCCTTTTTAGACCGCCGTTTATAATGTGACGCATGACATGATCCTGGATTACTATGCTTGTTTTGGTCTGTCCATTGCCTACCCGGAATTGGCCATCCCTGCCATTGCAAAGGTAAGAAAAAAAGAAAAAAAAAAGGGGGGAGAACAGTGCGAATTGGTAGCAATTAGGAGATGACAAGGGGTGATTACCTTGCCTTTTTCAATCGTAGCTCAAAGAACAACGAGAACGATTCAACGGAACCAAGTTTATCAAGTCGCTAAAGCAATTGATCGACAAGGTAACGAAAAAAAAAAAATCAAGGAGACACATCGCATGACGCGTGAACAACAATGGAAAGGCAGAATGTCGAACAACGAAAACCCCTCATTTTTTTCTTTTCTCTCTCTCTCGTTAGATGGAGACTCACAAGAATTACATTGAGCAGAAGCGCGCACCCATCGAGTACACAGCGACGAAATTGGACGAGGCAATGTCATTTTTGCGCAACACCGAGTTTGAAGCGACTCCCCTTGGCAACTACCTGAAACGACGCGAAGCATCTGCATAGACCCCTCTCATGGGCCACCCCCTCCCTTTTTTTTTCACATTTCTCTTGCATCTGTCTCACTCTCTCTCGCAACTTTTTTTAACAAGTACAGATTAGGCAACTCGACCATTCGTGGTCGACTTGTTAGTGATCGTAGAGAATGAATGAAACAGCATTTTTCGCTCAAATCTTTTACAATACACGGAAAAAAGAGGGCCAATGGTGCTCGATTTGGCAAGATCAGGGAGACTACAGCGCGAGGCGGAAAATCAAGGGCGGGCAAAGCGACACACTTTTTTTAATTTCGCTCTTTTTCCTCTTTTTCTCTTTCTGTTTTATCTTTTTCTCCACCCTTTATTATGATCGAACACGTTGCCACCGCGTCGCAATATCTGGCCATGATTACCATTGCGCCAGTCACTTTCCTTATTGTCGTTGATATCATTCTTTACGTTTATCGCAACGTCGACCAGCTGCTACACGCCAAAAAGAAGCTTGCGCCAGCCTGAACTTGTTCGGTTTCGCCTTTTGCTAGCCATTTTCACGCCACACTCCTTCTCTAACAATCACTCCATCCTCCTCTCATTCATCAAGCTCTTTTCAATGGTCCATTATATCAGGTATGGGCCAAAAAAAAGGGCCAAAATGCCATGGAAAACACTCACAATTGCCGTCATCTCTTTCTTTTTGCAGTCATTGGCACACTAGCCTCACTCTGGTTCGTGTCACTCGACCATCACTCCTGATTCATGCCCCCTCATCCCTTTGTCCCACGTGTACACTGGCCATCCACTCACTTTTACTCTTCTAAATGTCATCCTTCTTGGTTGATACGATTCCCTATTGAAATGAAATCACCTATTTACCAGCTTTACCCGATGGGCGGAGTGGTTGGGGCAAAAAAAGGGCGGGCTGAAATGCGAAGCACATCTTTGGGGTAGCGCGCCTTGCCCATCTTTTTTTTTGTTTTTTTTTCTCATGGCCAATTACGGCCATGTCACACAATATGCCCTTGGCAAGCAATGGGGGGCGGGGGCAGCAGAAGGGGGCTCAACATCTCAGCGTGGCATTCTCACGTTGATAAATGCATTGGCCGGGCAATGACAACAATACACATTGAAAAGAGCTGCCAAGCCTCGGCAATGCCAAAGAGTCAGACGAGTGCCTCGCCTGACATCCAGCCCCCTTTGATCACGAATGAAATGACATCAGAGGCGCTAAAACCAGGGGAAAAAATGTGTACTCTAGCAACCTTGGATCACGAATCACTCCAAAAAACGAATTGTCGCCCATACCAGCAAAAAGGGATTCCTGGCTGATCTGCAGGATTTATCAGGTGCAAAATTTGCTCCGCGGTGCACAGGCACAAACAGAACGTCAATGGCAAACGTGACGTGCCAAGTGTTTTTACACTTTTTACGTTCCTTTTTGCAATTTATTACGCGCACCGCGCTGAGCATGGATCTATGATTCGTGTATCTTCACAATCTCGACGTACTCTGCTTTCAATTGAGCCATTTTTCCCGACGGCTGTCAGCGCGGTTGGGTGGTGCGAGTGACGCCAGAGAGTCATTTGCCACGATGTAAGCCTTTAATTAAAATCAGCACAATTCAATCACTTCGATCCTTCAAACCTCTCAAATTAAGAGTATTCCCATGCCACGGATCTAAGAGCAGATCTGTCACGTTGGATCGATCAGAGAAAAAAAATAAGTTAATAAAAAGAGGGCGAAATCTCATGTCTCATATACAACGCGTGTCATTGTTCCCCATGATCAGAAGAGTTGAAAGGATGTTTTTATTTTTCATTGCTGCTTTGCAGTCTTGCTTGTTCAGTGAAATATAGACGACGGGCAGCGAGGCGTCTGGAAGCGCGTCAAAGACGGCTATTTCGACATGTCATCGAGCATCCTTTGAAAATTCTCGCCGGGGCGTGGAACGTCGTAGAACACGGGCTTATCATAGCCAATTCCAAAGCACCAGGGATACGGGCGCTTAAAAGTAAGCGCGGTCAGGCGCGCGGCTTTGTAAAATATATGATTTGGGTCCTCTTGGCCGAATTGGCTGTCGAGCATCACAAGCGTGCGCACGGCCTTGACGAGATGAAGGTCCAAAAAGTTAATGCTGCTCTTGATCACAGGCCACCATGCCTGAACACCGCGCTCGTCAGCCTCCTTTTCATTGCCGTCTTCGTCATCCAGCCAAGATAGGTTCACTTTGGGTGCACCGGCAATCAAATACACGACACAAACGTGTCGCATGTAGAATTGAAGCACGGCCACCTGCTGCTCAATAGAGAAATGGCTTAGGATCAATGGCATAAAGTAGCATGACGTGAGCGCGTGCAGGCTATATGTTATAGTATATAGACAAAGCAAAAAAAAGTCAGCCATTGATGCTCTTGTTTGCAATTTGACGCATCCACTTGCATGAAAAAGTCGAAATAGGCAGCACCATCATCGCGCGAGGGCATTGTCGTCGCGTAAGCATACACAATGGCTTTGGACAATTCCAAAAATTTGGATTTCAGCACCTTTTCGTCCGCTAGCGCGTAAAAAAAAAAGGATTGGCACCTCCAAATGTGTATTTTTGTTCTTGTTTTACCTTCCAAGTGCCACTGGGAGCACGTGGCCTCAATGAATTGGGCGGATTTGTCGCTTGTGACGCGATCATAGCCGATGGCGTCGCTCATTGTAAAGGGACGCGCCGTTTCAAAGCCCAATTGCGCGCGATTAGCGTGCAATGTGTCCAAGATGTCGAGCACTGACGTGGCTTTGCCAGGATGATTGGGCTGCGGCGCGAGGCCACGATCAAGCAACCAATTGGAGAAAAGCGGCTGCGAAGCGTCATAGTCAGGTGGTTGTGTGGAGCAAAGAGCCAATCCCTCGGCCAAAACAAGGTTATTGCGGAACTCGAGCGCATAGCCGACATGAATCAAGCCATGCAAAATGCCATTGTGGCTCTGCACAAACACTCTTGGGTTCGTAAAGTGCTTTTTGAAAGCGGCGTCAAATCCGTGCAGCTCGATTTCCTTTGTGTAAAACACCAAGTAGTCGTGGAAATACTTTGGATCACCCAGGTGAGCCCCGAATTCGCCCTGGTTGAGGAATGACGCGTGTGGATCATCGTAATGCAAAGGCGAAAGCGCGCGCTGCACCGATAAATGGTAGTCATACTGCGTCTGCAATTCCTCGGCTGTCGCGCCGAGACTGTAGCATGCAAGCAGAATGTGCGCCGTGTGATTGTGGCGGACACCATCAAAAAAGATGTCCTGTAAAAAAAAAAAAAAAGATTAACACGCTTGAACGTGTCTCCTTTTTATCATCTTCTTTATTTACCAGCTTGTGGTTCTTTTCGAGCAGCTCATTCAACTTGGCAGTCGAAGCGTGGCTAATGCCAGGGAAACGCAGAGTGCTGTCCTTGGTTGTTGTCACGGCCGCTGGAGTTCCGGTCATTTTCAATGGGAATAGTGTGAAGAAAGTGTGAGAATTAAAAAAAAAAATTCTGGATTGAATTCCAAAGCCCCTTTATTTATGCAGCTGATGCGCGCGCAGCGCGCACACTCGTCTTGGTCTCGTCTTTGTTTTGTCAGCAATCATGCAACGAGCGCAATTGGCCGGCGCTCAATAATTTTCCATGAGCCGGGCCGCTCCCGTACCACGGTCCACGAGGCTCAGATGATCTGCACGCTCGCTGCACCTCGACACCGCAGCCAATCGCATCGTCTTTGTCAGATTTCGACCGTTAGGGCGCGCATCCCACGCTTTTTTTGACATTTTGCAAGGCATTTGCCTGTTATTCATCGTCCAAAAGCAGGACAACAGGGGGGGGGAAGTTAAGGTGGACGAGGATTGGCTGGTCCACGCGGGGTCAGCGGCTTTAAACCCAGATTTCTAGGCCGGAACGACCACTGTAGCGCGTTCATGCACATTTGAACATGCAAAAGGAGTAAAAAGACGAGCTCATGCACATTTGAGCAAGCCATTACGCTTTTAGTGTTCCTCTTCTTCAGAAAATGAAATTAGAACGACAAATCATCTAGGCGGTCATCGAACAATCCACAATTTTCGCAATTTCAGTGCTTGCATATGATGGCTCGCGGACTTATTCTTAAACAGGGATAAATTTTGCACCACGGACACGAGATGTCAGCCGTCATTTCTTGTTCGCCTGAGGGTCCCAAAGTACGAGGTTTATACGCTTGCAAAAGTCAAAAATCCACTTGAAAGCGAATTTGCTCGCCATCGTAAGCGACAATGCATGAAGCCATCAAGTAATGATAAATGAAAAATTCTCGCTTTCGTCGAGTGCAAGTGGTTTCTCGGCGACTTGAAGATGAAGATCGTTCGAATGGTGACGAATTTACGAAAATCACTGAAATCACGAGCTTTCAGGAGACGAACAAGATCGTGAGACCTAAAAACGCGTCCTAATGTCAAATGGCAAGCGCGAAAAACGAATGGGATGAAACTTGCAGCGGTCAAAAGCGGCATTGGGGACCCAAAATGCAAATCAAATATTTGGCCATGGCGAGCTCCAAAACAGAATCCGAAAAAATAGGTCTCCAGAAACTTGCCAAACTTACACAGAGTAACAATTGCATGGTGAACCCGACAAAAAAAGGCTAAAGAACACCCAATCGATAAGGTCGTAGGCGAGAAATTTGTGTTTTTAGATGAAAATTCAAGCGCGAATTGCAAGGGAAAAACGCGCCTTTAGATCTCCGCTGACGCGTCCATTAGCAAAAGAGACGTCATTTGCATGGATTTGATTAGGAACAGACGCGCGTAACTCGGCGGCTGACGCGGTTTATCACGCGTCAAAGTTGCCTATAGTTTTGAAACCGTACCAAATTGGCCAAAAAGTCATATTTTTTACTGGTCACCGACGGTCACGTACGCAGCAAATTGTGCTTTTTCTGATGGTGTATGTTTCATCGAGATACAGGCACTAATCGTTGAGATGACTTTGAGATGAAAAATCGCAGTTTTTTGCGTTTTGCGCCGGAACAAGTCAATGGACACATGGTTTTTATTGCACCCTCTATCGGTAAATAATGGCCATCTATCATGTGATTAAATGGCGTGGCGATCCGGGGGAAATAATTTTGCGATTTTCCGAGGGTCGACTGTACGCCTTGAAAATTCGCAATTTGGAAGATCGTGATTTGCGCACCATCCAGTGAACGCAGCGACATGAATTCTTGCCAGGCAGGCATTTCTGGGTTTCTTTTTTCAGAAAAATAATAAAAACTAGAAGTCGATTAGATCGTTGTCGAGAGCAAGCGAGAAATTTGATATTCTAAGAAATTCATTGTTGTCCCAAGTTGTATCATAAGTCAATATGGATGAAACTTGCCACCGTTGAAAGAGGCGTCCTCCGGCAACTTTTCCGTTTGCTAGCGTGTACCAATGAGTAAGCACATGCAATGCCTGTAAAAAGCAATTTCAACCTTTCACATTCTATTTACTCGGCAAACATGCATTTAAAAATGCTACAAAGATATTGATGTGACTGCAGCATAATTCGAGTCGAATATAATGTGCTTATTTTAAAAGCTACAGTAACAATAAACTGGAAGCTGCACAAAATGCAAAAAAAGACATAAAGTTTGCTTACTCTCGCCGTTTTATGGACATGTGCATTGTAAAATATTAGCAAGCCCATGTCAACACATCGCTCGTCGCCTGATGCATTGAGCTGGATCAATTTGCCGCGCACCCAAAAGGAAAACTTTTGCAAAAAAAAAATCTTTTTTTTTGTATATGCAGTTTTCTCGGCACTTGTCATATTTATCTACGGTCTAAATTCCATTTGAGGCATGATGATGGGTCATTTAATCGCGTGTCAAGCTTAAAGAATGGTTTTATTGGATAATCATATGTGAAAATGCGCACCAAACAAGTGAAAATGCGCGTAAAATTCGGTTTGTGACGCTTCACGTGCCTATTTGGCCGCATCCTTTTCATCCATGGCCTTGAGCATGGCTCTCATCATGATGGACATTTGATCGTCCACCGTGGGAATGACATACACGCGCGGCGTGTCATAGCCAATGCCATAAACCCAAGGAAAGCCGTTTTTGGACGCGCGAACGGTCCGCAGCGCAGCCTTGTAATAAATATTGTGTGGATCCGTGCGGCCATAGACGCTGTCAAGGTATGCAAGCGACCGGATCACCTTGACCATGTGCAGATCGAGAACTTGGATGCCCTGTTGGATCAATTCGCCCCACGACTCGGAGCTGGGCGTGGTCTCATCATGTGCATCCGTTTCCAGCCATTCAGGATGGATCTCGGGCACACCACAATAGATGTACAGGAGCACAATGTACCGCACATACGCCTGGAGCAAGACCACTTGCTGATTCAATGGGAATTGCTTGAGAAGCAGCTTTTGAAAGTACAAGGACGTCAAAATATGCAGCCTGTTACACAAAATAAGAAATGGAAAAAGATTACGCGTTAGTTCTTGGGTGTGCGACGCGTATTTCGCCGAAGCCGTCTTACAAGAAAAAGTCAAAAGTGTCATTTTCATCCTTGTTGTGCTTGGTGGCCGCGTACAAATACACGGTGACCTGCGCAAGGTCGTGGAGTTTCGCATCGATGCTTTCCTGGGTCTCTGTGGCGAAAAAAGAATGGCCGCTCGTTTGAGAAAAAAAGGTTTAGCTTGGCGGAAGAACGGTTTACCTTGAAGATGCCATTGGGAGCAGAGGGTCTCAATCTTGGACGCCATGGCCTCGCCTGTGAATCTCGATGGGTCGATGGCGGTCATGATATCAAAGACGCCAAGGTCGATGTTCAATGCCGATTTTTGCTCACGGACTTTGTTCAAGATGTCCAAAAGGCCAACTCCTTCGCCTTGGCTGTCGGGTGCGCGGCGGAGAGAGCCATCTTTGTTGTTCTCAAAGCACCAACGTGTAAAAGCGGGCTGGTGAACATCAAAATCACGCGGCTGAACGGCGCAAAGGGCCAGTCCCTCGGCAAGGAGCATCTTGTTCTTGTCGTGCTCGACAGCAAGACCTACAAGGATCAAGCCGTGTAAAATGCCATGGAGAGCTTGCAAGTAAAGGTGCGGATCCAAGTAGTAGCGCGAAAGAGCACCATCAAATCCAAGACGTGCGATTTCCTTGTCAAAAAAGATCAAATAGTCATTGTAATAGCGGCTGTCGCCCAAATGCGCCTCAAAAACGGCGCGATCTTGCATGGCCACATGAGGATCATCAAGGCGGGCAGGGGCCACAGGACGCTGCATGTGCTCTTGGTCTGTGAATTGCGCCTGGAGCTGCTTAGCCGTTGCACCCAGGTGATAGCACGTCAGCAAGACATGCGCGCCATGATTGTGACGAATGCCATCAAAAAGCACGTCATACTTGTGGTTCTTGGCCAGGAGCTCATTGACCTTGGTCGTCGACGAGACAGTGATGCCAGGTAATTGGAAAGCCATTGTTTGTAATGTAAGAGAGATTGAAAAGAGGGAGAAATCAGTTGAAAAAAAAAAAAAATTCAAATTGCAAGAAGAGTGCTTGTCTCCATAAGCATGATATATTCAACCTTCTTGTGCTCAAGCCCTTCAACACGTCGCAGCTGTGAAGTATTGCGTCTGAATTGGACTGGCCAGCGCGACATTTTTAAGCTTTCCACGATTCATGCGTGCAGCCAAGCATCGTTTTGTTGTGCAACACCCCCCAACCAAGCCCAAAAGACAGATGATTTCAACCTGAACCTCGGGAGCCAAAACCCAAAACCAGGATGAACAAAAAAAGTCTAGTTGCCAAGGGATGGCTTTTACTGTAATGATTGATGCTATACTTTTTACAGGACTTTGTACACATGCACTTGCTGGATCTCCTCCAATTCGTCGTCATTGATGTGTTCAAACCAGCCGCCATCGTAATTGAGCTTGACCTCCTTGACCCAGCCCTTGAGCAGCTTGTTTGGAGAGAGGCCCGCTTCCTTGAGCTGCTCCTGAAGCGACGGAAGCGTCACCAGCAGCAATCCGCTCTTTTTGCGCGTCTCGTTTCGCACAAATTGCCAGATTTTCTGCTGTGTCGGCAGGTCATTGAAGAATTGGAACACATTGTTCATGATCACCACGTCAGCGTCCTTGTTCAACAGCTCAGGCACCGCCTGGATATCTTGACAGAGCACCTAGAGATGAAAAAAAAACCGCGTCAGCGTGTCAGTGTGTCGCGCGCGTCCCTTTTTTTTTTTTTTTTTTACCTTGACACGGTCATCCATCTTGTATTTCTTGATTGTCTTTTGTTGCAGTTGGCAGAACCAGTCGTTGATTTCCACGCCAATAATGCGCTTGGCTCGCGTGAAAAGGTGGCCCTTTTTTAAAATAAAAAAAAAGGCCAGCATAAGCTCCCATTTTGCATGAAATGCCTTATTTTTCTCTCTCTCTTCTCACCGTGTATAGCACGGCGCCCAGTCTTGATCCGACATCGACAATGATCTTGTCCTTTGTCTTGTTGGCGAGAGCGACTTGATACAGGAATTGGAGCTGCAGCACGGACGCAGAGTGGGAAATAAAGTCTTAAAACAAACCCGATCGTCAGTGACCTTGGAAGCAAAGCTGAGCCTCATCAGGCGCATCCTTACTTAATGGCGCCACATTCCTAGATTGACAGTCTAAGCAGTAGTTCCTTGAAAGTTGGCCCTCGTCACACAATTCGTCGACGTGCTCTTCGTTGTACAAAAAGCTGTCAACATGCACTGTGTTCTTTTCATTGTAATCCGCAAACTATAAAAAGACGTGAGGCGATTGGTTGTCAGCATGCGGAAGACATTGCTGCTGAAGCGCTTGCCTCTTTGCTGTCAGGAATCACGATCTTTTCGTTGGGCGCTTCGGCCGAAAGAGGCACTTGCTGGCGCAAATCCTCGACAATGCGGCCGAGGCGCATCATTTTGAGGTCGCTCACGGGTTGATACGCGCCATCATGCTCCTCCTCGTCCACAGACATGTCCTGGTCGTCGTCGTGCTGGTGCACTTGTTGGTGGTATTCGCCTAAAAGTGGAGAAAATGTGAATATGGAGGCATTTTTTGGTTATTTTTATTTGCGGTGCATACCCAAGGCCGAGGTGACAAACGACTCAAAGTCATGGAAGTCGACCTGGTCACCCAATTGCGCGAGCAAAGAGAGGAAAGCGTCCTTTGCTTTATGTATATCTTGGATCTTCTCCATGGTACTGCAAAAGAGAAAGAGAAAAAAGAAAAAGAAAACGAAAACGAAAAAAAAAAAAAAAAAGAAGGCCGACGGTGCATTGATCCCGCTGCTGTGGCTGGCTTTTTTTTTTAAAGTTCCACAAACCCCGTTTTCAGCTTCAATCGGCAACAAGGACTTCCACGGCGTTGTAATGAGGCATGGACGTCTCCAATGACGCGCTTTCTAATGCAATTGAGCATTTCTTTCTATACAATTATCGCAAGACATTAAAAAAGGCGGTGAAATCGCGTGATTCTCGGTACAGATCAGGCAAAAACGCGTTGCGAACGTGCATTTTATCCATTTCATGCGCGGCCATATTAAATCAGCTTTTTTATTCTTCTCAAAAATGCTATTAGCATGAAGTTCAATTTGTTGTCATGGCAACGCGGACTTGCATGTCACCATGAAAATTCATGTCAAAGAAGGTCACGAAAAAAAAAGAGGGATGGATGCTGCGGAAAGGGCAAAAGAGCGGAGTTTACACGAATAAAAGTGGCTTTTTCAATCAATCTCAGTTCGATTCTTTTTTTTTTTTTTTTTTTTTTTTTCCCCCTTTTCTCTTTTTTTGCTTTTGCTTGATTCTCTCCTTTTGAATACATACCAATGGTTGAAGCTCACGTTGGTCGGTTTTTCGAGTACCAGCCCGCGACTATCAACTCGCTCAGCTTTACGCCACCGTCCGTCAAGACGTGCCGCCTTGCTGTCGGCCGGGCCAATGGCGACATTGAGATCTGGGACCCGTCGCACAACTATCGCCTCGAGAAGACGATCCCTGGCGGCGATGGTCAGTCTGTCGAGACCCTCGTTTGGGCGCACCAAAATGTCCTGACCGACATTGATGAGGATGACACGCCGGAGCAGGTCGAAGAGCAATTGCAGCGCCAATTGGCCGAGCCGCCACGTCTTTTTTCCGCCGGCCTCAATTCGTACATTGTCGAGTGGAACACGCAGAATCTCACAGCCATGGTATTGCTTTTTTTTTCTCACAATTTATCCATTGAATTGAGGATTCACCTCTTTTTTTTTTTATTTCATTTTATTTTCATAGAAATCGGTCGATTCTAATGGTGGCGCTGTGTGGTGCTTGGCGGTCAACAGCAATGGCACGCGTCTTGCTGCGGGATGCGAGGATGGCATCATCCGCCTGTTTGACATTGGCGATGGCCAATTGGAGTATATGCGCAGCTTTGATCCTCAAAAAGGTACGAAAAAGGCGCTTTTTCATTTTTTGCGAGCTCATCACGAGGAAGGGGGAGGCGCGTTCCATCAAAATCTGGCAGCTGACGCGTTTTTTTTCATTTTTTTTTTGTCAGGCCGCATCTTGTCCATTGCTTGGGGCCCCTACGACACGTATATTGTCTCTGGCGGCAGCGATAGCTCGGTCCGACGATGGGATGTGCAGACTGGCCATGTTGTCAAGCGCATGATTGTGGATCGTGCCAACAAGGAGCCCACCATGGTTTGGTCGGTGGCTGTCACCTTGTACGTCTCGCTTTTTTTTCATGCTTTGGACATGTCAATTGACGCCGTTTTTCTTCTTTTTTCTAGGGACGATACAATTGTGTCTGGCGATTCGCTGGGTCATTTGATGTTTTGGAATGGCGACCTTGGCACGGTCAAGCAGTCTTTCAAAGCACACCAAGCAGACATCCTTGCCATTGTGGCGTCGCGCGACGGAAACATGGTCTTCTCGGCTGGTGTCGATCGCAAGCTGGTGGTGTGCCGCCATGTGTCTAATCAGCAAAAGGAGGAGGACGAGCAACAGCCTCGCAAAGGCGGCAAATGGGCCGTCGTCGGCAGCAGGCGGTACCATTGGCACGATATTCGCGCTCTTGCTCTCGATGAACGGCCGGAAATCGACTCCATTGTCTCTGGTGGTGTCGATGTCGAGATGATTGTGTCCCCTGCACGCGAATATCCACGCTATCAGCACAATCGTCTTCCCCCCTTTGCCCGTCAGCATCTCATGTCACTCTCAAAGTCACACCGATGGATCATGGGCCGATTCAACGACAGTCTGTCCATCTGGAAACTCGGAGAAGGTAATCCCACGAGGAAAAAAATGAGAAAAAAAAACGGGACACGTCTCACCTCCCATATTAAAAAAAAAACAGCCGCCCCGATTGATTACACAGCCAAGGAACCTCAAGGCGAGATTGTCAAGTCGTTTGAGTACATCATGGATATGAAACTTAAAAACGAATGCTATCTGACGTCGGCGGCGCTCTCAGAAAACGCAAAATGGGTCGCTGTGTGCGATGTTGAGTCTGTGCGACTCTTCAGGATAGAGCCAAAGGTAAGCAATCATCTTCAAAAAAAAAGTGCCATTACATGTCCCTTGTTTGACCGATATATATATATTTTTTTTTTTTTGTGACAGGAGAGCCATGGCGAACAATTCCAAGCTGTCAAGATGCGCTCGTTCACAGAGGCTCTTGCACATTACCTTGTCGATCATCAGTTGGCGCTAGGTGGCCACCACGTGTTATTCACACCAGACTCGAACAAGCTCATCCTGGTGACGGTGGAGTCGGTGATCTTGATCATTGATCTGACCCTGTGGAGCGACGAGCGATTTGAGGTGTTGGGCCACTTTGACCACTATGTCGCCAAGGACGGCCAATCTGCATATCCATCGACAGTGCTGGACGTTGCCGTCAGCCACGATGGCCAATGGCTCGCTACCTATGGCGACAATCAAGCGACACACGTCTATAATTTGGATAGCATGAAGGTAAACCACGATTTTTTCGTCTTTTTTTTATGTGATTGGCTCATTTTTTTTTCTTGTCGCAGCGCCATTATACTCTGCCCAGCAACAGCATCCCTCAGACAGCCATGGCATTCAATGTGCATCGATCGCACGAATTGGCCGTCGCGTTTGCTGACAATACCTTCCGATTGTACAATGTCGAGACGCAGGTGCCGACCAAGTGGTCCAAGAAACACGCACACGACCGATCTGCATTCACAAAGTGCCGCGGCCACATCCGCGCATTCGCGTTCAATCCCGCGGCAGACGCCAAAAACAAAATGGGTCTCTACGGTAGCGTCTTTTTGGGCCAGGTCGACATGAGCAAGCCATCAAAATCTCTCGACTCGGTGCCGCAGGGCACAAAGCGCAAGGCTGGCGTCGACCGCGCACCAAAGGAAAAGGAGCTCTCTGCAAAGGTCTATGACAAATATCAGCAAATCCTCTTTTGCGACTACTTTGCCCCCAACGCCATGGTCGTCATCGAGCGTCCCAAGGAACATATCCTTGCAAATCTGCCTCCCTCGTTTTATTTCAAAGATTTCAAGAAATAGATCATGTAATTTTGCTACTTTTTTTTCCTCCACCTTTTCCCATTCATGCTTGCATCTTTTTCTTTTCTTTTTTTCCCTTCTCAATTGAGCATTCCCCCCCCCCCTTCCTCATCCCATCACACAATTCTACTAAAAAAAGCTTTATTTCACATGCAATTCACTGAGGAAGTCCTCGTCCGCCACATCAAACGCAGTTTGGCCCTCGGCATCTTGCAAATGGATGTCGCATCGCTGCGCCACCAGGAATTGGGCCACTGACAGCTGCTCCGAGATACACGCTACGAGAAAAGAAAGAAAGAAATCAGCTTGAGACGCGTCCAGATGCGCTTTAAGAGAGATAGGCGGCCCATGCGTCCTTACCAAAGTGCAACGGCGTCTCCAAGTCATCCTTTGATACCGCATTGATGTCCGCACCCTTCTCTAGAAGCAGCTTGACAACCTCAAGATGTCCTCGGTCGCAAGCGTGATGCAAGGCGGTCAATCCCTGCCAAAAAAAAAAAAAAAAAAAAAAAAAAAAAGTCTTTTTTTTTTCTCCTTGTCGTACATTTCGGTCCCTGCTGTGGACATGCTTTGGATCAACCTTTAGCAACGCCAACAGCTGATCATATTTGTTGTCCTTGACAAGACTAAAGATCTCGTCTTGGTCGTCATCTCTATCAAATAGCACATTTGAGCGCGTCAGTGCACGTCATACCGTGTATTTTACAAATCTTGAGCATCTTACGTGCTGTCATCATCACTGTCATTGGCCATGGTGCTAAATACCTTTGCATCGGATTCACCTTTTTCCTAAAGTTCACAGTAAAATAAGTATGAGGCGTAAAACTTTTGGTTTACGGCACGCAATTAGGAATTGGCGCCATACCTTGTGCTGCTGAGAACTTTGTGCGTCGACGGCATACTCGCCCGCTCGGGACCAGCCAACTTGGAGCGACTCAAGCAAGGAAATATAGCCATCCATGGCTGCACTGCTGTTTGTTCCTTTTAACTTTTGCCACGCGTCCCATTTTGCGCGCGCCACAAAATCAAAGAGCCCAGGCTTGGAGGTCGCACAGTCGCCTGCCGTTGCTTGCTTGTAGAAAGCGTAAAACTAAAAGAAAAAAATCATGCAAATGGCGTGTTAAACACGATTTTTGAGTATTTCCGCGCTTTTACAGCACAATTACTTTCAACTTTGTGTCATTGTCGACCTTGATGTCGTGCGAATTCAAGTACGTATACGCGCTCTCAAAGACAGGATCGGCCATGGCTGTAAAAAATAAAAAAAATCTGGAAAGAAACCCAAATTGCGCCCCCCTGGCGCGCCAGAAAAAGAAATCATTTCCCGCACCGACCGATTTTTTTTCTTTTTATTTTTTTTGGTCTTCTCTTTCTCATGTCTTTCTCAAAAGTCAATGTGACCGGGACCAAACCTCTTGGCGCCGGCCAATGGCTCAAATTGGAGCAACTTGACTATATAGACGGCCACGGCACCCAGCGCTCTTGGGAACGGTGTGTGCGCAAGAACACGGCCGCACCACTGGCAGACGGTAACACGCCTTTCTGTCAATTTTGACAAGGCTCATTTTTTTTTTACGCATAGCCGTCGATTTGCAAGTTTTTCTCAAAACGCCCAGCGAGACTTTTATGCTGTTTGTGGTGCAATACCGCCCGGCCATCGAGAATTACGCGCTCGAATTTCCCTCTGGTAAAAAAAAAAAAAAAAGGCAGATCGTCGCCAGCCTATGCCAATGCCATTGAGCACGTTTTAATGATTTGCAGGTCTGATCGATTCTGGAGAAACGCCATTGCACGCCGCTCGACGCGAATTGCGCGAAGAGACGGGGTTTGACGTCCCTGAAACATCCATCCATCTTGGTGAGCAACCGGTCTGCTATGAACCTGGGTTGACAAACTCGACGTGTTTCATGGGCCACGTCACCATTGAGATGGACGACATAAGCAAATTGCCTACACCGCAATTGGAAGAAGACGAATGGAGCTTGCGTACTGTGGTGCTTCCAATCAAGGACATGATGCAACATCTGACAGGTACATAGAGTCAAAAAAGAAAAAAAAGACAAAACTCACCTTTTTCAATAGAGTGGCAGACTCGGTGCGTCATCGACTCGCGAGTGTATTCCTTTGCGCTAGGTCTCGCTGCGACACGTTCATACCCCTGAATTTTAAAATAAATAAAGAGCCGTGGAATCGTTGCGCAAAGCATAATCGGAGTAGAAAATCGGACGCGTCGCGACGCGTCAGGTTCTAATTTTTTATTTTTGCAGAAATCACAGATAATAGGCACATCGCACAGCAAACTGCGGCACATGGACGTGTTTTTTTCCGCTTCATTGTCTACAAAGCGGTTCTATCAAAATTCACACGGCCAATAAAATGGTTGCACGTTTTAAATTATAAAAGCGTGCTATGTAAAAAAAAAAAAAAAAAAATATAGGTTTCGAGGCAAAATCGTGATTCGATTACCACCGTGCTTTGCCACTAGGTTATTTCAAATTCTCACTTTGAAGGAAAACTTGAAAAAAAAAGACGTTGATCAGGCCGTTTTCTAAACATGCACCGTTTTTACGAAATGTCACAAATCCAATAATGGCCAGTATAACTCATGGCTCAATGGCCACCAACTCTTGCCCGCTGACTATTTTTGCCCTGACTTTTTTCAAATAGATGCTCAAATCTAGAGGTTGTCTGAATCATTGTGCAAATGAATTTGAAATTTCGACATTTCCAAAACAACCCAGAATTGCTAGCTCGCTGAGATTGTAGCGCGATTTTTCTAAACACAAGAATTTTTACCGCGCTTGGCGGCGGATTCGTTTGAGATGATTTGCGTTCTGATACGTTGGGCGTTGTTGCGTACGCTGCCAGAAAGGACAAAATCTTACAGTACGGTACAGTACTGTACTGTACCCCCATTTTGTAGGGCGCATTCTCCAGTTATTGTTCATCGTCGGGTCCTATCTATATTTGAGATAGAGGATGCTGCGGAACACAAAAATCCGATGTTGTTAAGTTTTTTCAAAGATCGGATCACTCAGTCCTGAAAAAATGCAATTTGCATGAATGTCATGGCCCAGCAGCCCTAGGCGTACGGGCAAAGTGTCTAAACGCGTGCACGTGTCAGCCTGCAAAGGCCTGAGGCGCGTGTAGCGCGCCGATGGCCGCACTTTTTTGAAAAAAGTTAAGCAAGAATCCAAGCACAAGCAGCACCAATTCCCATAGGCCAGCCCCTTTTGATTGCCAACTTTCCCGGTAAAGATAAAAATGGATTAACAGATGAGAAAATGCAAGTACGAAAATGGCAGGGCACAGGTTGACAGAATTGGCAAAGCAGTGAGGACAAAATAGGCAGAGTAGATGGGAAAAAGGGCGTTTTGTTGACAACTGACAAGAATGTCACACAGGCTTTCGACAAAAAAGGACGTGCACGCGATTGCGCGTAAACAAAGGAGAGACGCAATCGCTAAACGTACAATGGATAAGGTGTGCACGTGGCGCAGGATGAGGGTATTTCACGGCTATCTTGACTTGTAGCCGTGTTTGGGCAAAGCGGGTGTCTGTGGCTGGCAAGTGGGCAGGTTGCCTTGTTTTCTGCGCATCATGTAATAATAATAGTCTTCATATCTTTTTTTTTGATTTTGATTCTTTTACAGTAAGCCTTTTTTTTCTTTTTTTTTGAATAAAAGCGCGTCTAAAGCGCGTCAAAGCGCGTCTAAGCGCGTCCATCGCCGCGCTACACGCGTCGCTGGCCTTGCTGACGCGTTGATCTACGAGAACCAAGGCTAGCTCGCGACACCAGCAGCCGTGGACGTGCGTCCTCCTTGGTGACGGCATCTTCCAAAGGAAGCAGGCTGCACCATTGTCACCGGCCTTCTCGTCGAAACT
The DNA here is from genome assembly GCA_001650995.1 of Gongronella sp. w5. Lineage (NCBI taxonomy): Eukaryota > Fungi > Mucoromycota > Mucoromycetes > Mucorales > Cunninghamellaceae > Gongronella > Gongronella sp. w5. Next base: position 39,350 of record KV441959.1, read on the forward strand.
ACGGAAGACTTTGTTGAGGTATCGGGGATCTCCAAACTTGAGCTTGTCGAGTGGACGTGGTGGACGGCATGAGAGGACGAGACTTCCTCCAACCTTGAAGATGCTGGGCGTATGGCGCGACGCGATGATCTGCCCCATTCGTTCCGCGACGCGGTCACGAGCGACGTTGTTGAATGATTCTTGCGGGCAATCGTCGTGTCCGAAATATCCATGTAGCTGCGCGCATCATTGTGACGTGCCGCCTCCGCTGCTTGAAGACGGTACAGTACGCCACGCGCGCCCGCGCATCAGGCGCGCCAAGAGACAGAGAGCCAGGAAGGCGCAGACGCGCACCACTAGGGCCGCCGGGGCGCGAACACTTTGTCATTTGGCGGCGGGGGAAGATAGACAGGAGAAGCAGCAATAGGTTGCTTGGAGATGGCCATCTTGTTTTATTGTTGTAGAGAAGAGTAACAAAGCGAAGAGGAGAATTGGAGTTGTCCAGCAAGTTGAGGGGAAGTTGGGGAAGGTACTACAGTATTCAAAAAAGGGGGGTTTATACAGTAGTAGAATGGTCCATCGCGTCTTGGAAACTGTAGATGGGCATTTTGACCTTGCTTTTGGAATGGGCGTTTGGAAAGGTCCGTTGTTGTTGTGGAAGCTCGAGGAGCGCCATCATCATCTAGATCAGAGACGGCGCAGCGAGCGCACAAAAAAAAAGAAAAAGATGAGAAAAATATTTAGAGTGATCTACCGGTACAGTATCTTCTGCAATTCCATGCTGCTGAGGATCTGGGGGTCTAACACATTTTGTACAGTAGCGTCTTTTTTACAGTACGTAACGCGGTGGTGTCGAAAACCAGATAGAGGTCCGTTGAGCCGTTGTGCTCCAGATGAATCCAAAATATCGATATCATACTACTGTATTTTCACAAATTCAGCAGTGGCTCTTGAAATACTGTACTGTACCTACTGTATTGTGTGGATCGCAATAAAACTTGCACCATTTAAAAGAGACGCGCTTGGACGTCATTTCTAGAATGTTTGTTTGCCCGATGCATGACCTTGCTTTGTACGCTTGTGAAAGCCGTTCGAACATTACAGTACAAAAATTTTCAACCTCGATGTTCTCGGCAACGGATTAGACAACACGCGATGCTTTTAACGTGTTGAAGGCATCTCTTTCATCTCTATCGAATGAGACCAGTTTCATCGATGGAGGCTAAAACTCGCAGAGAAAATTCACTTTTTCTCGCAGAGAAGAAATTTCACTTTTTCATCAAAATTTTTGATCGCGATTTGCTCGACAACGGTCGCGTCAAACCCCTATTTTTATTGCAGTTTCACTAATGAACACGGGGGCAAAGCGCCTACGTAATGGGATGACTTGTGGTGCGCTAGCTTGGGATTTAATTTTTTGCATCGGACATTTCACCAGCCTGCAGCTCATTCAGCGCATAAAAATGTGCAAAACAAAAAAATAAAAAAATAAAAAAATAATATAAAATTCCATGCAATCCACGCACCTTAATTTTGAAGAGTCAAACCCTAAATTTTTGCAAAAAAATCTTGTCCAAAGGAGGCATTTTTCTCAGTCGATCGTCGTTCATGCGTCACTCTTTGGAAAATTTTCTTAAGTTGCTTGGGACGACATGCCATTTTGTCTGCCAATAGCAAATTGTTGGAGTCACCTGTTTGGGATGCATTGATCTCTCGGAGTTCGAAATTTCTCAAATTTGGCATGTTCTGAGATTGAAATGTGTGACCCCTGAGTGACCCCTGAATTTTTCAAAAGTGGTCGTAGCACTTTGAGGATTTAAGCTTTTTTGTTGCAAATTTTGCGCTGAATTTGATGTGGCTATTTTCGACCGAGATTGACCATGCAGACGTTCAGATGAATGCAAAAAAGTAAAATAGGAGGTTTTTGGCATTTTCGAGGGCAAAAAAAATCGGGCGGGTCCGTCTTGAACACTGGGCCGTAGTTTATGTAAGCCGAAACGCATTTTTCATTGGCGGGCAAGTAGGTTGTAAAAAAATTTCTGGAGGCACAGCAGGCCGGCAGAGTCTGAAAAAAATCTCTTTGGTTTTTACGTAAATGATAAATGTGTACAATTTTCTGCAGTGTAGTGCAATAATGCTTCAGTCATTTCTTGAAATGATAGGACGCGTCAGTTTCTGTCCAATGAGGTAGAAACAACATGGATGGATCGAGCGCTTTACAGTACGGTACAGTATTTGTGTGCAAATCTAAAACAAATGAAAATTGTGTGTTTGTGTATTTTCCCGGTCGCTTATCGATTGCTTTTTAAAAGAGATGAATAAAACGCGCTTTACACTTGAATTACTGTAACATTCTACTGTTATCAAATTTATTTGATTCGTCATAGTTTTAGGATCACAAAATCTGCATCATGAAGTACTGTAAAATGTGCATTTTTTCTACAATCGTCATGAATTGGTACAGTAACTACCGTATGATAGCCATGTCCAACTCTTGCTTGTTGTCTTGACGGCCATTTTCACTTTGCTATTTTATACGCGTCAATTGACGCGGCGTTTCATGCTCTCACTATGGACGCGTCTCGTGTAAGTTACAGTTCATTTGGACATGCAACATTGCAAATGGGACCTGTGAAGCGCCTGGGCACACGATTTGCTGCTCGCAAGACACTTTCTGGTGCCTATAGGAGCGGCCCATGGAATGATTCATTGGGAAAGATTTTTTTTCATCAGGTGCATAGTGTTATCTTACAGTAATCACAAAGATACCTGACGTTTGTCTATTTTTTTTCTTTGTTTGAGTGACTTGAGGGCAAATGCCGTCACAGCTGCGTAATGCATTCACTGACAAGATGAAAACTGCTCCAGTTGCTTGGTAAGGGCCATTATCATAGATCTTCAAGAGCATGATTCGAGTGAGTCTTCCTTGTTTGACACAAGGTGAAACATTTGATTTCTAACCAACACTACTGTGCGTTCCTGAAACGATATACGTATCAGGCACAAGGAGGTGGTTGCGACGCGGTAACCGACTGCCAAAAACATCCATGGAAGCATCTGGTTTCCAAGGACCTGTCGGCATGGGAAAAAAAAACTACGTAAATCATTGAAAAATGACGATGATGCATTTATTGTATAGGTGTAAAAGGTATATAAAATAAGCTAAAATGTCTCGTCATGAGAAGGGCAGTCGTTAGTGGCGTGAGCGTCGTAAATATCACAATTGACACAATACTACAGTAACAAGTAAAAAAATGAAAAGAATGAGCCATTGCAATGGAATTTGGCGCATCATCTTACAGTGCGACACGTAGGAAGAGGTAGCGACTGAAACATATTGCATGAAAGAACGTCATGGCCGCTGTGTTCGCATAATTCACAATACAGAGTATGTGATTTAGCAATGTGCGTGTCGATGCTGTCCAATGTGTTTTGCTTTTCCGAGACGAGCCACGTTGGCGAGAGCAATTGGTGTTGATGGTCGATTTCTGAGAACGCGACGGATGAGTTGCCTGAGGACAGGGTTGAAGAGGGCGAGAGATTGCTTCTGCTGCGTGTGTCACTGTTGATTTGGGCAAGGATGGCTTCCAATTCTGCGACGCGCTGCGTCTCTTGCTCCAAACGCGCCTCGAGGCGTTCGTTTGACGCGGCAACCATGTCCATCTGTGTGTCAATCTCTTGGCGCAGCTCCAAAGCCGTGTCACGATCTTCCATGACGCGTCGTTTGTCCTCAATTTCCTTGGCCAGCTCCTTTTGCAATTGTTTTACTTGCTGCTCAGCGGATTGCGATACCTGGAGGACTTTTTGTAGTTGGTCACGAAGTGTATCGTTCTCCAACATCAACTGCTTTTGCTGCTGGTGCAGGTCGTCAATGGCACGCGTGCTGATCTCCAGCTGCTTCTCGAGTCGCTGGCGCGGGGACGGGTCGATGGGAATGGGGGAGGACGTGCCATTGTTGTTGTCATTGATGTGATTTTGATCTTCGTGAATGGTGGGCAGCATGGACGTGTCGCGATAAAAGCTGACGAGGGGGTCGGCATCAAAAGCCTGGCGCTGTTGCTGGATGATGCGGTGCAAATGCTGGATTTGGGCGTCTTTTTGCATGATTTGGTGTTGGTGGGAGTCGTCCATAGCACGGATCCTTGCTTCAAGGGCATGGGCGATGGATTTTTGTTTTTGAGCGGCAATGCCTGTTTCCTTCTCGATGGTGCTGATGGTGCAATCGCGGTCGGCCAATTCGCGGCGCAGCTGGTCGACCTGCGACTTGTGCTGGCGCTGTTCTGTTTGCAGTTGTTGATGGGAAGCTTGGGCGTCGTCCTGCCACTCCTTGACAAGTTTCTCGAGTTTGTCGATGCGCTGCTGCCATTGACTGTCCATGGCGGTGGCCAGCCACGACGAATTGGACGTTTCTGCCTGCTTGAGCGATTGCTGCTGCTGCTGCTGCTGCTCCTGTTGCTGTTTTTGGTACGCATCGAGTTTTTGCTCGGCATTGTCCAGTGTGCGTCGCAATTGCTGAATCTCCTGCTCGCGCTCCTCAACCTGGAGGGCGTAGCTTTCCTTGGATGTTACAAGCCGCTCCCATACGGCCTCCTTGCTGGTCATCGCCTCGGACAGCCGCTGCCGCTCATTGTAGCTTTCATCCAAGAGCGCCTGCATCCTCTGCAAATCCGCTTGAGTCACCACCTTGGATCTTGGCCGGGCGCCAGTGGGCGCGCCACGCACCGCCTCGGTCGCTTTCTTGTTGCCCGCCGTCGTTGTATTGGTGCTCTTGCTCTTGGTGATCGAAGCAGGCGCCGTGGATGCCATTCGTTGGCGTGACGATGCCGTCGTCGGCGTATGTGTCGCCTTGGTATGTGGCGTCATCATCTTGCGCGGTGACGTAGGTGGTGTCACCAAGGGTGTACATGCGGGCCCTTGATGTTGCGGCTGCGTTTTGATCTTTTCGCGTTTTCCAGTGAAAGAAGGCGACACCGGTGTTGTAGGCCGCGATGCGCTGCTGCTGAGTCGACGCTTGTTGGTTGTGGTTGTGGTGGTGGTGGTTGACGATCGGCTCTTTTGATTGGCTGGCCGGTCCTCCGCTTTGACAATTCGCATCTTGTTGGTGTTGCTGCTGCTTTTGCTGCTGGCAGGTGTCATGGACTTTTTGTTGGCAGCGGGAGTTGTCGATGGTCGAGCACGTATCGTCGTGGTCGGCGTTGATTTTGTTTGCACCACGGCCGCCGGTGCCGTCGTCGGCGTCTTTGGCTTGGCCAATCCCGCCGCGCGGCTTTTCGATCGCGTCTCGATGGTCGTCGACACACTTTCTCGTAATGCTGCAATCTTGGACGACAACACAAAGAGCCCAGTGTCCTTGGGACAGTCAAAATATCGAATCCTATTCATCAATGGCGACAAAGAAAACAAAAAAAAAAGCAAAAAAAAAAAAGCAAAAAAAAAGGTGTGCAGGTTGAGCAAATGATCCCATCTCGTTTCCCTTTTGTCCTTTTGTTTGTCTTTTTTTTTTTTTTTTTTTTTTTTTAACGCCCTGTGTCACCCTCATGGGAAAGCAAGGCAATTGACGGACGTGCATAAAAAAAAATAAATGACTCACTCTTTGATCGAGCCATCGTTCTTGCCCGTGCCAGCAATGTCTAGCTGAATGCCCACCCAGATACCTGGCTTGAATGCGATCTCGCCAAGGTATCGAATGGTGCCATTGGCCGAGAGCGATGGCACCTTGACACGCTGACCGACCCGAAAAGGAGACTGTGTTTGTTGTTTGGCCGGTGGTGACACAGTGTGCAGCTGTTGCTGCTGGTGGTGGTGATTGTCATTGTGTTTGTGGTGGTGGTGGTGCTCATGACATTGTCGGCGCACTTTGTCGCGTGTTGTCTGCTGTGTTGCCGCCGCCCCAGCGGTCAGGCGGCCAATGCGGCTCTGAAGCGACATCATGATATATTTTTGATGAAAAATAAAGAGAGGGATAAAGGAAACGGGAAAAGATGAGAAAAAAAAAAAGAACCACCTCCTGTCCCCCTCCTTAACATCAAGGACACGGAGGCGTTATCGGTGGATCACGTAAAAAACGTGACATGCAGCCAAAGTGTGCGAGAAAAAAAAAAAAAAAGGGCACCCACCATTTCCAACCCCCTTATTTTTCGTTCGCCCAATGAATCGCAGATGGCTGCTTGCATGACAAGATGACGATGAAAGCCAGCTTGCCGACAGGCTTTTTTGCGTTTGGTGTGACACACCCGTCAGAGCCTGTGAGTGCCCATTTGTGGACATGGGGAAGGGGAGGGGGCAGGGCGGAAACGATGCATGTTGGCTCAGTCAGCTTCACTCTCGCTCTCCATCCAACAAGATGCAGGCTGCATAAATCCGTTGTGCGGGTTTTCCAAAAAAAAAAAAAGCCATTTTAGCCACAGCCCTCTAGAAAAAAAAAAAAAAATAGGGAGAATTTCAAGCAAGCTAATGAGACACACGCCAACCGCACATTGCCTTTTGTGGGCGAGTTTGCACTGCTTTTTGTCCCCTTTTCGCTTGTGTGTTGTGTTTTCACGTCATTATTAGGAGGAAAAAGAACAATGGGACATCCCATTGTTTAAACAAGGAACACGTCGACAATGGAGGCGTTGCTCCCTAGGGGAGAAAAAGGGACATCAATTGGCCATCACTTCCGCAAATGAAATTAAAAAAGGTGAATACACAGGGAAAAATGAGCACATGCTCTAAATTGGCTGCATCAAAAGCGACACGCCGTGAATTTTTTCGTTTTACGATGAGCGTGTCCATGCCTGCGGACAGAGATGCGTTCCTTTCTATCAGCATGATCGCGTAAAACAATACGTATTCCTCGTTTTTTTTATTTTTTATTTTTTCACGGCTTCACGACAAGCACCGAGCATGGCACATGCACGGTGAGGTATTGTGACACAGAGCCAAGGAGCTGCCTGTCAAAAAAAACATGTTAAACACCAGTCATCTGACCTTGTTCCCTTTTCCAGCTGCAGTACCGCTTGAAGAACCCACGACCATTAGAGCCCACAATGACGAGATCAGCCTTAAGTTCCTTGGCTTGCTCCACGAGCACGTCGCCTGCGTCGCCAGCAACGATCACAGGAATCGCCGTGAGCTACAAGAAAAAAAAACAAGTTGAGCAAACACAAAAACGTTTTCAGTGCCATTGTACCCCTTTTGCCTTGAGAGCCTCCACCACGGTGTCCAGCAACCGGCGTGCATCTTGCTTGAGCTTTTGCATTTTCTCACCACAGTCATCATTGACCCACATTGCAGGTCCAATGGCCGCCGCTTCGAGCCCAAAGCCCTCAAACGACAGCACGTCGTCATTCATCACAGTAATCACATAAATCTTGTCGTCTTCTGCTAATATGTTGCGGTTGAGCAACCAATTCAGTGCATTGTACGATGCATCCGAATGATCATAGCCAAATATGATAGAGCGTGGCATGTTAATATCGATTGCAAAAAGAGAAAAAGGCCGGAAAGCGCGCCCCGCTCCAAATTTTTAAGCTTGCCCAAAAAGCCCTGCAATCGGCATAAAAAAGAACTTGCAATCTAGCCAATGGGCAGTTTGAAACAACGCAGCTGCGCGTCGCCAATCCCAATTTGGGTCGCGCGTAAAAAAAAAAAATGAGATTGTATATACCATTCACGAATTGATGCTGGTGTGTATGCCAGGCTGCATGAACACACGTAATATGCTTACCGGAGTTATCTGTGCTAGGCACCAGTTTTATTGCCCTACGTGGTAAAATTTATTGAGAAACGGCAAAAAGGCCAGCGAGCAAGCAATCAATGGTGATTTACTTCACAAAGCTCCCTGCTATTTTTACGACAGCGCACAACACACGTCTAAAGGGCTGATCCGAAACAACCACGGCAAGTTGGACGAAGATCAGGCCAAGAAAATGCTGAGAATGCATCAAAATAACGAAAAAATCACCTCATTTCAAGATTGCTGGCATTTAAGTATGTCGAATCGCTGTCAAATTTAGAAACCGTTTGTTCGTCATGCAACCTGAATGCCTTGTACAAAAGTGAGGATCCCAAATCATAGCCTCTAAGAGTGCAAAATCCGTGATTTTCAAAAATGATCATTGTGGATCATCCAGTGCCCAAAGAGTCGCCGGGGTGGGCTCAATCGAACGAGAAAATTGAAATCACTGGACCAGCAGATTCATTTCGCTGTAGCTTGCGAATTCACCCGCTGACAATCAAAATACAACAGTAAAGCTCAAATCGTGAGTTTTTCGACAACCACCGAAATCGATCGCCTGGTTTTAACCTGCAGTACGCGGCAACAGAAGTCAATGTTGATGCATCACATTAGACTCTCACCGACCCAAGAAGATTAGAGCACTGCGTTAAAAAGGAACAAAGTATGTACTATTTATCATATTTCCTGCGTTTTAGTGAACCAATTTCTGTCAAAGTTGTCACAGAGGCATGCTCTCATGTGGATAAACATTGAGCTATTACACATTTGTGGGTATTGCTTGACAAAGAGTGAGAAAGAGCAAGAATGAGGACTCGATGAAGGTATGTGCGCCTGCTTTTCAACTTTCTGCTGACACAAACCCATGAAACAGCATCAGACGGATAGCGCAGTGCTAGGCGCTTCTTTGGATGTCATGCCCACGACCTTGTGCTGGTTTCCCCGTCGGATGAGACTCATAGTGCCTTATTTCGATGGTTTTATGGTATTTTATCCACAGAGACGCTTCCAAATGACATGAAACTGGTTGCACAGGATAGGTGAGAGCCTGGTGCAACTTTTGGTGTCTCGCAGTGCCGCGTGCGTGTTGGCCAACTCGCCATGAAGAGCCGCCATTGTCTGTTTTTAGTTCTCTTTGGCCATTCCCTTTGCCATTCGACTCTCGTACTCGTTCCCCCAAGCTCATGGACAAAAAGACATGGATAGAATGATAGAACAGTGGTTTTTGTTGCATTCAATAAGAAAAGGAGCCAGACCTTTAGCCGTCTTTTGGACGTTGCCCGGGCATGACCGCGCGGAGGCGGCTGGCATGCATGCCCCTCTCTCGACTTTTTGGCAAAAGCGAGCCCCATACAGAGTGAAGCGAACCAGTGGGCGCAGGGTAGACTGTGGATGCGCGCCACATTACGCAGGATTTTATCGTTGGATGCGCGCCAACTTGTCCCATCATAGTGAGCGGAAACCGTACCAGGGGGAAACATAACTGGCACAAAACAAAGAATCGTTCCCTTGCAATGATCACAGCTCTTGCCTTCCACTACCCTCCAAAATCGCCCTTGGGAAACAAGAAGGAGGCGCTTGCTTCGTGCCTACTGGACTACAAAGAGCCAAGCAAAGAGTGGACTACCGGTTTCAGACTAGGTCAGGGCACCGGCGGGCGCCAAAGAAAAAGAAAAGAAAAAAAAACAAACCGCCCACCGCCCACAGCCATGGCGGCCAATTCAAACTCAGCCAGCCGCCTATCACCTTGTATCTTCCTTTGTCCTTTATTCATACAATTTAGAACAAAAGAGAAAGAGGAAGGAAAAGCACGACGCGACGCGACGCGCTGTGAAAGCAAAAATTCATGCGCCCTGAGCCGAAAAAGAGCCCAATCAGGCGAACTTTGCAACAAAGCGCCGCAAAAATAGGAACCCAGATGCTCAATTCACTCTGAAAGGCCACGGCCCCGCCGCCCTTTTTTTTTTACTTACCTTTTTTTTTTTTTTTTTTTTTTTTTTTTTTTTCCCCTCCCCTCCTCACGTTTTGTTGCTACCCTGACTGCTCCACCGCGGCAGCAGGATCAATTTTGCAAATGAGGCGGCTTTGGATCACACGCAATTTTTGTTTAAACTGGAAATCCTGCCCGTCAATTCGGCAAAATCTGGATTTCACGCGGGTTGGCCGCCTGGCGGGCTGTTAGCACGTGACCTGCAAAACTTTGAGCGTCAACTGCTCGTGAATCAGGCGACCTTGCGAGCTCAAATTTCGGTTCTGCTAGATGGAGCTATGGTCTGCACATGTCTGCAAATTTTCGTGAAGATTGGAGCAAAAAATGCAACTTTCGCGAAACGACAGACAAGGTCCAAACGTGCTGAACAAAAAGTCGAGAGTTGAGCTGCAACTTGTTTTCTTTCTCGCTCTACTCCATGAATTGAGCACTGCCAAAAAAATCGCCCCAACATCTGTTGCGGAGCGCCGCCATTGACTGCCGCAGTTCAGATTTCTATCTTTTTACTTTTTATCACTGACGCTTCTGCGTGCTTGGAAATGCATTAGTATAAGTGGTAGCACATACGGGGGAAAAAGACAGGACAGAAGGTCAATTGCTGTCATTTATTTGGATTCGATCATGCTGCTCTTGTTTGATTGCCTTTTTTCCCCTTTTCGTCCTTTCCATCGCAACTTGCTGGCCTGAAAACACGACACGACGCGGTTCCTGGCTGTCGCGCAAAAAAAAAAAAAAAAAAAAAAAAAGATGTGCCGCTGACCGCACCCGAATTGCCTTGGATAAATCCCTTTGCCGCCGCCTCGGGCTCGTCACCATGCACACTAAAGTCTACGTCCACGCCTGTTTTCCCATAGCAAGCTATGCTACTTGACCAAAGACAAGACCAAGCTCAATGTATGCTTTTTGTCCCTTTTTTTTTTTGGGTGTTTCTATTTGCTGGACCGCCTTTTTCATCGCTTAGAAACGCCAATGCGTGTTTTAAAAGAAGACTGACACCGAGGGTTACGAGGGCAAGTACAATGGCCAAAAAATGGGCCAAAATTATGTTCCACGCGCTCTTTCTTTCTTTCTTTCATTCTTTTTTTTTCTTGGGCATCATAGGCAAATTCTAGCGCTGCAAGCGCCAAATCATTGAGGATGACAGATGAAAGCTCAACCCTGGCAAGCTGTTGAAAGGTGACAATGACGATGGTATGCGAACAAATGGACAAGAGAACGCGTTCTTGTTGATTTGACTTTTTTTTCCACCAAAGTGCCGTGTCAGACGAGGAAGACACCCATGTCCGTGCGCCAAGCTCCAGCGCAAGTAAGACCTCGCCTGTATCGCCACTGCAAGAGCGAATAAAGGAGTCAAAAGCGCGATCCGCCGTCAACACAGCGAAATCTCACAGCGTATTTGCTTTGGCGCGCAAAACGTCTATGAACAAGGCGCGCCAAGCATACTGGCGCTCAAGCCGGCTCCTAGTGCGTCGTCATCCACCAGCCTTTGGATGGACATCAAGCAGAAAAAAGCAAATTTTCATGGCATTGGTACAAACACGTGATATTCAGAGCGCGTCTGCACGCGTTCTCTTCTGTTTGACGTGCGCCAATGCACGTAATGACACGAATTAGGACCTGAATAAGTGGATGGACGGCATGCGCGACAGCATCGACTCAGACATTGTCTTTTTTTATGCTTTTGACTTTATTACTCACGCTCCTCTCTATAATTAAATTATTTAATAGCATCCTGCTGGTGTTACTTGATACAGTACAAGTACTGTACCGTACTGTACTTGCAAAAATGTTGCAAATTTTAGTGGTTTTTCGACGCCACAGTTTCAATCAAAAGCATCCCCAAGAAGATGGATGTAGATAAAATCAACCAAGTGGATTAACGCCAAAATTCAATTTTCCTGCTGTTTGATTGCCGTGAAAACAAAAATCGATATGCGGTGTGAAGTTCTGGCCATTTTGCACCAGATCACGGGTAAACCAATTCAGTCGTATTTTCTGTTTGTATGTTGTCCTTGGCTTTACATGATCTCAAGAGGCTGATACAGTCAAGGTAAGAGTTGCCTCCGAATGTGGCGCGTCTGAGACCATCAAAATGTGCGATGCTTTCACCCTTTGGTCGCGTGAATTACAACACTACTGTACTTTATGATAAGATTAATCTATTTTAGACGTTTCATTCTTTAAAGGCTGGCTGCTGGGAGGACTGAGGCGCACGGATTCGCGTGTTTCCAAAAAGGACCTTTGAGTAACGCGACACGGGTGACAATGAAAAGGTTAAATGGCATAAATGACGCGCTCAAGGTAGAATTGGGCTCATGTGGCAAGCCATTTGACGTCTGCAGAGTCCATTTATCTATTTCAGAATGCATGGCACGTCGCTGGCTCTTTTATGGCCGATGACACCATGGCTTGCATGCATATGCATCTTCATTTGCTCAATGTGCCCGACACGTTGCTTTTTTTTATCTGGATTTTATGAAATGACGTGGCAATTGCCTTGTCGCATCTCCTGCATGTCATGAACGCGTTAAATTTGATAAAAAGCGCGCTTCTATTCACTCTCTGAAATTGTGCATGGTCCGGCCGATGTTGCACGCGTTGCGCGCGCGCGAAAAGTCAACGGGCAATCAGAAATGAAAAAAAAAGGGCTGAATGGAACGTCAAGAGCGCATTTGGAAAGGATGTAACACAAAATGAGCCTCGCCTCTTTTTTTTCTTTGCCACTCTCGCTCCGCCCTGACGTGCATCTTACCCCTTTTTTCCCCTTATTTTATTTTTCTTCTTTTTTTTTTTTTTTATTTCATCGTCGCGCTCGTGCCAATCTGCTTTGGCGCGTCTCTCTTTTTACTTTTTTACCTTCTTTTTGACTCGTACACCACGTGAGCTGACATTTGACACGCTTTTATGCAAGGCAATATCAAAGTTATCGTGCGATGCCGGCCGCTCAACGACCGAGGTCAGAAACGAGATGGGGGCCACCTTGGTCTGCCCGAGAAAGAAAGCTCACGTACTCACTTTTTTTCTTCTTCATTTTTTGGTATCTATAGAGCTTGCGCGCGGCGCCACAGAGCTTGTGCGCATGGAAGACAACAAGACAATATTGCAAAACCCAAAAGCGGCCGACGACGTCAAGGCATTCACGTTTGATCGCTCGTATTGGTCCGCTGGTGACAGGTCCAGCCCCGCGTATTGCGATCAAGACCGCATCTATGCGGATGTTGGTCGCGAATCGCTCGATCACGCGTTCCACGGCTACAATTGCTGCATTTTTGCATGTAAGCGGATGAACACTGGCCCCTCCCCCTTTTTTTTTGTTCTGCTGACGCGCTTTTTAATTTCATTTCATTTTAGATGGTCAGACAGGCTCCGGCAAGTCATATTCGATGATGGGCTACGGCGCGGATAAAGGCATCATTCCGCGGACGTGTTCCGAGTTGTTTGAGCGTATTCACGCGTCGACGACGCATGAGTTCCAGGTCGAAGTGTCGTACATGGAGATTTACAATGAACGCGTGCGCGACTTGCTGAATCCACGCCAAAAGCAGCTCAAAGTCCGCGAACATCCGAGCCTTGGGCCATATGTCGAGGATCTTTCTCGCCTTGTCGTCAAGTCTTTTGAAGATATAGAACATATGATGGATGAAGGCAACAAGGTAACGCCGGCACACACGCGCCCACTATGGACAAATTGACACGACACTGAGATGAGCGCGCGTCGCTGATTTCTCTTTTTCTCATTCTTTTTTCGCTTTTTTTTATTTATTGCCAGGCACGCACCGTAGCAGCGACCAATATGAACGAAACATCGTCACGGTCACATGCTGTCTTTACGATTATCCTTACACAGCGCGCTCTCGACGCTACAGGCAAACAAAAAAGCGAAAAAGTGTCACGATTCAGGTAATATCCCCCGTTTGTCATCCTTTCTTGTTATTCTGATCCCCCTTTTTTTCGATGTTGCATGGCATAGCCTTGTGGATCTTGCTGGCAGCGAGCGTGCCAACAGCACCGGTGCAACGGGAGCGCGGCTCAAGGAAGGCGCCAACATCAATCGATCGCTGACAACGCTGGGCAAAGTCATTGCTGCGCTGGCCGATCAGGCGACCGCCGGCGGTGCAGCCAAGAGCAAGAAAAAGGACGCATTTATTCCGTATCGCGACTCGGTAAAAAAATCCATCAATGAAGAGAAAGACGCAACATTCATCCATTTTCCGCTAGGTCTTGACATGGCTGCTAAAGGACTCGCTAGGTGGCAATTCCAAAACATCGATGATTGCGGCCATCTCGCCGGCCGACTATGACGAGACGCTGAGCACGCTGCGGTACGCGGATCAGGCCAAGAAGATCAAGACCAAGGCGGTCGTCAACGAGGATCCTAATGTGCGCATGATCCGTGATCTCAAGAGCGAGATCCACGCACTCAAGCAGTCATTGCTTGCCTATGTGCCGAATCCAGAGGTGCTTGTGAATGGCAATGGCACATTGGCCGCCACAAATGGTCATTCGACCACCATGGCAGCGGCAAACGTGCAAGTGTTGCCGTCCAAATCGGTACTGATCACGGATGCCAAGGGCAACGCCGTGGAGCTGACGAAGCGGCAGGTCGTGGACCAATTGAAGACGTCAGAGAAGCTCTTGGGCGATATCAATCAAACGTGGGAAGAACGGCTGGAAACAACGATGAAAATCCAGGAAATTCGCGAGCAAGCGTTGGAAGAGCTTGGGATCAGCGTGGCCAAGCACGACATGGGTGTGTACACGCCACGGAACACGCCACATCTCGTCAATTTGAACGAGGACCCCTTGATGTCTGAATGTCTCCTATATCAAATCAAACCGGGGATCACCATGGTCGGCCGCCTTGAAAATGCCACAAACAACAGCAACAAGCAATCCATCCGCCTGACGGGCGCCAATATCCTCGACCAGCATTGTCACTTTGAAAACATTGACGGCCAGGTCACCCTGTTTCCTCTCGAAAATGCCGTCACCATGGTCAATGGCATCCACATCACCGAACCAAGGCTGCTAAAGAGCGGTTATCGCATCATCCTCGGTGCACATCACGTCTTTCGCTTCAACCATCCGGAGGATGCCCGCCGCGAACGCGATCAGCAGATGCATTCGCAAGAGGTATTGTCCCTTTTTGTGTTCCCCCCCTCATATTTTGCTCTTTTTTTTAAATTTTGCTGTTTCTTTTTTACTTTTTACAAATTTAGATGGAGGACGAGCCTGCCACGCCCGAGCCACGACGCCACTCGATTGTGTCGCAAGCATCCATGGATGAAAAACAAGACAATGTGGGTCTACCTGGGTCTCGACGGGTGTCGACGGCGTCATCATTGCTGGAGATGATGGGCGAGGACGAGGAGCACGCGGACTGGCAGTTTGCGCGTCGCGAGGCGGTGCTGCACTACCTGGATCAGCTGCAACAAGGCGGACAAGACGATTCTTACTTTGACGATTTGACAAATGACGAATTGGACCGACTTTTTGATGACGTGACGCGTCTGCGGCGCATCCGACACCGACAATCGTCTGCCAGTGGCGGCGGCATGTCGCAGCCCATGTCGCCGTGCTCATCGACATCGTCCTTTTCGTACCGACCTAGCAGCACGACACCTAGCACGGCATCCACAGTCTTGTTTTCACCGGCAGGCGAGCCCACGACGGGGCTGTCGTTTGCCATTTATGGCAATCAAGAGGATTCGGAGTCCATGATTGATCGCGAGGTGATGCGTCTGGCGCGCGACGAGATGCAAGTGCAGCTTGACCAGCAGAAATCAAAATACGAAAAAAAGATCCATCGATTGTCGTGTCTCGTGCCGCCCTCGACCTTGTCCACGTCGTCTTTGCTGCTGTCGTCACCAGATGGACCGATTTCCGCGGTGTTTTCCGAAGATGACAAGGTTGTGTTAGGCAGCGTGATCAAGCATTGGCGTGCGCAGCGATATGTGCATCTTGCCGAGACCCTTTTGACCAATGGAGCGACTATTCACGAGGCCAATGCTCTCTCCAGACAGCTGGAAAAGCACGTGGTGTACCAATTGACAATTATCCACAACACATCGGCGGCCACGGGCTCGGCATGGGAATTGGATCGAGAAAACGCGCGTATCGATCACGCACTCGTGCATTGTAGAAAGCCTTGCGTCGGTGTGCGTGTGATCGACACCATGCATCAATGCACGTATCTTTGGTCCCTCGACAGGCTCAAGACGCGGCTGCGCCACATGCAGGGCATCCATTTTGTCACAGACAACGACGATCATCTCGTCACACGCCATCAAGATACAAATGTTGAAGAAAACGAGCGCGTGCCCATGCCAAGCGACCTCTTTTACGACAGCCACCCACCGCGATACGCGCTCATTGGTCTTGCAAGGATGCGCATGCGCCATCTGGCCGTCCATGTGCCAATTGAGTGCGAAATCGACGTGGTTTGCCAACGCACATGCCGTGTTGTCGGCCAATTGACAGTCCTCGTCGCGCCCATTGCACGAAGCAAGGCAAATACCACGAATGCCATGGACAAGACCAGCAAACACGCGTCCACTGCATCGTCCTCCACAACCATTTCGTCGAACACGTCATCATCAGCCATCACCAATACTGTTGCCACAGCATCCGCCGACGGTGCCTTGCAGGAAGGCCAACATCTCGTCTTTGATGTTCGCATTCAAAAGCTCACAGGCATATCCGATCGTGAATTCCAGGCAGTCCACGCGCAATTCCGGTTGTCATGCTTTGGCCACCATCACAATGACCAAGTGTTTGCCAGCCCACCCATCAGCGACTTTGGCAACGACCCCATTTCTTTCCAATTCGTAAAGACGTTTTCCATGGTGGTCACGCGAGACATGCTGGATGCCATTCGCCATGACGACCTCGTCGTCGAAATCTATGGCCAGCCGCAACCCGCGTACCTGGCCAGCTTCCAGGAAGAACTGTGCGCCAGCCACCAGCTGCCTCTCGTGGAAAAGAAGCACAATGTGTACGTGTGGGTTCAGATCTGCGAATTGGCACGCCAATCTGGCGAGTACACGCCCGTCAATGTCAAATCCATCGCACGCGACAATGAAAGTGGTGACAATGCCGCGCAAACACCTCATCTTGGCTACCCGCCGCGCCAACGGTACCCGCAGACCGTCTTCATGCTCCGCCAGGGCCAGCAGCGCCGCATCAAGATGAAAATCAAGCACGATTGGCTACGCACTGACGCCACCAATGGCCTTGACAATGACCTTGACGGCCTGGTTCTTTGGATCGGCAACATCCGCCTCCTACAGGACGACAATGACGATCATCTTGGAGATAATGTAATTGCTAAAATTGGGGGAAAAAGGGAGAAATTGGGACGATTTGGGGTCAATTTGGACATTTGGCTGCGAAATGAAGCCATTTGGTGCGTGATTTGGAAGCAAATCAAAGAAAATCGAAACTGGAACAATCCAAGCTTTTTTTTTTTTATTCACTCTTTTTCTTTTTTTTTTTCCACAAATTGATTAGAAATGGGGCTCTCAAGACGTGTCGTTGCCATTGACGGTGACGGGGCGGACCAAGGACACATTGGAGCTCGAGGCTGCATGGGACAGCTCGCTGCACAATTCGGCATTGATGAACCGTGTGGGTGATTCGGAGAATGCGGCCATTGTGGCCACGCTCAAATGGCTTTTCCACGGCGCGACGTTCCAGATGGACGTGGGCGTGCGAGTGACGGGCGACGCGCCTGCAGGCGGTGCCCCGATCGTCAAACGTGCGTCATTGCTGCGGCAGCTGTTCACGCCGTCCACATCCACGTCATCCACGGAGTCGGCCAATGACGATCTCTCTTCGTCGCCATCCACCCTGAGACGCCGTCACAAGAAGAAAAAGACAAGCGTCGCCACCATTTTCCGCGTGTGGGAGCGGCCGCGCCGCCTGTCGTCGTTCCACGTGCACCACCACGAGGACGAATTCCACCACCGATGGCAGCAGATGCAATTGGACAAGATCAGGCACTACGACGCCGCGCGCAAAGCCATGCTCACAAGGCTGGAGGTCGCACATACACGCTACACGCTCCAATTGCTCGAATTGCTACAAAAACGCCACCTGTCCATGGACGAACTTTTGAAAAAGCAGGATATCGTCAGCGACAGCACCCTCCGCACCATTGTCCACCGCTGGGTCCACACAAAACACAACCAGCAACAGAGCACAGGCCTCCAGGTCATCAATGACTTTGGAAACCCCTCACAAACCTCGCTCGTGCCCGACATTCCACGTTATGACGTTCATGAAATCTCGTTGACGTATGATCAATGGATGCATTTGCAAAAAAAAAAAAAAAACTCGATACACAACAATGTGCAAAATCAAGGCTGACACGCGTTTATTCATTTATTCTAGCAACGATTTGACCCATCAAGACGGCCTGCTCATGCTACAGCACTATGGCTACCTCAAGATCCGAAAACAGGGTCAGGATGAGTGGCTCGAACGCTGGATCTTGCTAAAAAGGTGAGGCAGCAACTTGCAAAATGTTTAAAGTTTGCAAAAATCCTGGAATTTTGACCCGTTTTTATTGAATAGACCGTACGTGCTCGTCTACATGGATGAGTATGAAACAAACGAGGTCGATATCCTCAACGTGCAAGCCGTCCGCGTCCACCCTGCCTCAGCCGTAAGCAAAAATCGCTCTCCCCAAATCAGTCCAAAATGGACTCGTTCTTACGTTTTTCATTTTAAAATAGGACAATGCCCATGTTTTTACCGTGTACACTACCATCGACACATATCAATGCCAAGCTCAAGATCAGGATACCATGAAGGAATGGGTTGGCGTGATGATTTAGATCTTTTTAGCCCTTTTTATTTTCTTTCTATACACTTGCGATATAAATTCAACAAAGCAAACAAGCTATCTTTTTTTATACCGGTGCATGAAAGGTCGCTAGCCTGAGGTTACTGTGTCACCCTTGTTCATGTTTGCTCAATGGCTCTTGATTCGAAAAAAAAATTGTAAAAAAAAAAGTGACATTTTTGATTTTCCAAGCGGACAAAGTTCGTCCATCGCGAGTGTCAAGCTGAGAAAAAAGGGTGACCAAGTGCGTTTCTTTTCAGCGATGCAAATTTTCCTCCAACTGATATCAAGTAGAGTAATATTTCTCAAAATGAAACGAATTTGGTGAAAATAGCATGCACTGGCACAACAGTCTAATCGAATGCTGGTTTTTACCATTTTTCTGAAAAGAGAGGTGCAAAAATGAGCTGTACTATGAATGAGAGCAGATGGAGGTCGCTAGATGATGCGCAGCGATGGTTTTCAAAAATGAGCAATTTTCCAAGGGGTAGAGTCGATCCTCGGAAAATCTTCAAACTTAGGTCCTCAGGTTACCGCGCCATTCAACCACATGGTAGACCATATGCATTCACAGGCAGAAATGCAATAAAATGCCAGGGTCCATTGACTAGTTTCCGCGAAAAGCGCGAAAAGCTGCTATTTTTCACGCCAAGGCAAACTCAACAACGATTGACCGCAGCGCCCTGAAATTTATTTCACAGAAAGAGCGCAACTTGAAGCGAATATGGCCATCGATAATCTCTGAAAAAAGATGATTTGTTGGCATTTTTGACGCGGTTTTCTAACCATAGTGATTTTTCGGCGCGCGAAAAACCGCGTCAAGCGTCGAGCTACACGCGTCTGTTTCCTATCACCCACGCACCCCCAGGGGCTCTTTCTAATAGACGCATCGGTGCGTTGCTACTAATATGATGTTCCCGTGGGATTCGCCTTTGAAATTAAATCTAAAATTGCGCATTGCTCGTCAATGAGCCAATGGATCTCGCTCTTTTTTGGCATTTTCCGTGGTTTCTCCATGACGTGTCTCATGTGGGTGAGTTTGACTTACTTTTGAGGACCCACTTTTCAAATTTTTGTTTTGGGGCCTCCACGGCTGATATTTTCATGGAGCGTGTAGCTCGCGCCCGATGGCTTTCGCGGGCCACAAATTGTAGTCAACTTTAGGTTTGCATGCTTTTTCTTCACGATGCGACGCGTTTCGAGGCCCTACAGGACTCGAGTTGGCAAACTTTGAAGATAATTTTTATTATTAAATGACCATTGTCAATGCTTTTCCAGGGAAAACCACTAAAATGATCCCAAATTCGAAACTGTTTAATGGTTGCGACGAAATCTCCATGATGCCAAGCTAGGTATAGGCATTGGGTACGATTTTTTTACGATATTGCGCGTAAACTTTTGATACTAGGATTTATCCCGAATCCATCTGCAAGTGCCGACCTTAGAATCTCAAACTCAATGCGTTAATTGCACTGTGCATGACGGACATCTGGTCCAAATTTGACAGAGATTGCAACGCTGGAAAACTACCAAATACATTTTTTTTGGTTTTTTAAAACTCGTGAAGCATCACTGGGATTTGCTCCATTCGATACGCTTTCAACCTTGCTAGCATTGTTTTCGGATGGTAAAAAAAAAAAAAAAAAAAAAA
>KV441959.1:61598-89929 GCA_001650995.1 Gongronella sp. w5
TAGTGATCCGCGTCCAATTTCCGCTGGATGTGCGTGAGATCAACATTTTCCGGCACATTGTCTGTGAATGCGTTCCATGGGAGATCGGCGACCCATTCCAGGTAAGTGCGCAGCAGGATGGACTCGGGGGCTGAGGCCGGGATGCGTGCAAGGCGCTGCAAGTCCCGTTTGATGAGTGCCTGGATGCGTGTGGGCAACTCTGCACGATTCAATTGCCGCCGCAGGTCGCTCAAATCATCGTCCTCCTCTTCTTGATGCCCACGCATCGTGAACAGGTTTCTTGGTGGTGGCGACTCTTGAACATTCATGGCATCCATTGTGCTGACCACACTCGAATGCGATCCATTGGTGCCATTCATCGACATTGACGGCATCATGGTCTATCATATTGTTTTATTATTATTATTTAGTCACATGATTACCGGTCGCATTGTTTGTTTATGCTTTTGGCACGCTTATTTGTGTGATGTTACCTGTTGCCGCACATAAAATTCACGTCGGCGCTTATCGAGAAAGTCTTGAATATGTTGCTGCTGCTGAGCGGAGTCACTTAGCTCCTGGGAAAAAGAAAAAAAAAAACAGAGTTGGCCACTTTTTTTTTTTTTTTTTTTTTTTTTTTTTTTTTTTTTTTTTGCTTTTTTTTATGATTTTTACGCGCAATTGTGTAGAAACAATGTCGTGGATGGCGGTCAGAATGGCATTGTGATCGATGAGGCCGAGGACACGCGCCTTGTCGTCAAACGACGCGTCGGTCATGCAAAGCAGAAGGTGCGCTAGGTCCATGACGGCCGCGGGCGACGCCGCCAAGGCATCCATGGGTGCAAATACGGATGGCGCGACGCCAATGGCCTGCATCGCCTGAATATACTCATCGTACAAGGCGCGCATCTTGGCGGACCACGCGTCGGTGTCCTTGGAGGACGGCGTGGGGTCGACAATGCGGATGACGCTGTCCACACAGAGACCATGGACGCCATCGTGCAGCAAATCGACGATTTTCGCACGTACAATGCCTTTGACGTGAAACACATAGTGGTCGCGGATGCTCGTGTCGACGTCGAGGACCTGCGCTACGCAGCCAACGTCGGGCAACCGATTCCATTGCTCGGGTTGCTTGGACGGCACGCAAAGCACGAAAACGTGATCCTGTGCCGCCAGACGCCGGTTGAGCGCTTGCGCGTCCGCGTCATCCAACGTGAATTTATGCGTGATCGACGGCAACACCACAAGCTCGCTCAATGGCACCGTGGGTAGCGTCGTCGGCAAGAGATCCATGGCAAAGAATTGGCAAAAGAGTGGTAAAGGAAGAAAACAAGCATCAGGGGCAGAAGAGGGGGAGAGCCTCCTATTTTTAATGCAGCCGACGAAAAAAGGGGGTGATGAGAATACAAATGGGGGCAGTGCCTGGTCACGTAGATCACTTGCTCCAAAAAAAAAAAAAAAAAATATGGCGGCCAATTCAAACTCAGCCAGCCGCCTTTTCACCTTGTATCTTCCTTTGTCCTTTATTCATGCAATTTAGAACAAAAGAGAAAGGGGAAGGAAAAGGACGACGCGACGCGATGGGGAAGCAGACTTTCATGCGCCCTGAGTCGAAAAAGAGCCCAATCAGGCAACCTTTGCAACAAAGCACCGCAAAAATAGGAACCCAGATGCTCAATTCACTATTTCTGCGTAGGGTGAAAGTGTGACAAAAAAAAAAAAAAAAAAGGAGGCGCATGGCCACGCATGGCACCAATTTATTTTACACAGCGCATCACCGTGCCTTGGCTTGACTCTCCGCATGGACGCGCATCGACACGCGTCGTTGCCCGGCTAGCTTTGTACGCCCGTTACGCCTTAAATATCCGCTTTTGCCCTCCACCTCCCCCTTTTCGCGCTCTGTGCACCCGTTTTCGACGCCAATGGCAAAAGTACGCATGGCCACCGTGTCTCCCCCTCCACCAATATTGGTTGAACACGTGCGCCAGATGTCAAAGACGCATTTTACGCCTTTCTTGCTCATCTTCCTCCCATTTTCCTCCCATTTTCATAAAAAGTCATGCTTCCAAGGTGCCGCTCAACTGGCATGGATGGACTGAACTTTCTCGTTTTTTTAATGTGTGGTGTGCAATCTATGTTAGCCACTGATTCGAAAACAACAAAAAAATGGCAAAAAAATCTCTAATGGTGAGCGGGGGCGGCGCCCTGGACATTGTAACCGATCAGATTGCGGCGGCCGACAATCTCGCCCACGAGGAAGAAGGTATAGAATTGAGCGGCAACGGCACCGCCCTTGGCGAGGTCGGTCCAGGTCCAGTTCTTGACCGCCTGCACGTTCAAATTCTTCTTGATGACGTTTTGCGCCTCGGTGACCTGAGCGCCCGTGGGGAAGCTCATACCCTCCTTGACGTACACTTGCTTGGCAATCTCACCAGCAACCTTGGCCTTGTAAACAATAGGCTTTTGCAGGGCTAGCGTCGAAATTTTGAGAAAAAAAAAAAGGCACGTGAGTCGTCGTCGTCTCGTAGTTTTCTCGTCAAACTCGGGCAATTCGAGTCGCTTCGTGTCCAATTCCATTTTGCAACAACCTACCAATCAACTTGCTGGCGTACGATTGGACAGCACTGAGGGCTTTGTTGGCAGACATGGTGGATATCGAGAGAAAAAGAAAGAAAAAGGAAAGAAAAAAAAGGGACAGTCGAAAAAACAACAAGCCCAAATGTCAGCGACCCCCCGGTCTTGTCCGGTGCAATCGATTTTTTCAAACGCCGCACGCCACAGGCGTATGAAAATCGAAAAAAGGATGAAAAGCGACTATTGAAAATTTTCTCTTTTGCTCAATAGTAGTCTGCTCTTGCTAGCCGTCATCTGTCTGTACTTGATCCGGGGCAGACATTACGGTCCAGAGAAATCGATTCAATGAAAAAGTAAAGCCTTTACATAGTCATTTGTCTAAAATCTGACGAAACTGGCCCAAACGCGATTTTCTTTACAAAAGACATAATCAATGCTTGGTTTTTAAAACACGACAGGCAGCCCAACATCAATGCAAATCATATGCGACCCATTTGAAGTAAATCAACTAGAGCCTTGTTTTGGCAAATCATCTAAATGACAATATAGAACCATTTTTGAGGTTGGCTACGTTGCGATGATCCGATTTCTGTCAAATTTGTCACAGTGGGCAGCGCGTCAAAAGGACCAACTGTTGAGCTACTACTCGCGCCTAGATAGCATCAAGGGGCGGTGGAATAACAAAAATAAAAGGCAAAATAAACATTTTGCGCGCCTTTTTTTTCAACATGCTGCTGCTTATTCGACTTTTAAAGGCATGCCAACGGACAATAAAGATTCAGGCGTTGCATTTGATAACAATTTCATGTTGATCCTTTGGACTCCGGGCACTGCAGCGTGTGCACATCTTAAAACAGCGTTTAAACGTGCTATTTCTGGTAGATGTGCCCGTTTTTCAAAATGCTCCCAAACGTAACGAAAAGCCCCATGGAGAATAGGACACCCTGCAGCAAGGTGTTCTGCAACGAGGAAATGCCGCAAAAAGTCGCCAAACGATGTCTTTGGCGCTAACTAGCGTTTTATCCGCAGAGACGCTTCCAAATGACATGAAAACGGATTCACAGGATAGATGAGAGCCTGGTGCAACTTTTGGTGTCTCGCAGTGCCGTGTGCGTCTTGGCCAACTCGCCATGAAGAACCGCCATTGTCTGTTTTTGACTCTGTTTGGCCATTCCATTCGCCATTCGACTCTCGTACTCGTTCCCCCAAGCTCATGGACAAAAAGACATGGATAGAATGATAGAACAGTGGTTTTTATTGCATTCAATAAGAAAAGGAGCCAGCCCTTTAGCCGTCTCTTGGACGTTGCCCAGGCATGACCGCGCGGAGGCGGCTGGCATGCATGCCCTCTCTCGACTTTTTGGCAAAAGCGAAGCCCCATACAGAGTGAAGCGAACCAGTGGGCGCAGGGTAGACTGTGGATGCGCGCCACATTACGCAGGATTTTATCGTTGGATGCGCGCCAACTTGTCCCATCATAGTGAGCGGAAACCGTACCAGGGGGAAACATAACTGGCACAAAACAAAGAATCGTTCCCTTGCAAGGATCACAAATCTTGCCTTCCACTACCCTCCAAAATCGCCCTTAGGAAACAAGAAGGAGGCGCTTGCTTCGTGCCTACTGGACTACAAAGAGCCAAGCAAAGAGTGGACTACCGGTTTCAGACTAGGTCAGGGCACCGGCGGGCGCCAAAGAAAAAGAAAAGAAAAAAAAACAAACCGCCCATCGCCCACCGCCTTTTTTTATGGCGGCCAATTCAAACTCAGCCAGCCGCCTTTTCACCTTGTATCTTCCTTTGTCCTTTATTCATGCAATTTAGAACAAAAGAGAAAGGGGAAGGAAAAGGACGACGCGACGCGATGGGGAAGCAGACTTTCATGCGCCCTGAGTCGAAAAAGAGCCCAATCAGGCAACCTTTGCAACAAAGCACCGCAAAAATAGGAACCCAGATGCTCAATTCACTCTGAAAGGCCACAGCCCCGCCGATAGCGACTTTTTTTTTTTTTTGCGGCTCTCGTCACGTTTTACTGCTACAGTACCCTGACAGCTGCACCGTGGCAGCAGGATCAATTTTGCAAACTAAGCGGCTTTGGATCACATTTACTTTTGCTTTAACTGGAAATCCTGCCCGTCAATGGCAAAATCTGAATTTCACGCGGGTTGGCCGCTTGGCGGGCTGGTAGCACGTGACCTGCAAAACTTTGGGCGTCAATTGCTCGTGAACCAGGCGACCTTGCGAGCTCAAATTTCGGTTTTGCTAGATGGAGCTATGGTATGCACATGTCTGCAAATTTTCGTAAAGATTGGAGCAAAAAATGCAATTTTCGCGAAACGACAGCCAAGGTCCAAACATCGTTGACGAAAAAGTTTCCAGTCGAGAGACAACTTTAGTTCTTCTCGCCTCTACCTGATGAATTGAGCACTGCCAAAAGAAAATCACCCCAACATCTGTTGTGCGCGCCGCCAACCTGCCGCAGTCCAATTCTCTCCGCTCGCCTCGTCTTTTTATTTTTTTTTTTTTGTCGCGTCGGCGTGCTTGAGTAGCCATTGACACAAGCGATGGCGCAAAACATGAAAAAAAAGGCACGGCGGGGGCAATTGGCGATTCTTTTTATGGACATGTTCAGGTCGACCTTGTTTTTGCGGTTTTTTCCCTTTCTTCCCTTTGCATCGCGCGTGGTTGACATAAGAACACACCTCTACGCGCCTCCCTGCTGTTGCGCAAGCGCAACACTGCAACACCGCACTGTCAGTTGCCTTCTCAGTAAAGGGAAATGGCATTTTGACAACTTTTTGCCCTTTCTCTCTCTCTTTTTTTTTTTTTTTTTTTTTCTCCGCAAAAGTGCATTTTGCGCGCATGACCGTTCAGGACAAGGCAGGGTGGGCAGCGACAGAGACGCGCACTGACCTGTTTTGCTTGTTTTTATGTTTTTACTTGTTTGTAGAATGCAAAAAGTCCATTACTCGACGTCACTCATATGCAGCCAGTACTACAAGCCATCTGTAGGTCCTGGCGCCAAAAACATTTGATTGTGTCCCAAAAAACGCGCAATTGAGATGCAGAGTACTTTTCTCGCTCACAATAGAAATGCGATGGTCCATGGGTCACTCCATGACCTGATCGGGCTGTCGCTCGTATTTGAAACAAGTGTTTCTTTGGTTTTTACCAATTTTTACCCTTTTTGTGTTGAGAACCGCGTTCACGATGACCTGAAGCGGGTGTGCATCTTGCTTGAGTTTCTGCGTCTTTTCACCGCGTAGTGGCTCAATGGCAGCCCCTTCGAGTACACATCTCTCAAAACGACACTTTATTACATCCTTCAACGAGGAGGTCCCAGATTTTTTCGTCTTTTGACAGTGGATTGTGGTTCAGCGGCCTATTCAATGCATTGTAGTTTGCATCGAATTAATCATTGCCAAATATAATTGGGTTTGACATGGTAAAATTGATTGCAAATGCAAAAGAGAGAGAAACCATCCGATAATTTTTATTTAAGCTTGCCCAAATGCACTGCACAGGGCATAAACGAACTTGCAACCTAGGCAGGGCCGCTCGCGACACTGCAGCTCTGCATTGCCAATCCCTAATAGGGGCAAAATGTGGCGCTTGCAATAAAAAAAAAAAAAAAAAAAAAAAAAAAAACATTCATCATTGTTGGTATGTATGACATGCTCCACAAGCACACATGGATGACTTGTCAGAATATTCCTTTCGAGGCAGCATCAGTTTCATTATTGCTCTATGATAGATTGTAAAATCAACGAGAAATAGCAAAAAGACACAGAACAAGCGTTTGATCGCGGTGTACAGTACTTGGCAAGTGCCAAACAATTTCCATCAATTAACATGCTTTTTTCTGATTTCGGATTACTCTGTCCTGAGTCCTGACGAATTGTGTTTTGCGTGAAATCACGGCCAAATATGTAAACCCCGTGAAGGCTACAGTAACTCGCCGAGATCTCGACGCAATGTCCCCAAACCACAAGCGCTTTTACCGCTTTTGATCACAGATAAATTTGAAATGATGACTCGCGCATCGATATGATACGTTGTGCCGTTGTCGCGTACGCTACCAGAATGGAAAAGACTTTACTCTCTTTTGCAGAGCGCGGCCTTCAGGTCTTTCTCATCGAGTCCCATACTTAAGCTAGAGGACGTTGAACACAAAACTCCAACGGTGTCCATTTTTTTCAGAGATCGGATCACTCAGCCTTAAGAAATTGCGTTTTGCAAGAATTCACAGCCAAATCGACCCCGTGAAGGCTAGCTCGCCGAGAAATCGACGCGAAGTCCCCAAACCACAAGCGCTTTTGCCAAGTTTTCCCGCTGATTCATTTGATGTGACTAGCGCGTCGGGGCGCTCAGCCGTTGCCGCGGTACGAGACCAAATGGTGGCGATTTTACCTTTTTACGCCTATGAAATTGGCTCCTCTTCAGAAACTTGCTCATCTGTTCCCAAATTTGGACCAGTTTATGGTAAACCCACTTCTTCACCGGTGTTAACTTTTTTTCGCGTATCGGATTGTTCAGTCCCGAGAAACCTTGAGATTCGTGTTTGGCAGTGAAACCTCAGCGTCAAACCATATTTTACGCGTTTCTTTGGATGAGAATGACCATATGGTTCCAAATTTAAACCAGTGAATATTTGACTCTGAAATCCGATGGTGTCAGGTTTGTTCGTAAATCGGATCACTCAGTCCAGCGAAATGGCATTTTTTGCAAGTTCAGGGCCAAAACAGGATCGAAACGACCCCTGAAGGCTAACTCGCGGAGAACACGACGCGATATCCGGAAACAACATGCGCTTTTACCGCGTTTGGCCGCTGATTCATTTGAGGTGTCTCGCACCTCGGGGCGCTCTGCCGTTGCCGCGGTACGAGTCCAAATGGTGGTGATTTTCCCCCTTTATGCCTATGAAACTGACGCTTTCTCTGAAACTTGACCATTTGGTCCCAAATTTGGACCAGTTGAGGGTGGATACAGTTCTCCAATGGTATTAATTTTTTTCGCGTATCGGATCGCTCAGTTCCAAGAAACCTTGAGATTCGTGTTTGGTAGTGAAACCTCAGCGTCAAAAAATATTTTACGCGTTTCTCCCGATGAGACCGATTATGTGTCTCCAAATTTAAACCAGTGAATATTTGACTCAATAATCTGACGGTGTCAAGTTTTTTTTCGCAAATCGGCTCATTCAGTCCCACGAAAATGCATTTTTAATAAATTTAGGGCCAAAGCATACGGTACAGCGGCGGGATCAAAACGATCCCTGAAGGAGGCCAACTTACCGAGAACGCGACGTGATACTGTATTCCCAAACCACGCGCGCTTTTACTGCGTATGCCCGCCGCTAATTTATTTGAGCTGACTCAATGATTCTTGTACACCTGCAACAACGCCAGATTTAAAATTTCAACTCCAATTTTCTCGGAAAGGAACAATGTAACCTAGTACAGTAACCTGCAGCAGGGTTGCAGCAACCAAAGATGCAGAATTTGATTCTCTGTCAAATGAGACCAGTTTCACTTGCGTGCGACCAAAACTGGTCGAGAAATTCAAGTTTCTAAATTTTGACTTTGATCGCGTTTTGCTCGCGATCCGTCAAGGCAACTCACGATTTTTATTGCAGATTTGCTTAGAAAGCAGGGGTCAATGCATCAAATAAGATGACTCTCAAAGCGTCAATGTGTAGGTCGCCAAACGGATTTGGATTTCTGTCTGAGATGAACCTCTCAAAGCGAGAGACCCTTCAGATGCATTTTGACCTGTCCAACATGCAACTTTCTTCTTTTTTTTTCCAAAGTTCAAAAAAAATCATTTCACCACCAAGAGTTCATTGCAGCGTCACGAAACTTCTCATTCATAGGATCTGGCTCCTCTCTTTCAGAAAAAAAATTAAAACCCGGATATCGATCGGCTGGCTCGGCGACAAAATTGACATTGTTGAAAATTTGGCTGTAAAGTACGGTATGATACAGTAGCACGATTTTTAAAAAATCATTTCGCGGTGAAATCGTGCTTGAATCACCGCAAATTTCACCACGTGGACGACTCGCACCTCTTCTTTCCGGAAAAAATGCAAACCAGAGGTTATCATGGTCCGACCCACTCTCACTCCTCGGCCCATAATGATTCTGTCGTCGGCGTCGACGCGTACGGCCTTGCTGGGCGGCGGCGCTTGGCATGGGCTCGGCGTGGCGAGCCGCACGACGCTCTTGTCGAGCCGCATAGCCACGTATGCGGCGTGGTGCGGGTGGCAGCGAGCTTGTAGGCGTAGAGGACGGGTCAGTCATGTATGGAGGGTGGAAGCCTCTTTTATTTCAACAAGAAGAGAGAGAGAAGGGACGAGCGATGCTTGTTGTGTTGAGAACGGTGAAGAAAAAGAAAAGAAAAAAAGGAAACAGGCAGGAAGGTAAAGATATAAGAAAAAGAAGGGAAAAAAGGGGAAACAGGGGGGAAGAGCCACGGCGTTGGCGACCAACGGACGGGGGTCTGCCACCGAGGTCACACAACAATGCCGGGCGGAATTAGGCGGGATTGGGCGCGTCGTGTCACGCCCCGACGCGTAATAGGAGAGAAAAAAGGAAAACAGCGATTGCGCACGATCCAGAGGTGCCAGCGAGATGGGGAAAAGAGTGTTGGGAAGCTGGCGACCTTGGGCGTGTGATGGAGGTGGTTTTGAGATCGGTCGAGAAGAAAAGTGAGAAAGAAAAAAAAAGAATTTGTCCAGATGGGATCATGACAGAGGTCGACCGGGCCATTGTCGAGGCAATCGCCAATTTCATGAAAATGTGCAAATTCAATCTGATCGCCGAAAACAGGAGTTGGATCATTGCCAAATCAGTGCCATTTGATCATTTCCGCACGTTTATTTTCAAAATCATTAAAAACCAGAGACCAGCCAGCCGAGTTGTCGACAATTTTGGCAATTTTTCAAAGATTTTTACAAGTCCAATATTAAAGTCCATAAACCTTGCTTAGATCATCTCTCCAAATCTTTGCATTACAGTAGGTCATTTCGTCGCGTCTTTTTTAACATGGCGTTGAAAACCAGAGGTCCGTTGAGTCGTTGTGCAGATAAATCCAAAATATTGATATTTTCACAAATTTAGCAGTGGCTCTCGATATATTTTTTGAATCGAGATGAAATTGGCACCATTCAAACGAGACATGTTTGGACGTCATTTCCAAAATGTTTGTTTGCCCGATTCGTGACCTTTATACCGTACGCTTGTGAAAGCCGCTCCTCAAACGTTTCAAATATTTTCAACCTCGATGTTCTCGACAACGGATTACACAACATAGGGCGCTTTTAACGCGTCAAAGGCACATCTTGCACCTCTATGATATCGAATGATGAGACCAATTTCATCGATGGCTGGGTGGCTAAAACTTGCAGAGAAAATTCATTTTTTCATCAAAATTTTTGATCGCGATTTGCTCGCCAACAGTCTAATAAACCTGTGAATTTTATTCCAGTTTTCTTGACAAACAGAGGTGCAAAGCATCTAATGAGATGGCTTGCAGTGCGCTAGCTTGGGTTTTAACTTTTTGCATCGGTCATTTCACCAGGCTGCAGCCCATTCCGCGCATAAAAATGTGCAAAATAAAAAAATAAAAAAATAAAAAATAATAAAAATTCCATGCAATCCACGCACCTAAATTTGGAAGTCTCAAACCTTAAATTATTTTTGCAAAACATTAGCACCAAAAGTAGGCAATTTTCTCTGTCGATCGCCATTCATGCGTCACTCTTTGGGCTTTTTTCAAAAGTTGGGGCGGCCTGCCATTTTGTCTGCCAATTGGAAATTGTCTGAGATACCTGTTTGGGATGCATTGATCGGTCGGAGTTCGAAATTTCCCGAATTTGGCATTTCCTGAGGTTGAAATGTGTGACCCCTGAATTTTTCAAAAGTGGTCGTAGCGCTTTGGGAGATTAAGCTTTTTTGTTGCAAATTTTGAGCTGAACACGATGCGGCGATTTTTGAGCGGGGTCGACCATGCAAAGAACGAGACGAATGCAAAATAGTACAAACATGAGATTTTTGGCATTTTCGTGTCCAAAAAAAATCGGGCGGGTTCGCTGTGAGCAACGGGCTGTAGTTAAAGCCGTGACGCATTTTCCAATTGCGGGCAGCTAGGCCGTAAAAAAATTTCTGGAGGAACAGCAGATTGGTAAAGTCTGCAAAACAAGCTGTTTGGTTTTTAAAAGCTACTGTAAATGTGTACATTTTTATACAGTGTAGTGCGATGCTTCAGGCACTGAAATGGTAGAACGCGTTCGTTTCTGTCCACTGATATCAAAAAATGGATAGATCAAACGTTTTATATGTGTGAAAAAATTCATCAAAGGGCGAAATTTGTACTTTTGTGCATTTTCTCAGGCACTTTCTGAGGTTCCGGTATGGCCGATTTTCTTCACGCTTGTACTGTAGAAACCCATTCTGTATTTGTGAATATGGATACGTAGGCTCGCAAAGCCGAACCTGCATCGATGCTGCCAAGCAAAAATCGAATATGCCAGTTCTCAGAGTCATTTCACACAAAGTCGTCGAAACCTCAACGCCATCTTCCAAAAAAAAAAACAAGCGTTTTTACCGACATTGATCACATAATTATTTACCTTAAGGTGAATCGCGCGTCGATATGTTGGGCCATTGTCGCGTGCGCTATGATATCACACCAGAATGGAAAAGACTTTACGTGCGTCCCTTTAGCAGGGCACCCGCATCCTCTGGATCATGTTCATCGGGACCTCTATTTGAGCTATGATACGTAGATGATATTGAACACAAAACTATGAAACTATCATACTGTGCGTATGATACGACAATGTCAATTTTTTTCAGAGATCAGATCACCAGTCTTGAGAAACCTCGAGATTCGTGTTGCTATCATTGTGATAACCCAGAGCCAAAAAAAATAATATTTTATCATACGCGTTACTGTACTCCCACTGAACCTGACAAATGGCGCCAAGTTCAGACCCGTGGATGGTCAACTCAAGACTCCGAGGATTCCAAGTTTTTTTTTTTTTTTTTCGCAAAGCCGATTGCTCAATGTTGAAAAATCGCTACTGTATCAAAAGTGAAAACCAGAGCCAAAATAATACTTTACGCGTTTTTTCATCATTTTTAAGATGACCGATGAGTCACGTCTGGATTGCCGCCAGACGCTACCTCCACTTTTTTTTTTTTTTTTTTTTTTTTTTGATTTATTATTTATTAAAATGAAGATTGGAGGGATATCTTTGGAGGGATGGTTGGATCAGTCAAAGAGATGATCTGCCTGATCTTTCCATTGGGACAGGTCGCTGAGCAGCTCTGTGAATTTCTGGCCCATATGGTGGCGGTGGTCAATGGCCTTTGCAAGCTCTGCACTGATGCTCTGGATGGTGACTTCAAGCTGGTCTATCCTTGCTGAGCGCTCCTCGACCATGGCCGCGGAAGCCTGGAGGGATCTGATCTCCTGGTCCATGATCTTGATGCGGTCGTCGCCTTCATTTGCGTATTTGATCCATTCGTCGAGGTCGGCGAGGGTGGCGGCGTGTTTTTTCTCGATGCGTGTGATGTAATCGTGCTTGTCCTTGAGCTGGCGTGCACGTGTCGCGTCACGTGCATGCAACTGGTCGAGGGAGGCTTGCAAGGACCTCACGTGGTTGTCGAGCTGCTCGCGCTCGCGCTCGAGTTCGGCCAATTGGTTGTCCTTGTCGACGCGCTCGTCTTGCAGCCTGTGCAGGGTCTGTGCCATCTCTTGCAGCTGGACGCCCATGTTGGACATGGCCGCCTCCAGATCTGAGATGCGCTCGTCCTTCTCGATAATCTTTAGCGATTTCGACTGTGCCTGCGCGAGACGTGTTTCCAGGGCCTTGCGGTCACGGTCCAGGTGCGCGACATGCTGTTCGAGCGTCCGCAGCTCCTCGTCCTTGGCGGCCACCTCGGCCTCGAGTGCTACCACGTCGCGGTGGTGCTTGCTGGCCCTCTGCTCGGCAGCGGCCAATTGTGTTTCCACCTGGTCCATGCGCGTCTTGGCCCACGACTTGTCCACACTCAATCGATCCAATTGCTGCTTGAGTGCGTCAATCTCGGCGTTCTTTGCCACCATCTCCGAGTCAGACACCGAAAGTTGCGCCACCTGGTCATGTAGTTGCTCCACTAGCTTCTCGAGGCGTGTCACCTGCGCCGTCTTGACTGCCAACTGCTTTTCCGATGCATTGGACGCGTCTCGGAGATGATTGTCCAATTGAACGACTTGCTCGTCGGCTTGAGCCAAATGCGCCTCCAATTGCACCACTTGATTGTTCTTGGCATCCAACGCGTCCTGCAGTCTTTGCGTCTCTTGCTGCTTGTCGCTTAATTCGTCCTGCAGCTTGCGCGTCTCTTGTTCCTTGTCACGCAATTCATCTTGCAGTTTGCGCGTCTCTTGCTCCTTGTCACTCAATTCGCGCTCCAATCGATCAATCGTGTGGGTCGCTTGAGCGTCGTGGCCCTTTTTTTCGATGGCGGCGTCCTGAAGTTCGGCCACCTGTCGTTCGAGCTGTGCAATGTGGTTGTCCTTGGCCGCCAACTGCTTGTCCTTGGTCGCCAATTGAGCTTCTTTGGATGCCAGTTGCTGTTGTGTGGCCGATGATGCACCGAGCGATGCGTGCTCCAGCTGCTCCACCTGGTCCTCGAGTTCCGCGATCCGTACGTCCTTTGCAGATTGCTCGTGCGAGTCGTGCGCAGCCGCATCGTTGATTTGGCCACGCAGCGTGCGGATCTCCTGATGCAACGCGTCCAAATCGTCTTCTTTGGCCTTTAATTCGCTTTGTAGCCGGTCAATTGTCGCATTTGCTGTCTTTTCAAGCATCTTGAGATCGTTTTGCAACGCCTGGAGCTCGGCGTTCTTTTCCGACACCGACGTGCTGCTGGCCAACGACGCTCGTGACAATTTGGCTTGCACGTCCGCTAGCTGGTCCTCCAACACAACCATCTGGCTGCGGCTCGTCTTGTCGACGTGATCCAAACGCGTGCGCAATTGCTCGATTTCGTCGTTTTTTTCTTGTAAAAGGTGCTGCAGTTCGTCGTCGGGCATGTGCTTCTTGCCGGCCTCAATGGTGTCCATCAGGATCTGGATGCGCCGCTGATGCGATTCTTTCAGATCCTCCATCTTGCTCAGCAGCTCGTCGCGCTCCAATTCCAGCGATTGCACGCGCTCGTACGCGACCTTTTCACGGCCAGCAAGGCTCTCCATGTGTGTCCGCGCCTCCTTGATGATCTCGTCCTGAGACGCCGTCGACAGGTTCGTCAGCTCACGTGTCGCATTGTCCACCGTGTCAAGCGCTATCCTGGGCCGCGCAGGGCTGCCCATGCGCCACCGTGGAGACGGCGACGCAGCCCACACCTTGGACTTGCGCTTGCTTGGTATAAAGAGACCTACACAATCGATAAAAAAAAAAAAAGAAAAAAAAAAGGTCAGAATGCTTTGTGCCTATTTTTTTTTATTATTATCTTCATGCCCTACCGGTGCGGTCAGAAGATGTGCTTGCCATGCTTGGCCTTGTTGACATGATTGCCGTGGTATAAATTGCAAAAAAAAGGGGGGAGGACAAATGGAGCAAACAAAGAGAACAAAGAAAGAACTAAGGAGGCGGGAGGGCAGAGGCAACTTTTGTATTTTTTTGTGGACATTTCAAACCCCGTCCATCGCACGCGCTTTGGCTGGGAAAAAAAAAAAAAAAATAGAGGCGCGTCGAGGGGCTTGCCAAACACCGCTCCTTGTTCGCCTTTCTTTCCCGTTTTCTTCATGTCCAACCCAAGCAAGCAGCAGGCTTCCTTGTTCTCGTTCTTCAACAAGAAGCCTGGGCCACCCAGCACGCCCAAGACGCCTCAAGCAAAGCCATTGGCTGCTGCCTCGGGTCCGTCACCTCCCACGCCCAAGCCCACATCCACGCCGGCTTCTCCTCAGCAGGCCATGCCCCTCGACCAAGTCAATGCCAAGCTCAATGTATGCCCTTTTCTTTCTTTTGTGTGTGTTTCTACTTGCTAACTCGTTGTTTTTCGTCGTTTAGAAACGCCCACGCGTGTCTTACAAGGAGACAGACACCGAGGACGACGACGACGACGACGAGGTCATGCCCATTGTCAAAGGCAAGTCCAATGGTCGATAAAAAAAGAAAAAAAAGTGCCAAAATCGCGCTCCACACGCTCATTCTTTTTTTTTTTTTTTTTTTTGCGAAGCGGCGCAAGCGCCAGATCATTGACGATGACAGCGAGGATGAATTCAACCCAGGCAAGGTCTCGGATGATGACGATGACGACCAAGTCGATGGTAATCCGTGCCATTGGGGCCAAAAAAAACACGCGTTTTGCGCAGCTGGGGGCTGATTTTTTTTCCCATCTTGTTTCAGCTGCCATGTCGGAGGACGAGGATGACGAGCCCGTGCGCAGACCCCTCACGCAAAAAAAGATCTCACCCGTATCGCCACTCCAAGAGCGATTCAAGGTAAAAAAAAAAAAAAAAAAAAAAGCCGCGCCGCCAATACGGCATAAACTCACACTATTTTCACCATTTCGCAATGGCGTGCAGAACATCTCGGTCCAAGGCACCCCAGGCAAGCTGGCGCCCAAGCCCACTCCCCGCGCATCGTCTTCCACCAACTTTTTGATGAGCACCAAGCAAGAAAAGGCTGATGTAAGCGAGAATGGGCCCAAAAAGCCGAGAATTAAGTGCCACTGACGCGCTTTCTTATACTAGGCGCGCACCAAGGCGTTCAAGGAGAAGAACCAGGACCGGTACAAGTGGCTCGAGGACATCCGCGATATCAACATGAACCGTCCAAGTAAGATGTCGCCCCTTTGCACGTCTTTTTTGATGTTTATCGCTCATGGTCCCCTTTTTTTTTATTTTTAGATGACCCCGATTACGATCCTCGCACGCTCCACGTCCCCAAGGCCGCGTTTACCAAATTTACCCCCTTCGAACGACAATTTTGGGAGATCAAGAGCAAACATTGGGACGAGGTAAGGGTGGAAAGTATAAAAGGTACGCACGCTTGGTTCATGAACTGACCATTTTCCTTTTTTTTTTTTTTGTGCTCTTCCTAGCTTGTCTTTTTCAAAAAGGGCAAATTCTATGGTAAAACATGCGTGAAAAGTGAAAATGGCGCGTTTCTGACTGCTTTTGGTTCGTAGAATTGTATGAAAAGGACGCGGATGTTGGCCACCAAGAATTCGACCTCAAGATGACAGATCGCACCAACATGAGGATGGTGGGCGTGCCCGAGAGCTCATACGACCATTGGGCGTCGCAATTCGTCCACCGAGGGTAAAATACAATTTTCTTTTCATTTTTTTTTTTTTTTTTTGGATCGTGCTGCTAATGTGCTTTATTTTCTCTGTTCATTTTCTTTTAGCTACAAGGTGGCACGTGTCGACCAGATGGAAAATGCCATTGGCAAGTCCCTGCGTGAGCGCGAGCAGCAGTCCAAGGCAGACAAGGTCATCCAGCGCCAATTGACTGCCGTCCTGACAGCCGGCACGCTCGTCGACGCTGGCTTACTGACATCGGACCTCGCCACCTACTGCATGGCCATCAAGGTAAGAGAGCGTCGTGCAAATTTTCTCTTTCTTTTTTTTCTTTTTTTTTTTTTTTTCAAAAAATGACACTCAATGGCTCTTTTTTTTTTCTTTTTCCTTCCCTTCCTTCTATAGGAGCACTGCGCGACGGCGCACGCCAAGCCGCAATATGGTATCTGCTTTGTTGACACGTCCACGGCCGAATTCAATCTTGTCAGCTTTGAAGATGACATGGATCGCACACTGCTGCGCACGCTCATCATGCAGATCCAGCCAAAGGAGCTCGTTGTCGAAAAGGGCCGCCTCAGCGGTGCCGCCACACGCCTCCTCAAGGACTGTCTCACGGACCCCATCTGGAACCATCTTATCCCCGAATCCGAATTCTGGGACGCACGCGTCACCACCGATGAAATCCGCCTCGCCGCCTATTTTACCGACGATGACAAGGTCAACATGGAGGCCAATGGTAAGAAAGAGAAGCTAGGTGTTCGATGTTTAAGCGCGCAATGCCATTGGTATGAAAGGATATTCAATCTTTTTTTTCTTTTTCTTCGTTTTGCTCCTTTTTATGGCAGATGGCTGGCCAGACGCGCTGCAGCTTGCCGCGAATGATGACGTGCTCATGTCAGCCGTGGGTGGCTTGCTCTGGTACCTGCGCTCGGTAAGATTCTATTACAAAAACGCGCCTTTTTGGTCTCATTTTTTTTTTTGGTGTACTTTAGAACCTGTTGGACAAGCAGCTCTTTTCCGCCAAGAACATCCGTGCGTACGACCCCGTCCAAGATGCGTCACGTCTTGTACTGGATGGCCAGACGCTTGAAAACCTGGAAATCTTGCAGAATTCCACGGATGGATCGACCAATGGCACCGTGTACAAGTTGTTGGCCAACAGCATCACCCCTTTTGGCAAGCGCCTCTTCACCGAGTGGCTGCGCCACCCGCTGCGAATTGTCGCCGAAATCCACGCGCGCCAGGACGCCGTCGAAGATCTCATGCTGTCGCCCGATCTTCAAGATGTCATTGCTTACACATTCACCGTCTTGCCAGACCTCGAGCGTCTCATCGCGCGCGTCCACTCGGGCACTTGCAAGGTCCCCGAATTCCTCGCCGTCCTCGAGGGCTTCAAGAACGCCAATGTAAGAGGGAAAAAAAAAGAAAAAAAAGCAAAACTCGGTCAAATCGGCCCAATTCTCACCCATTTTTGGCTTTTTTATTAGGCCTTGTTCGACAAGCTGCGCACCATGACACCTGCACTGACGTCCACGCTGCTCAAATCGATCATTGAAGACTTTCCGCTGCAAACAGACGCCCTGGACTATTTTAACGACGCGTTCATTGTCACGGACATTGACATGGATTGTAAATTGCCCGTCCCTGGTACCAATTTCTTACGACTGACACGCTTTATTTTGTCCTGTAGATCAAAAGGCCAAGGTGATCATCCCCAAGGACGGCGTCAACGACGAATGGGACAGCATTGTTGGCCGCATCAAGGATCTGGAGCAGGAATTCAAGGACCACATTCAAGAGATGAAGCGCCAGCTCAAGTAAGACCACAAAACACACGCCACGCGCGTCAGCAGCAAACAAAAGTCGCATTGACGCGTTTTTTTTTCTTTTTTTTACCCATCTTTTAGGTGCTCGCGCTTGGAATACACTCACATGGGCAAGGAAATCTACCAAATTGAGGCGCCAAAGAACACCAAGGTCCCTGGCGACTGGAAGCGCATGTCGACCACCGCGGTATGTTCAGACAGCGTCGATTTGAGTTACCATTGGACCGCTGATGTTTCTTTTTTTTTTTTTTTATGTCACAGAAAGTGGATCGCTACTGGAACCCCACGGTGCAGAACCTTGTCACCGAGTACAAGGAGCAGCTGGAGATCAAGAGCGCCTTTGTCAAGACATTTGCCGTCAAGGTGTATCGCGAGTTTGACGCGCATTATCAAATGTGGCTCGGCGCCGTCAAGGCCATTGCGCATCTTGATGCCCTTTGGGGTCTCGCCAAGGGCTCGGCGCGTCTCGGAGGTAGGTCCATTCCCAGGAAGAAGAAGAAGGAAAAAAAAAAGTGACCTGACATTTTTTTTTTTTTTTTTTGCAGGGCCATCGTGCCGGCCGGTCATTGTGGACCAAGAAGAAAGCATGCTCGACTTTGAAGAGCTCCGACACCCGTGCGTGACCAACAGCGACTTTATACCCAATGATACCAAGCTCGGCGGCGACGAGACGCGCATCATGGTGCTCACTGGCCCCAACATGGGCGGCAAATCCACGCTTTTGCGCCAGGTAAAGTGGAATTGATCGCGACGCGGCTCGGTTTTCGCGTTTCTCATGGATTTTTATTCGAATTAGACGTGCATTGCTATCATCATGGCGCAGCTCGGCGGCTACGTGCCCGCCAAATCTTGCAAAATGACGCCATGCGACCGCATTTACACGCGCATTGGCGCCAATGACAATATTGTTGCCGGCCAATCGACATTCATGGTCGAGCTAACCGAGACGTCCAAGATCCTGCACCAGGCCACACCGCGCTCCATGGTCATCCTGGACGAGCTTGGCCGTGGTACATCCACCTTTGACGGCGTCGCCATCGCCTATGCCGTCCTCCACTACATGGCCACCTATGTCGGCTGCTTGACCTTGTTTGCCACTCATTACCACACGCTCTGCGACGAATTTGAACACCATCCATCTATCCGAAATATGCACATGTACGTGAAAAAACGAGAAAAAGGCAAAAAAAAAAAAAAAGAGTGTTTCTCACCCATTTTTCTTTGCTTTTTTGCAGGAGCTACATGATGGACGAGGACGAACACAAGGTCATCTTTTTGTATAAGCTCGTGGACGGCGTGTGTAGCAAGTCGTTCGGCATGAATGTCGCTACCATGGCCGGTTTGCCCAAATCAATCATCGACAAGGCCAGCTTGGTATCTGAAAACTTTGAGAAATCGCACAAGTTCAATCTCAAGCAGCGCCGCAAAGATGCCCTGCCTCCCAGCGTCTACACTGACTTGCGCTTCTTGCTGAACACGGTTGACGCGGCGCGACCAGACGCACGTGCAGCGAAACAAATCGTTCAATCGCTGCGCTCCCTCGACATCTCATAAATTTGCCCTTTTCTCATTCACTGTCGCCAAAAAAAAAAAACATTGCATGGAGAATAAAAAAAAATCCAGTTGTGCCGTTCAAAAAGCAGATGTAGAGACAAAAACGCGTCAATTTCCATTTCTAGTGACGAGCTGCGGACGAGGTGCCTGAAAAGCTGGCTTTGAAATTGCAAAAAAAATGGGGGGAGCGGCGAACTTTTTTTCGTAGTGCCCTTTCTCGTATTGCCCCAAGAAAAGCGCAAGAAAAAACAAGGGAGGAGGGGTTGGTGGCCTGCGCGACTTTTTTCTTCTTTCTTTCGTTCTTTTTCATTCACATTTTCCCAATCTCTAAATGAGCCCACTGCTATCTTGTCGGAATGCAGAGGGTTGGGTAAGGCTTGGTGCTTTGTAGAATACGTGAAGAGAAAGAAACAAAGCGATTAGGTGTCTGTGTAAACGTTTTTTTTTTTTTTTTTTTTTTTTTTTTTTTTTTTTTTTTTTTTTTTTTTTTTTTCCCGTGTTGTTTGCTTTGCCTTACCTAGGGCCCGTTGTCTTCTGTTCGAGAACCTGACTTTACACCCTGCTTTGAAGACTGGTAACAACTTTACTAAAAAAAAAAAAAATTGGCCATGGCTTACCAGGCTCACACCTTTTATTTTTTCTCTTTCTGCAATCCCGCCGCTGACAGGGTCCTGCTCAATGTCCCGGTCGTGTACATGACTGTCGTCGGCGTCATCCGTCTCTTCCGCGTGCGCCATCGCCAGCCTTTTGCTCTGAAAATCACCCAAAATTGGCACTATTTTGCAAAACTTGTACTGGATGGAATTTTGTTTAGCGACAATCGATGATCTTACATATTTTTTATGCGTAGTCGGCACTGGTGCTACTTCTTCTGACATTGTTGATCCAGCCTTGGATTGAGCATCAGTTTCTTGCACGCAACCTGACAGATGCTTGCACAATTGTAAGTCCCTACACACATAAAACAGGTGTTCGTCCAGTGTTTATCCTTTTTTTTTTGGGGATGTAGATCTTCGCCATTGTGTTGCACCATTACGAGTACACGCGCAATCGCATCCAATCAGGCGTCCTTCTATTCTTTTGGCTCTTTTTTGTCTTAGTGCACGGGGTCAAGCTTCGCACGCAGTGGCTGATGAACGACCCCGTGAGGCACGTCGCCTCCGTTGTGGTGGCATTGGCCGTCGTGATTTTCTTACTGGAGCTTAAAAGGCGTCCCAAGCGTCAAGCAATCGCATTGGACGAGGTACAGGCAATGAGACTCGAGAAAGAGAAAAGAAGAAACACGACACCTCTTTTTATTTATTTATTTATGCACCAGGATGAAAAGGAAGTATCTCCCGAAAACGATTGCCACATCTTTGCGCGCATTACGTTCATGTGGATGAACCCAATGATTGACATGGGTTCGCGCAAGCCATTGGAACAAGATGACATGTGGCCCTTACGCGAGGGCGAGGAGTCGCACGATTTGAGCAAGCAATTCGACGCAATCTGGGCGGCGGAGTTACAGCGGCCAAGGCAAAAAAATATAAAAGAGCGTGAAACATTGGGGAATGACCCTTATTTTTTTTCGTGCCCATTTAGGCCCTTACTGGCACGTGCACTCCTGCGCCTTGCTGGATGGAATTATGCTCTTGCAGGTGTAATATTGACTCTAAAAAGGTTGATCGAGCGTGTAGTGGACTCATTCTTCCGCTTCAATGGCTTCTCAGGTGATCAAGCTTTTCCAAGATGTGCTTCAGTACACTCAGCCTCTACTCCTGAAACAGCTCATTTTCTGGGTGACAAGTAACGCGACAGACACACCCCAACCCGGCTACCAAGGAGTCTTGATCGCAGGTTCGTTCGTTTATCTGTTGCCGAGCACGCCATTCTCATTTTCTGTCTTGTTTTTAGTTGGCATGTTCTTGTCGTCATTGATACAGACAGTGTGCTTCAACCAGTACTTCCATCTTTGCTTCCAAGCAGCCATCAAGGTGCGTAGTGCCTTGGTAACGAGCATCTATCGCAAGACACTGGTTCTCGACAATGAAAGCCGCCAGAAATCTACAGTGGGCACGGTAAGAAAAGATATTATGACGCGCCCGCGTCATTTATCTACGCGAGTCGTGTATTGTATCTCACAACAGGCGTGCTTGTCTTGTTTTTTTTTTTTTATGCGGTAGATTGTCAATCACATGGCTGTTGACGCGACGCGAATCATGGATCTAACAAAGAGTTTGCACCAATGTAAGGCATGCCAATGGACAGCACGACGCAATCTGACCTTTTTTTTTTGTAGTGTGGGACTCGCCTTTCCAAATCACGGTCGCACTCTACTTTTTGTATCAGACGATGGGCTTGAGCATCTTTGCAGGCGTATTTCTGCTGATTATTGTGATTCCTGTCAATGGGTTGACTGCCAAGGAGATGCGCAAGTACCAGAAGCAGTAGATGAAGAACAAGGACGAGCGTATCAAGCTGACTGTAAGAGTTGGGCAGAGAGGCATTTATGAGCCTGCTAAACTACTTTTATTTTAGAACGAGTTACTGAGCGGAATCAAGGCGATCAAACTGTACGCGTGGGAGGTCCCGTTCATGAACAATATCAGTCGCGTGCGCAATGACAAGGAGCTGGTAACGCTGCGCAAATTGGGCTATATCTCGGCCCTTCAGAACCTGACCATGGCATCGGTGCCTTTTTATGTGACACTGGCGACTTTTGCGCTGTACGTTGCCATTTCCGACGAGCCGCTGACGACCGACGTCGCGTTTATCACCATCTCAATCTTTGGTCTGCTGCAATTCCCTCTTACCTGGTTCCCCGACATCATCTCCAATACAATTGAGGCCTATGTGTCAGTCACACGCGTCCAGGACTACCTGCTCAGCAAGGAAAGCGACCCGCACGCTATCACACGCGTTGATTATCGCCAATTACCCGACTGGACCCTGGATGTGCCTTTGATTGACATGCAGCAAGGCACCTTCCGGTGGTCATCCACTGCCTCGGCAGCCACGCTCTCGAACATCAACGTACAAGTGAAGAAAGGCGAACTCGTCGCCATTGTTGGTCGCGTATGCATCTAATGTTTTTTTACACGTCATGTTTCTGGA
Source organism: Gongronella sp. w5 (assembly GCA_001650995.1). Lineage (NCBI taxonomy): Eukaryota > Fungi > Mucoromycota > Mucoromycetes > Mucorales > Cunninghamellaceae > Gongronella > Gongronella sp. w5. The sequence goes on from KV441959.1 coordinate 83,916, forward strand.
ATTCACTTTTTTCGGTCTACCGGTAGGTGGGTGCCGGCAAGAGCTCTCTGATCAGTGCCTTTCTCGGCGATATGCAAAAAGTTCAAGGGTCAATCACTCTCCGAGGTTCCATAGCATATGTAAAACTTAAAAAAAAATCGCGATTCGGACGCCCAATTTCTTATGCCCCGTAGGTACCTCAACAAGCTTGGTTGCTGAATGCTACGGTGCGCGAAAACATCGTCTTTGGACATCGATTTGATCCGGAATTTTACATCACTGTGCTAGAAGCGTGCGCACTGACCGTGGACCTAGAAATACTCTCCCACGGCGACGAAACCGAGATTGGCGAGCGCGGAATCAATTTGTCAGGTATGAAAAAAAGGGGGGGGGCAAACGGCAATTGAACACCAGTGACTTGAGTTTTTTTTTTTTAGGTGGTCAAAAAGCACGCATTTCGTTGGCACGAGCACTTTACGCACGCGCGGACGTGTACTTGTTAGATGACCCATTGAGCGCGGTGGATGCACACGTCGGCAAGCACCTGTTTGAAAAGGTGATTGGACCGCAGGGCCTACTGAAGAACAAGGCGCGTTTGCTGGTGACGCACGCACTGTCGCATTTGCCGTCGACAGACCGCGTTATTCTCCTCGAGGAAGGATGCGTCACATTGGATGGGCCGTTGAATGATGTGACAGAATCGGATAATGGTCTGACGGAGCTACTTGCCGAGTATGAGTCGTCGACGGCGAGCAATATGACGAGCCTAGACAACATCAGCGAAAACGACAGCGTGAGCACGACACTAACAGAGCATCGTCCTGACGCGGAACTTGTGGGTCTACACGATGACAGTGATGCCGATGAACACGAGATATGCAATGAGATGCCGACGCTGCCGATGAGCGTGCACCGCCGCCGTACCAGCTATGCCAGCAGCACCAAGACGCTGCGGCGCGCATCTTACAGCGTGTCGACGTGGGAATTGCCGCTGCACAGTAAGCCGCACGACCAGAACGCGCCGCGACGGAAAAATTTGACAACTGTCGAGGAGAGCGTCAAGGGCAAGGTGTCGTATCAGGTGTACATGAAATACATTTGCTCGTACTCGTGGCAACTCCTTTCCATGGCCGTCGTCGCGCAGGCGTTGGCGCAGGCAAGCCAAGTCGGTGCCAATCTATGGCTCAAGGAGTGGGCTGGCCAGAACGACGCGCCCGGTGCCAACACAAGAAGTGGCATCTGGTATTTATGCATTTACGCGTTCATTGGCACATTCAGCACGTCCATGACCACGGTGCAGTCGTTGTTTGTGCGCGTCCTCGCGGCCATCCGGTCGGCACGTCGCTTGCACGAAGAAATGTTGACGGCCGTGGTGCATTCACCTCTCTCCTTTTTCGACAAAACACCTCTCGGTCGCATACTCAATCGCTTCTCCAAAGACCAGCATGTTGTCGACGAATTACTGCCGCGCATTGTGAGCAACTTGATCCGCGTCGTGCCCGAGGTGATTGGCTCCGTCATGGTCATCGCGTACTCGACACCATCGTTCCTGCTCTTGGCATTGCCACTGTTGTATTTTTATCTCTCCATCCAACGCCAATTCATGTCGACGTCACGCGAGCTCAAGAGGCTCGACTCTGTTGGCCGATCGCCCGTCTTCTCGCATTTCCAAGAATCAATTGCAGGTGTGGCTAGCATCCGCTCATACAACCAGCAGGACCGCTTTGTGCATCAAAACGAGCTGATTTTGGATCGAAACCAGCGCGCCTATTATCCGTGGACCGCGTGCAATCGCTGGCTGTCAGTCCGGCTCGAGATGCTAGGTGCTATTGTCATCCTCGGTGCGTCGCTACTGCCTGTGCTTGCTATTCTTGCTGGTTCGACTCGTCTTGATCCCGGTCTCATCGCCATGTCCGTCACATACGCGCTGACAATCACCTCGTGTCTCAACTGGTTCATCCGCATGTACACGCAGGTTGAGAACAACATCGTATCAGTCGAGCGCATTGAGGAATATATTGAGCTGCCAAGCGAGAAGTACAAGGGCACCGTCGGGCTCACGGCTGACGATCCCTGGCCGCAGCAAGGAATCATCGAGTTTGATGCGCTGTCGACGCGCTACCGACCCGGGCTGCCTCTCTGCCTTGACAATATCAATTTCCGCGTCGAGAGCGGCATGATTTTGGGCATTGTCGGTCGCACAGGCTCCGGCAAGTCGTCATTGGCCAACTCACTCTTCCGCCTGCTCGAGGCCACCGACGGCCGCATCATCATTGACGGCAAAGTCATTGCCGACCTTGGACTGACCGATCTGCGCTCGCGCCTGTCCGTGATCCCACAGGACCCATGGCTCTTTTGCGGCACTCTGCGCGAGAACATTGATCCATTAGGGGACGCTGACGACGCGCAGATCTGGACCACGCTGAAGCAGGCGCATTTGTACACCACCATACGTGGCATAGACGGTCAGCTCAATGCATCCGTCGCCGAGGGCGGCGACAATTTCTCGGTGGGTCAACGCCAGCTTACAGTATCTGTCTCGCGCGAGCATTGCTGCGCCGCTCCTCCATCCTGGTCTTGGACGAAGCAACCGCTTCGGTAAGAATTTTATTTTAAAAGGGAAAACGGTCACGTCTCACTTTGTCTCGCGCTTTTTTTTCAGGTGGACGTCAAGACGGATGCACTTATCCAACAGACGATTCGCAAGGAATTCAAACACTGTACCAGATTGATTATTGCTCATCGCATCAGCACGGTCATGGACGCTGACAGTATCTTGTGCTTGGGCGAAGCTCATGTCAGGGCCTTCGGCGCGCCAGCCGATCTTTTGGCCGACCCCTCCTCCATGTTTTATACCTTGTGCAAGGAAGCTGGCCTGGTCTGACTCCCTCGGGCGTGTATTTTATGTAATTGCCATACGATATTATAAATAGAAAAGGCACAGATCGTCGTTGGCGCTGCAATCATGGTTACCCGCTCTCATATCAAGCTTGAACTGTTACAGTAAGTAACCTTTCTAATAAACTAGTGCGACCAAGTGGTCAGAAATTTCCTTTCCCTGACTGATTACTGTATGTTACGATTTCGATGAAAATGTGCATACTGTCTTATTTTTACAGCACCAGATGTTGAGCCAGCCGAAACTTAGATCCTACTGGTAATTTTTACAAAAAAATGAGTCAGCAGAATGACAACCAAATTTGCACACTAGAGAAAGCGCAATGGAAAAACCACGAAAAGTGCGCTCAAAAATAAAAAGGGGGCGCGTCTAATGTCACTGTAAACACTGTGTCGTAGGCGGGTAAAACAGGGGATCAAAGTGAAAAAAGTAAAAAAAGTGATAAAAAAAACAGAACCGGGATTCGTGATAAAAACGGGTTGGACTTTATTTCGACTATTGGGATGCAAGGCTTTTATATTCTTTGAAGCGATAACCATTTGATAAGAAATTACGATTATTGACATACACGGACACGGGAGTGCCTTGCATCTCAAACCCCCTTTTTTTTTTTTTTGTGCGCACTTGGCTCTCTGTGTGTTTTGTCGTGCCAAGTGCCCTTTCCGTTATCTTGTGTTCATGAGCATCCATTATCTATGACGTGTACAGGCTTCATATGATCCATTCGTACGTCAATTGCTCATGACGTTGACACGCCTCATTTTCGCGTATCATATCTTTATTTTTTTTTTGAGAGTGAGGCAGTGCGGCACACTCCGCCTCACTTTAGGCCATTCAAATGCCGCGGCCTGATTCATTGACCACCGGCCATGCACTCTTTTTTGAATTTAAATTCCCTTTTCTTTTTTTTTATCATATCTTGTGCTGCCCGCGTTCAGTGTGCCTGACACGCGGTCGCACCTGTGTCTCTTTTCGTTCCTTGATTCCTCGGGGCTGCTTGACAATAAGGCTACTGGGCTATTTTTTTTTTTTAAATTTAATCGCGCCTTTTGTCCCCGCCTGGCCAATGATTCGCGATGCCTTTTTTGTACATGTCAATTGCCACGTTAACATGCACGTGCACCAGGTCGTATGTGCCTGGGGAGACGGCTCCAGATGGCTGGCACCTGCATTGATTGATTTGATTTGATTTTTTTTTCTCAACCGCCTGTTATCCGGGCAGTTCGCGCCGCACAAAGCATGAGTGCATGACCTCGAAAAAAACCGGTTCACTAGGCCATGTGTGTCAGGATCCGCCCGCGTCGTCCCAGACATGTGCCACGCCTTTTCGAGTTTTCTTTCTTTTTTTCCTTGCGCGTGTCGCTCGCGCCCTCACCCCATTCGCTCCCCACGCCACCATGACCATCCGCCCTTGCTCCTCGACTCTGCTCCTTTCTGGCTTGCCGTCATGAATGCCTTTCCTTGTCTCGTCTGCCTTGCGCGCGCCCCATTCCTTTGACCGCGCTTTCCTTCCTTTTTTTTGGACATTGACCGTCGAACTCCCGCCGCTGACACTTTGGAAGCCCGACGGGTCAACCCCCATCAATCGTCTGCCTATTTAAGACAGCCTCTCCCCTTTCCCCTTTTCCCTTTTTTTTTCTTCACCTGATCATTCCCCTGTTTGCCGCACCGTCCCTGTCCCTTTTTTCCTTGTCCAATAAAAGGACCTTGTCCGAATCGTCATGCATCACAGTCCCTCGCCAAGGCATCGACAGCGTTGAGCAAGCCTTTCCTCACTCGATGAGGAATTGCTCACACTCGACGTTGAGATCGATGCCTCCACGCCTGCTCCCGCGTCTGCATTAATTGTCCCCGGCCAAGGCGCCCGAGGCACAGCAAACGCGTGCGCCTGACAATTCGGTCGCGTCTTTTTTCAACATGGTGCTCAAAACCTGATTTTCGCTGAATCGTTGTGCAGGTGAACACAAAATATCGATATTTTCGCAAATTAAGCAATGGCTCTCCTCGAAATATTTCGTAGATCGAGATGAAACTGGCACCATTCGAAACATCGAAAGAGACATCATGCTCGAACGTCATTTCCAGAAATGTTTGTTCGTTCGATATGATGCGTGACCTTTGTACGCTTGTGAAAGCCGTTCAAACATTTCAAAAAATTTCAACGTCGATGTTCTCGGCAACGGATTAGACAACACACAGCGCTTTCAACGTGTCGAAGGTACTCTATCGAACTCTATCGAACGAGACCAGTTACTCGCAGAGAAAATTCCCTTTTTCATCAATAAATTGCGAGCGAAGCGAAGCAATTTATTTTTTTTTATTTTTCTATTTTTTTATTTTTTATTTTTGTATTTTTGTATTTTTGTATTTTTGTATTTTTGTATTTTTGTATTTTTGTATTTTTGTATTTTTGTATTTTTGTATTTTTGTATTTTTGTATTTTTGTATTTTTGTATTTTTGTATTTTTGTATTTTTGTATTTTTGTATTTTTGTATTTTTGTATTTTTGTATTTTTGTATTTTTGTATTTTTGTATTTTTGTATTTTTGTATTTTTGTATTTTTGTATTTTTGTATTTTTGTATTTTTGTATTTTTGTATTTTTGTATTTTTGTATTTTTGTATTTTTGTATTTTTGTATTTTTGTATTTTTGTATTTTTGTATTTTTGTATTTTTGTATTTTTGTATTTTTGTATTTTTGTATTTTTGTATTTTTGTATTTTTGTATTTTTGTATTTTTGTATTTTTGTATTTTTGTATTTTTGTATTTTTGTATTTTTGTATTTTTGTATTTTTGTATTTTTGTATTTTTGTATTTTTGTATTTTTGTATTTTTGTATTTTTGTATTTTTGTATTTTTGTATTTTTGTATTTTTGTATTTTTTCATTTTTTTATTTTTTTATTTTTTCATTTTTTCTTTTTTTTATTCTTCCCAACAAAAGAACAATCCCCGTTTTTCTTTTATCCCCAAAAGGGATACCCTTTTCCAGCCAATCTTGAGAGAGGATGGCTCGTAAGAGCCATTCTCTCGAAAGAAAAAAAGGCAAAATAAAAGAATAAAAAATAAAAAAATAAAAAAATAAACATTGCGAGCGAAGCGAAGCAATGTTTGTCTAAATGTTTTTTTGTTTTTTT
>KV441960.1:0-25604 GCA_001650995.1 Gongronella sp. w5
AAGCGTCTGTTAGGCTTTTCTTATTAAATCAAGCTCTGTAAAGCAGGCAAATACAACATATTTCTCAACAACCGTCTAATAAACCTGTAATTTTTATTGCAGTTTTTTTACTAACAAACAGGGGAGCAAAGCATCTAATTTAAGATGTTTATTGCAGCGCACTAGCTTGGGTTTACTGTAACTTTTTGCATCGATCTACTACATTACTGTATTTCACCACCAGCAGCAGCATGCAGCCTGCCTGCAGCCCACCACTCAGCGCACAAAAATCTGCAAACAAAATAAAAAAATAAAAAAAATGCAGTAAAAAATTCCTCGATGCAATTTAAGCACCTTAATTTGGAAGTAAGTGTCAAACCTTAAATGTTTGCAAAATAAATTCGCACCAAAGTTGAGCATTTTTCTCAGTCGATCGCCGTTCATGCGCCACTACTCTTTGGTCATTTTTCGGAAGATGGGGCGACCTGTCATTTTGTCTGCCAATAGCAAATCGTCGGAGTTGTGTCTGTTTGGGATGCATTGATCACTCAGTTCGAAATTTTCCAAATTTGGCGTTTTCTGAGATTGAAAAGTGTGAACCCCTGAGTGAAAAAATGAAGGTCTCTAACGAATTACGAGGATCAATTTTTAAGCTTTTATGTTGCAAATTTTGCACTGATTCCGATGCAGTTGTTTTTGGGCGGGATTGACCATGCAGTTGGCGAGATGAATGCAAAATAGTATAAATAGAAGGGTTGTGGGTTTTTGGCATTTTCGAGTCCAAAAAGATCGCGCCGCGGGGGTTCCGACTTGAGCACTTGCTGGTGGTGGGTCGTCGGTCGCAGCAGTTTACGTACAGTATGCCGCGACGCAATTTTCGTTTGCGGGCGAATAGGCTGTAAAAAAATTTCTGGTGGCACAACAAGTCGTCAAAGTCCGGAAAACATGCCTTTTTTTTCGAATTTCAAAGGCAAATGAATGTCGAAATGTGTTCTCTTCTGTTGTTGTGCAGCGTGGCGCCGCGATGCTCCAAATCTATATGTCATATCATATTTAATTGCAGGAACTTTAAAAGAACAGCCGAAAAATCACGAAAATGCATGTCAAAAAAAATGAACCATAAATATCATACAGTACTGTAGCTGTTGTTGTACGAGATGTGAAGATCATCATTTTACTTTTTTTTTTTTGCATTTTACTGTACCTATACTGTACCGGTATTACAGTAGGTACGGTAGAATTGTCAATGTGAGCGACGGTCAAATTGCTTCCGCTCATGGCTGAATCCAATGCCATACTGTACGGTACTGTACAGTACAGTACAGTACGCTACTCGGATGAGGATCCAACAAAAAAGGCATGCAAAATGGGGAAAAATCGAAGAAAATTACAGTGTGATATGATACCTACGTAGCTTAAATTTTGCATTTTTTTTTTTTTTTTTTTTTTTTTTTTTTTTTTTTTTTTTTTTTTTTTTGCAGCGCCTTGGTTGACGTAATAAAAATGGCATCATCAGATTACAATATTGTTAAAACGTGAGGATGCAATCGACGTAGTGTCCGCTATCGAGAAGACCAGCAGATTGTAAAAAGAGTACGCAGCACAAAAAAAATTAAAAATATCATATGAGAAAGAGACAGAGTCTTGCTTTTTTAATTCTACTGATGGGATAAATAATGGACGGGGGGGATGAACGGTGGCAAAGGGGGTATTCTATGCTAATGGAGCGCGTCTATTGCAAAAAGTTTTCGCGCATAAATTCGAAAAAGGCAAAGTGGTCGGGCTTGGCACCGTACTTGTAGACAAACTGCGACGCGAGGTAGGCGCCAAAGATGGCCTTGACGTAGTTGTCGGGCACACGGTCCAGCAGGGTGGGCAAGCCAACCTTTTCGAGGAGCAGCTTGGGGAACGCGCGGCGCAGAACGGTCTCGCGCAAGGGCACGTTGTTCCACAAGGCGATCTCCTGCTGCAATTGCTCTTGGAGCTGCACAATGGCCACGGACAGCTCGTCGGACAAGATCGAGATGGGCTGGCCCGTCTTTTGGTGCTCGCGCCACAAGGCCTCGAATTCGATGCGCGCATTGCGCTCGATGATTGCCTGGACCTCCTCGACATAGGCCGCGTAAAAGGCAGGAATGGCGCCATCCTTGACGCACATGTGCTCGGCAAATTCGGTATCATTGAACGCCAACGCAGCAAGCACCTCGAGCGACGACGACGTGACACCGCCCTTGTTGGCCGAGGCGTCCTTGAAAATGACAATACCTTGCTTCTCCAGACGCAGACGCGCTTCTTGCGTGAAGAACAGATTCGCGCCTTCGACAATGTACTTGAAGCGGGGGCCGGTCTCTTCGTCCATCAGGTGCTGGACATTGTACAGATCAACGGACTCGGGGCGGCCACCACAGGGCACAAACACCGTGGCCTTGGCCAGCGGGTTGGTGTGGAACGTGTTGCGGAACGACAAGCCATTGGCCACCACGTCGCCATTGGGCAACGTCACATCGGTCTCGTCGACAAGCACGCGGAAGCCTTCAGGCGACAATTTCGACGCGTCAAACGAGCCAATCATCAGGCGGCTCGTCGCGAGACGCAACAGCTCGACGCGATCAATGCCCTTGGGGTCGTACAGCACGCCAGAGCCATCGACAATGGCCACCGTCTTGTCCTTTGAAATCTTGATCTCGTTGGAGCCCAAGTCGCCATCGGGCCCGCCGGTCTGCACCTTTGTGCACTCTTCCTCCTTGAGCCCTTGCGTGCGGTAGATGCCAAGCACGTACTGGTGGACGGAGCGCGTGGTCATGCCATAGATGTCGTGGGGAATGCCGCCCAACGACTGCGACTTGCCCGTGGTGAACGCCTTCCAAAAGCTGGCACCGCGACGGCGCGCGTGCTGCGACGCCCAGTCCATGTAGTCGGCGGTGCCCTCGTCGGGGCCAAAGAACAGAATCTCGGGCTTGCCCACACGGTCGACGAGCGAATCCTTGATCCCGGGGGTCTGGCCAATAATCAACAAGTCGAGAATGGCGTCCACATACTTTTCAAACGCCACGAGCGGCTTGTCCTGCTGATCAATGTCGAGCAAAATGGTGCCCTTGGAGCCGCCCTCGGGGATGTCCTTGTTTTTGCGCTGCTGCGTCGCGGCCAAGGCGTAGTTTTCGTCGAAAAGCGTGCGCTGGTTGATCGAGTACGCTTCACGATTGCGCGAGCGGATAATGCGGATACCGCCACGCGCCACGTCGCGGAAACGCAGGTGGAAACCACGGAATTCCGAACCAACGACCAAAAACATGCCGTGCAACTTGGTCGGGTACTCAATGTCGGGCAAGAAGCTGGGGTCCAAGCGGAACGACAAGGCCACCTTGGTCGATTGATAGAAATTGGTCTTGAGCACGTGCTTGTTGAACGTGAGCATTGCCTCAAACACGAGCTGTTCGTGGCTGTTTGACGTGGTGTTGGTGATCTTTTTGAGAAGCTGCTCGTCCGTCAGGTGCTCGAGGGTGGTGAGACGCTGGTACGACATGGTGGGTTGCAGCGTCGATTCGCGCGCGTGGACATAGTGGACGTGAGCGAAATTGGCATACAGCAGCTTGATCAGCTCAGGGTACCGCTGGATGATGTCCAAAATGTACTCGCGCGTGAACGTGTCGGTGCGCAGGCGCTTCTTCATCTTGGTCAGCACCTCCTCATGGATCGGATTGGCCGCATCCAGGATCGACGTCAGCGACAGATACTCCTTGCCCAGGCGATTCAAAAAGTGCTGCGTAAAGATCCAACCAACATAGCCATACACGGTCTCTTGAACAGACAACACATTGGTCTTGAAGAATGTCTGCAATGGCGTCGTCGGCAAGCAGTACAGCAGCGACGTCTCCTTCATCACCTGGTAAATCGAGTGTTCCATGGGCGCCGCCTTGGACCCAGGCATCTGCTTGAGGTACAAGCCCATAATGGTCACGCCATTGGAGAATTGTTCTATTTTTGTTTAAAAAAAAAGAAATGGAGTGAGGATGCGCCCCCTTTTTTTTCTTTCTTTCTTTTTTTTTTTTGTGGTGACTTACCGACATACTTGCGCGTCGAGTACATGTCATAAAAGTGGTACAGATCGGACATGGCGGAGAAGAAGCCTTGGGTGCTGCGCTGGCGGTAGCCGATAATCAGGCGGTGCTCGCGTGTGCCCTGGACTTGGTACATCTCGATGACGGGGCCCGTGCGCTGCAACACATTGCGCATGACTTGCTCGTAGGTCGCACGCGTGTGCTCGGTCGCCTTTAACAAAAAGTTCTTGTCGGCCACCTGCTCAATGTCGGTCTCTTGCTCGGCCGACGGCGACGCATTGACAAATTGGCACTTTGTCACAAAGTAGCAGCGGATCTGCGACGCCATGTCGCTCGAATTGGAGCGGTACGACTCGACGCGGAAGGCGTTGCCAGGCACAGATGTGTCCAAAAAGGTCTCATCAATTCTAAAAATGGGAAAAAAATAAAAAATGCGTGAGCCTCTTTTTTTTTTTTTTTTTTTTTTTTTTTTTTTTTTTGGGCCTTACTTTTTCTCGCACTGGGGACCCTTGACTTGCGACACACCAGGAACAGACGAATGAATATAGACGGACGAGTCCTCGGCCTCCTTTTCCAAATTGATCTCAAGACCGCTCTTTTGCTTGGTGAACGAGTCAATCTTGGCACCATACAGAGCCATGATATGGTTGGCAATGGTCTCAACGGATTCCAAGCGGAAATAATCATCGTCGATGCCAAGGTTGCTAAAAAAAAAAAAAAAGGACATGAGCCCCCTTGCCCCTTCCCCCCCCCCTTTGTTCTTATCTTTTATCAATGTACCTGTAGAACCAATTGACCTCGTTTTGCAAAAAGGCAGTAGGGATAAAGCCGGTGGTCTCCAAGTGGGCGCACACCTGGACCATTTGCTCTTGCTTGCCATGGAACACATTGGCTGCATAGCCTTGCAGGTCGTCCGTGGTATTGTGCTTCTTGAGCGACACACCATTCACAGGCGCAGCAGCAACAGCGACACCAGTTGTCATTGTGAGAGACTTGGAGAGAGTGAGTGAGAGAGAGAAAGGGGGCTTTTTTTTTTTGGTGAAAAAAAGAATGAGAAACAGCAAAAAAAGGGGGGAAACGAGCGCTTTTATATGCGTGTGTCATGCAAAGCGGATATGCAATTTGCATATCGTTGTGCTTGTCAAGGGCGTGGATTGGCCAGACCCGTGGAAATAATTTCCTGTCATGGATCCGCGGGTCCATGGCTATTAATAACATGCCTCTTTGCCCCTTATTTCGCGCAACTCCCCTCAGCATTGCGTTATTTTGTCGTCCGGACGGATCATTTTCATACATTGTCCATGAAACTTGCGACAACCCTCCCTAAAACATATCTTGTTTCTCATTGTTCGTGTCGACAAAATCTCAAAACAACAAAAAAAAAAAAAAAAAACAAAAAGATGGGGTCTCAGCGAGGCACGCGTTTCCCCACCCCCCTCACCACCCCCGCCCCTCGTTGGTGCTTTGCCAAACGCTGATTCGTGGGGCTTTTGGAAAAGAGTGAGTCAATGGGCTCTCCATGTGCGCGGCCGGTTGCACAGTGCATTGCCCATTTTCAGCAACTGATTTCTCACGGCAAACAGCCAATCACTTGAAACGCTTGGTCATCCCAACCACCTGGGTCACACACTCTCACGGCCGGGCCTCCAGAAATGGTCATCCCCCCTCCCCCCCCCCCCCTTTTTTGCAAAACGTGTCAGGGGGGCCCTGACAACACAAAAAGGACTCCACAGAAAAGACAAAAGGACGCGCGCGCCAATCCTAAATAAAACATCGACGCCAGGGCCTGGACTGCACGCGTCCTGTCTTTTTTTTTTTTGTTTCCATGGCGACAAGGACCTTTTTGTTGCCTACATCGATAAAAACAAAAAAAAAGTCAGCCAGACGTCAGCAGCTCGGCGAGAGTCCACGGCCGGTGGAAAACTTTGTTTGAGCTTGTCGATCGATGATGGCCGGCTGACACATCGGTACATGAGCGCACTGCCCATCTTGGATCTTGGGAAAAAGGGAATGGGGCAGGGACAATGGCTTACCATGGAAACCATGAACAATGATCAGATGAGTTACGAAGCGCCGCGCTTTGTTGCACTGTCCCCCCTTGCATACTATTGATCCCATTCAGCAATCATCGGGCTCTTGGGACGATGAGAAACTCGCGTAAATGATTGAAACAAGGCGTCAGAGGCGCGACCAATGCCCCATGCATCACGCTCAATTGCCAACAATGTGATCTGTCATCCGCGGAGGGCAATCCATCGTGGCTGCCTTGATCCTTGCTCGTGTTTGATCCAAACCCAACAAAAAAAAAAAAAAACATGTGTACGAGGGCCGGATGAGTACAATTCTTAATTTTTTTTTTTTTACTTTCTGCGAGGGCCGTGCCCTTTTTGGCGTGCATGACGCGCTGCCCGACCTCGTTTCTCGTGACGTGCGTGCATGGGAAAAAATAGAGAATGTTGCCTAGCGCGTCATGGACGAGGGGTACATTGTCTTTTTTTATATAATAATATACGGATGATGCAAATCATAAATAAAAACACAAAAAAAAGTCTGTGGGAGGGGAATGGGATGGAGCAGATGACGAAAAAAGAGGGGGGGATGTGGATGCAAATCAGAGTGAGAGAAAATGAGAAATCAGGAGGATGACGACGACAAAAGCGGGACTGATGCTTGCTGCTGCTCAATGTCGGTTGCAAACAAATGCTCCCATTGATCGTGGGGAATGATGCTGCCAAACAGGTTAGTCATCGTGTCACCGAGCTACAGAAAAAAAAAAAGGGGAGGGGAAAGGGTCGTCAGGCTCACAAACACACAAAAGCAACCGCGTGCTGTATTCTCCACCGCAGCTTTTGCCTTACCTTGTCCAATTCGCGGATAATGTCCTCCATCATGGTGACATACGCGTAATAAAAAATGTACACATAGTCCTTTTCCAGGGCGAGCTTTTGCTTGTGTTCCGAGATTTCGCGCAATTGGCCGAGCAGGCGTTTCCAAGCCTGTTTTGCCGGCGGGAAATAGGGTGGCAAGGGTGTCTTTAGGTGCAGAGCCGAGGCTAGGAGGTAAAAGTAGAGAAGCACGTTGCCAACCATCTCGCGGCGCGCGCTTGCGACGGGTAAAATGAAATCGGACTGAATGTCGTCGAACCACGTGTCGCGCAGAATGAGCATTCGCATGCTCAAAAACTTGTCGACGATGTTTTGGCACGAGTCGAGCATCATACGGTACGTGGCGACGGGGAATTGGCCCTTTAGACGCGGCTCGTTGGGCGTCTGGTTGAGCAAATCCTGCAAAAACAGCAATTCGCGCTGCAAAGCCAATTCGTGTCGCATAAATGTACGCCGCAGCAGCTTGCGCTGGACGTCGGGCGTTAAAAAGAGCTGCCGGCGGCACCGGTGGTCTCTTTGGCGAGAGTCGCAGCCAAGGTCCTCGCCATTGTCCGAATCATCGCTGCCAGAATCCACAGGATGGAATGGCTTGTCGACGGGCCGCTCCGAGTACACGGCCACCAGCTTTTGGTAAAGCCATGCGAGACGCAAAAGCAAATCCGAAATGCCCTTGCGCAATTCGACACGCGCCTCATACGGCCACACGTATGCTGTGGCCACCAGGCCAAACACCACGCCCACAAGGATACTCACGCAACGCTGGAAGGCAAGCTCCCACACCTCGATGCGGTCCGTCTCTCGATCGTTGTACTTGTTGAGCATCACGAGATTGTACGCCAAAAGCGTGAATTGCCCAAATTTGCCATGCTTGTGGTTCAAAATCAGCCAGAAATTCGGAATGGAGAACAGCCACGTCACCAAAGGCAACATCACCATGTTGCCCGGGAACAATTGGTACAGCGCCACCGCACTGTAACACCCCAAAATCGTGGAAAAAATGCGATACACCGCCACAAGGTTCGTCCCGCCCACCGTAGGCGTCATCACCACCATGAGCTAATCATAAAAAAACGTGTTAGGCAACCGTGCAAGTGGTGCGATGAAAAACGCGGATAAAACGCGCAAAAAAATCGTCCAATGACATCATTTTGCATCTATTGACTTTTTTTTCTTTCATTTTTTTTTTTTTTTTTTTTTTTTTTTTTTTTTTTTTTTTTTTTTTTTTTTTTTTTTTTTTTTTTACCGTGATCAATGCCCATTCCATGCGCCATTCGCGGAACCATTCATTGGTGCTTTCCAAAAACGCCGGGATGGCCAGCAAGATGGCGGCCACAGTGGCCTTGATGGCGTATCGCAGCTTTTGCTGCTTAAAGAGCGAGAGCGTCTGCCATAGGCGGATGAAGAATCGGCGCCACGCCGTCTTTGGCACAGGCGTGTGCAGTGTGTCCATCTGGTTGCGCTCATTGGGGATGAAATCCTCGAATTCCGTGACTAATTCAAAAAAAAAAAGGGGGGAACGTCAATTCTGCATTTTCCCCTCAATTTCCCCTCGCCACACTCCAATTTTTTACACGCTGGCTGTTTGAGGCCCTTTTTGTTGTCTTGACGTTGCGGTGGCTGCTCGAGGCGGCCGACGGCATCGACAAGCTTGACGAGATGACGTGCGAATTCGACCATGTTAAAGACGAAAAAGTAGACGAGGAAGACTTGCTCTGTGGGGCCTTGGTTTTCTTGCTTTTGCTGATGCAGGTGATGTAATGCGCGGCGCTGGGACACTTCAAAGAGGGCAATGGCCTTGTTGAGGTTGGCGCGCAGCGTGGCGATGGTGGGGATGCGTAATTTGTCGTCGGCGGATGAGGAAGGGCGGGTAGCGAAGCGTGTTTGCAAGTGATAGAGCGTCTGCTTGCACGTGTACGCGAGTGACTTTAGCGGCTTCTTGATGCTGCTGATGTACGTAGTGAATTGGTCGTCTTGCACCGTCCATGGCTCATTAAACACGTTATTTTCAAACGAATCGCTCCTCAGGCCCAAAGGCGCGTCGTCCGACACGTCCGTGGCCGCGTAATGCATCATGGACCGCGATCGTTCCAATGTGCGCGTACGCTTGAGCTGGTCCTGGATCTTGCGCCGGCGGAAGCCCGCGCGAATGTTCCACGCGTCTTGCTGCTGAGTACGCGATCGCGTCAAACCGCGCTTCGTTTGTCGCGAGGACGCATTGGTCGCTTGTCGCGCAAGCAATGGTGACGTTTCAGTGGCATGCGTCGACGAATTGGGCGCTGCTGCCCCATTGGTTTGCGGATCTTGCTGATTGGCAAATTCAAATTGCAGACCACAACTGCTGCGCAGACCGCCCATGTACTGCGCAAGCCGCTCCATGTTCTCGACAATGTGCGCATAGTCGGCCTCGTGCTTCCGCATGTGCCCATTCCACACACGTTCGAATCGGGCCTCCTGCAGTGACTTTTGTAAAGCCGTGAAACTTGCGCGATGGTCGTCAATCGCCTTTTGCAACGTGCGATTCGCCTTGAATTCAGGCAAATCATCATCCAGCAGAAACGTCTTGGTAAGCAGCTTCAGCAAGATCCGATACGACGACAACGCAGTGTCAATGTTGTTGCTACACATCATAAAAAAAAGGTGAGAATGGTGCGCACATTGTGTATGACATCATTCGCCAATGTGACCTCCCCCCTTTTTTTTTTCTCCATTGATAAGGCTACACATACCGAAGCTTTTTGGACGCCGACGACGGCCAAAAGACGGCACAGCTCGTGATGGTGATGATGGCGCCAATGGCAATGGCCTCGTAAATCTCTTGAATGCGCGTGGTATCGAAATCGCCCTTGTTGGCCGACCCTTCGCGCACCACAATGATGAAGATGATGATGAAGCACAGACTGGACGCTAAAATGGATGAAGCAAGATAAAAGTCGAGGGTCAGGTGGATTTGCAAGGACGAAAAAGTCGTGTTTTTCTTTTTTTTTTCTCATTTTACCTGTGGCGACGGGTGGTTTGTTCCAATGGGCTTTTAAGAACGCGACGACAAAAGTGGATCCGGCAAGCCAGACAAAGAGCGAGATCGCGTGGGCCACGATGAATTGACCCTGATCGACAAAATGATCGGTGGTGAGCATGGACCCCATACACACGAGCAAAGCAAAGAGCGTGTATCCCCAGCCATAGGCGGCCGCCTCGACCATGCCGCCCAATGTCTTTGCAGGGTTGAAAAACACGGTGGCCGTCGCAACAAGGTGGCTGGACGTGCGATTGTTGCCAATGAGCGCATTGAGCGCAGGAATAAACGTGAAAAGCGAGCCCAGCAAATACGCAAAGCTGCATTTAAGCACCAAATGGCCGCGCGGCGTCAATCTGAGCGCGCCCAAAAGGTACCGAAAACATGTCGCAGGCACCTTGTACCAAGGCACAGGCGCCGCACGGTCCATAAAAACATACGAAGAACCGGTTGTGCGAGGCTGTGGAGGGAAAAAGGGCGAATCGCTGTCATCTTCATCACTGCTGCTGCTCGATTCCTCGTCAGAATGCTCGCTGCTACCGGCGGATCGCGTGTCGTCACGCTCGTATCGTGGAGGATGTGTGGAGAAGAGCCAAGGTGACCTAAAATCATAAAAAAAGTGTCAATCCATCCCTTTTTCTCATTTTTTTCCTTTTTACTCTTCCTCCACAGGGATATCTTGGTCGGGTATGGTAGAAAGCGACACGGACCGCTTTTGCACGGTGCCGTCGTCCATAATGACATCCACCTCGCTTGTCAATGACGACGGAGGAAACGATATTGTGTCCGTCAACGACCGATACATAGATGGGATCGCCTGCGGCGACGTAGAATACACCACTTCGGCACTCGCTGCAGGACTGTGCGCATTGAGCGGCAGCCGCTTGGGCCCCGGAGGATCATCGTCCATAGTAAATAAATAAAAAAATAAAAAAAAGGAAACAAGGAAAGAGAAACGAGGCAAACAATTCAAAATAGGGAAAGACCTGATCTTTTATCAAAGGCAGCAATCTGCATCACGGCGGAGATCAAAATCCTGCATTGCACAAAAGCGCGCTCAGCAGCAATTCTGCCATTGTAACCTTGCCATTGTAACCTTGCCTGCGAAGCCAATCATTCTGCCTTCTTTTGTTTCTTTTTGTGTGGCCAGCGCACATGCCGCAATATAAATCACACAGAGATCAACCAATGGAGCCATTGGAGAGTTTTACATAGACACAAAAGCGGCAAACACGATTCATCGCGTTGAAAAAGCCAGAACACACGATTGCGCCACGAGAAATGAAAGATAATGAGTCGCATGTCATCAGACGCGTCTAGATGCGCAGACTAGGGGGATCATATGGTAAGGATTTTGTGATGGTGCAAGCCAAATCTGTTTTTTTATGCCCAAAATTTCCTTTTTTTTCAGCTTGAAATTGCAAAACCAAAGATTGACAATACACGGAACCGTTGCTTTTTCGCGTCAATCCTCTACCAAAGCAACTTTGAGAATATCATCGACGAGTTTTTTGTATGCACTCTTTAGAAAAATCCGTTTTAACAGTGAATCGGCGACAAGTCGGCCCTCCATGACACTGCAATGCCGTAAAAAGCATCGTCGCGTGAAAAGGCGAGGTCGAAACCTGCGTGGCATAGAAAGGTGCGGTTGTTACAGATGATTGGGGCGCGCAACAGACAAATCAAAACTTAGTCGCTGTCGAGCTTCAAATCGAAAATTGAAAAACCAGCTCTCCAGAATTGCACCAACTTGCACACGAAAATCATTGCACCATGAAATGACAAAAAGCGCAAAAAAACAAGTTGCTTCATCTGCCCCGTCACAAGCAATGAGCGATTTTAGATTTCATTTCAAATGCAAATTGCATACGAAAATCGCGTCCATAAAACTGCGCCGACGTGTCCACTAGCAAGAAAAACGCTGGGCGCGTGGACGAAGTAAGAAACAGGCGCGTGCAACTCGACGACTTACGCGGTTTATCACGCGTCGAATATCATATATGAATTTCAAACGGTGGAAAAAGGGCAAAAAAATGACTTTTTTCATGAATCACCCATGTCCGCCGACGCGACCTTTTTAATGGTGCGTATTTCAAGGCGCTGCGCCTAATCCTTGTTGTGTTTACTCTGGGACGAAAAATGACAGCTTTTTGCGTTTTACGCGACAACCAGTCCATGTACCCCTGATTTTTATTGTCTTCCTCTAGGTAAATGCTACATGCGTACCATGCGTTTGAATGGCGTGGTGATCTGAGGACCTTGGTTTTGCATTTTTTTTTCAAATCCATGATGGTATCCCTTGGAAAATTCACAATTTTTAAAATTATACTTACGCGCAATCCAAGGACCGCAGCAATCTGTCATTAGGCTCATTTGAACGAGCAGCGCTGGAACAGCAGGTTCAATGAGATGAGCCCCTTGCAGACTGCAAATCCATCGAAAATCGACAAAAAACAAGAAAAATGCTTTTATCGTGAATTCCTGAACAACGGCTTGTGCGGCCACCCTTTTTATCCGCAGCAAGGTTGCTTGCGCTTGTGATTTTTACTCGTTGTGCTAATTTAAAATGGGTTCAAAGCAGTAGGTCAAGAGTAATAACTGAAATGTGAGCATTTCTGCGGCTTTGCGACAACAGGGAGTCAAAGAGCCTTTACAATGCACCGCTGGCTACATATCATGCATTATGGGTTAACACATCAGAATTTTCACAAAGGGGGCACACAGATCATATACTTTTAAACATTGAATCATTGAGATTTTTGTAAAAACTAGGAATTTGCTAAAGCTTTACGCAATGCATGGACCACCTTGGCTGCGCATAATTAGGAAATTGATCGGAAAGGCAATAAAGTTTGCGTGCGGGGCGGGCAATGTCGGAGTTTGGGCATATCAGTCAAAAACCATGGACAGCGAGCCAAATTCGGCCTTTTCTCACTGTTCTCTCCCACCGTCCCATTTTTTTCACGCAACCCTATTCTCCACGATGAAGAAAGCACCCCATCAAAAGTCCAAGGCCGTCATGATCCTGTGTTCCTGCTTCTTTGCCTATGGCGTAAGTGGTGTCGTGCTGGTCAGAGTCTGTTTCCATATTCACTCTTTTTTTGTTTCACTAGACGTTCTGGTCTGACTGGGCGTATGACTACGACATGCTGTGGAAGGCCAGCCCTATTGGCCCTCAGGATATCGCGCGTGGCGTCGTAAGTGGATCGATTGGGTTGTGAAATGCGTGCATTAGCTCATTTTGCCCGTTTTTGCACTGTTAGATGTATTACAAGGCGCAGACGGAGCTTCCCCAAGTGCTTCAGTACGTGCCTCTGGCCAACCTCTTCATTGGTGTGTGCGGCATCAGTGCCGGTCTAGCCGGTGGTGAGCTGGACTCTAAGCTGTTTGATGGCGCATCTGTTGGTAATGAGGAAGAAAAAGAGATAGAGAGCTCGTCGATCTGATTTCTTTTTTCTTTTTCCTCTAGTGTTGCTCTTGTTCGCCGTGTCCACGTTTGCGTCCTCGGTTAAGCCTTGTAAGTCAACCAATTGGGGCATGCTGCACGCGCCACCCGCGACAAAAAGATGAAAACGCGGAAAATTCAATCTGACCGCCATCTTGTTCCATAGCTCTGGTCACCATTGCCGATGCCTCGTCCACGGAGAGCCAATTGCTGACGGCTCTCAAGGTATAAAATAAAAAATAAAAAAGCGCGCGACGAGGGTGTTTGGGTCTGGCCGCGGAAAGCATCGCTCATTTTTTTTTCTTTGTTGTTGAGCAGACCATTGCTGCGAGCCACTTTATCCAGGTGTTGGCCATCACAGGTAAGCAGAGTGATAGAGAAGTGAATTGAGCCAAAGGAAGGAGCTAATATGTCATATTTTTTCTTTCGTTTTTTTTTTTTTTTGTTCAAAAAGGCATCATTGGTCTGCAACTCGCTCATTTGTTCGTCATGAGGAAATCCGGCACTGCGCAGGCCGTCGAGGGCACGGAGCCGACTGAGGGCGAGGCAGATGCCACCGCCTCCAGCAAGAAGAACAATTGAATTGCTCTTGCGCATCCTTAAAATGTGTATCATAATTTGTCGCGTCCGCCATTCTTGCGCGTTTTAAAACAATAAAGCATTTGCCTAGGTCGGGCGTCGCCTTTTTAGGGTGGCCAGCCCTCCATAATTTCTACCTGCTGACTTGTTTCTTGTTTTTTTTTTTTTTATTTCTTTTTACTTTTTTCCCTCTTCTTTTGCTTGTTACTATCTCAGACTATGGACGACTCGCTCCAGTCAATAAGCCAAAAGCTCGATACCCTGTCGCTTGCATACCTCAGCAAGATGAACGACTATGCCCACCAACGCAGTGCCGTGGCAAAAGAACTACAAAAGGTAAAAAAAAAAGAAAAAGGGCCAAGACTCAGGTCACTCAACGGGTTTTGTGTGTGCCTCGTGACGTGTCCAGGGCTTTCTGGACCTGGCCCACGCCAAATATACCATGGGCGCAAAGACCATCAGTCATTTCTCCTATGACGAACGCATGAAAGCCCAAGTGCGCGTGTAAGTCCCTTGTTTAAACGTTGCCATCTGCGTAAAGGATTCACTTCCAAATCATGCCATCATAATGCTTTTGTGGGTGAGGACTGTTCTAGCGGGATCCCTTGTGAGAGCGCTTCGGGCTCTCGCTGTGTTGATGGCAAATGCTCATTAGGAACCGGCATGGAATTCAGTGGCCAGCATGACAGCGACGACGACAAGGAGGACAAATCTGGACACACAGCCAATGACGACACATTTAATGAATTTTTCATCCAAAGGACGGATGACGCCACAAACAAGACGCTCCGTCAGCGCAAGACAAACCGCGGCGAGGACTGGGTGCAAAAGGAGCCGCAGGACGACGAGGACCAGCAAGAGTGGGAGCTTGACGAGAAAAAGTCGGGCAAAAAGTCGGCAAAGGTCAGAGCCAACAATGATCCTCTGCATTGGTTCGGCCTGCTCGTCTCGCCCTCGCTGCGAACGAGCCAGGACCACTTTAAAAAAGGTGAGGAATATATTCGAGTCCAAGGATGATGCGGCTCAGACGCGCTGACAACCCGCCATTTTCTTTTTTTTCTTTTTTTTCTTTTTCTTTGTACGTTAGCGCTGCCGCACATTGTGGAGATTGCCAACATGGTCCGCCAGCTAGAGGTCCTAGAGAAACAATACAAGGACCTGGAGGCCAAGAAAACGAATAAAACTTTGGAGAATGACGCGAGTTGAGCTCCATTTTTTATTTATTTGTTTGTTGGCTCATTGTTTGCCGCATGGATGCGCGCTTCGTGCTGCGCGCGGAGTCAAGAGAAAGGGAGAGAAAAACAAGACAATTTATTCACAGAGTTGCATTGGCAATGAAGCAAAGAGAAGGGGACGGGGGAAGAAACAGAAGCAAAAAAAGGAAATACAAACAAAAAAGAAAGGGGGGGGGAGAGCAAAATGGCTATTTTTTTTTTACGACTATGGTTGCGGATGGAAGATTAGTTGGGTTGCGAAGGTAAAGGGATGATGACGGACGGCGGGTTGGGAGGAACACTTACATTTTGCTCAGTTTGGCGCAACGATTGGAAAGTCTCTTCATCAACAAGCTACAAATTGGCGAAATTCGCGTTTCAAAAAAAAAAAAAGTTAGGAGAGGGGCGTGAGATCGTGTGTGGGGATATGGAATGGGCGTGGGGACCGGGGGGTGACGCGCCAATTTGCCAACAATTGGCGCCCATGGAACACGAGGGAAAACAGCTTACCTGCAACTTTTGACGACTTTGCGCGGTGGGAGCGTGCGCGTCCTCGTCGACAAACGAGAATTCATCTTCATACGATCCCCAATTGCCTTGGCCAGCGCCATTCTTCTTCATGGTCCCGCGGATGTCGGCGCCGTTTCTGCGCGGATTTAAATAAAAAAAAATTGAGTGTGTGCTGCGTACGGCGTCACATCTGCGCGCCCAATTTACCTGGCAACATGGCGGTCATGGTTCTGCGTGTAAGGAGCGTCCTTTGAACGGGTCATTGGCTTGAAATTCAGTGAATTGAAGTGAACAAGTGAAGAAAAGAAAAAAAAGAGAAAAAAAAAAAAGAGCGGATGGGAGTCAACCCATTTAAATAGAGCGCTGCAATTGCCTGGGTGGCATGACGTTTTTGGTCGGTGAATGGAGCGTGTGGGAATTCACCAGAAGCTTTTTTTTTTTCTCCCCCAAATTATGCGCGTGATTTGGTTGGTTCAACCAACAGCTGCATTTTGCGCACCCGTGAAAATGTCAAACACACGCAAGTTTGCTTTTTATTTTTTCTTAACCCTGGATGGCGTGATGGGCGTCGCAAAGTTCTTGCGCCCTGGTGATTGGCTGCATGGGCTGGAGAAACGAATCCACAGCCACCCAGAACGTGTATGCCATAAGGCCCACGCCAAGGGCCACCAATGCCATATCCAGGATCTTGTCTGACGTCTTTTGCGCGATCTTCCAATGAAACATGCCCGGAAACACGTAGCACAATGGAATGCATGCTACCGACCCGACTAATAAAACAATAAAAGCGTTTTAGTGCCTCACGCGCGCGGCAAAAGCGCGCCATTGTCTTTTTTACCCAGTGCCACAAACTTGTCCAGGTTGTCGCCGCCCACGAATTGCGCCGTCGCCGCGCACAAAAACGTCAGCGCGCACCGAAACACGTTTTTTCCCCATTTGACTGCTTGGCTTTGTGTCCCAGAGGGACACTTGTAGAACAGACAGCTCTCAGTGATCTTAATCGCCGGAAACAGCATCAACGGGATCCTGCAAACGCGAAAATAGGATAGTTTGCGGCGCGTCAGTGACCATCACTTGCATTTCTTTTTCTTTTTCTTTTTCTTTTGAGAGAGAGGGACACCTACGACAGGATGACGGCAATTGAGTACATGAGCTGTACGGCCATGGTGAGTGGGTTTCCGGGAGGGAAATTGTAAATGACAGCGGCTTGGATGCGGTCGCCATAGGCGAGGTATGAGATGCTGCCAATGACGAGGTAGATGACGCACACAATGATCATGCCCATCCAC
Organism: Gongronella sp. w5; assembly: GCA_001650995.1. Lineage (NCBI taxonomy): Eukaryota > Fungi > Mucoromycota > Mucoromycetes > Mucorales > Cunninghamellaceae > Gongronella > Gongronella sp. w5. Next base: position 16,973 of record KV441960.1, read on the forward strand.
ACGACCAAAGGGAATTTTTCAGGTTGCGCCATACTTTCTGCCAACGGGATCACGAGGCCGACACATTCAAAGGAAAACACGGCGGTGCCGATCATCAAAGCAAAACCGTCCACGTTGACGACCTGGATGTTTGGCCCTGCACCGACATGCTTCAGCTGCACGCCCGTAAAATACAACACGGAGATCAATCCGAACAAAATAAATACATCGGCCACAATGGCCGTCAGCGACAGCTTAGCAATGTGTCGCACAAGCACCATGGGGATCAGCACCGCCAAGGGCACCCAAATCCACACGCTCATGGGCAGTTGCACACGGCACTGGCTGAGCCCTTGCACCACATTCACAAGGTTCCCAGCAACAAAGATAAAATACGAGCAAACAAACCCCAATTGCGAAATCACAATAAAAAAATACACCGCGTACTTGACGCTGCGCCCGTACAATTCGCCTCCAAGATCACCATAGTCGCCGCCAATCCTTTGGTGCGCCTTGACAAGCCGCAAAAACGAAAATAGGCACACACCGGCAACAAGTATCATCAACACCATGGAAAGACCCAACCCGCCATTGTAAAACCTTGATTGCAAAACACAGCAACGCCGTGCAAATGCAATTAAAAAAAAAAAGAAAGAAAGAAGGACGCGTCAGTTGAAAAACGCGTACGAGAGGGAAAAAATAAAAGAAAGAAAAAAAAAAACGAGAAAAAGAAGAATAAAAGGAGAGCCATTGACCTTACCCACGGGGCAAAAAGAGCACACCACTGGAGACACATGCTTTTAAAAACATGAACAGCGTTTTGCGAGTCGATGCCTTGGGCGTGGCGTCACTGACGATGCTTTCTTCGTCGTTTTGGCTTGCCACGTCGCTTTTCTCAGTGTGCGACTCGGCCATGCTGTCCCCGTCCTTGGCTGAGGTGTGAGCATGATGGTGATGATGGTGATGATGATGTTGATGATGATGATGGTGGTGGTGGTGGCTCGACGAGAGCCAGCGTTCGCTGGCCAATTGGCCGTACGCGCTAAAAGTCGACATCGAATACGAAAACGACGACTTTTTCGGCATTGGCGGCCGTTTCGGGAACGAGCGCCGCGAGCCCGTGTTGTACCGGCGGACCACCACGGTTTCAGGCTCGCGTGGCACGGGCAGCGTATCCAGCGATTGGCTTTTTGCCCTCTGCAGCGGGGACGGAGGGTTCATCTAGCATCGATTTGATCTAAAGATATGAAAAAAAAAAGGAGATCGACTATGTGCGCACGATCGACCACGCTTTCCTAAGCAGAAAACTTGGGTCCGCGACTTTGAAAAGCGTGTTTGATCTGACCGCACAACAATCACGGAGCATTTATCCGCTATTGATCGCAACTGCGATGCCACAAGCTTCCCAATGCCCCAGTCAAAGAGCTGCATCGAGGAATTTACCGACCATAATGACGCGCGTCTCATCCCACCCCCACGAAACACCCGGGTAAAATAAGCTCCGATCGCGATCGAGAACGCAATCTTTCTTTTTCTTTTTTCAACGCGCTCATGCTCCGCCCAATTGCTATCATTGCCAACTGCGGGATGGTAGACCTACTGTTCAATGCAAAGGCAAAGACATAGCGTGTCTTTTTCTCGATCTTTAGCTTTTTTTTTAACGTGTTTCTAGTATCAAATTCATTTCCCCCCTGGATTGTTGAGATCAATTGAAGGGTGTGTATTTTTGTTGTACTTAAATACATATGCTCATCTAAAAGCATTCGGAGGTGGCGATGGGCACAGATCAATTACCACGCGCGACCTTGAAAGACGCTTAAATGTGCATACTTTCCCCATTTCTTGCCTTTTCTTGCATATTTTTGACGCATGTCTTCAATGATTAGGGCGCGCACCCATTTACATTGCAAAACCAGGGCCGGCTTCGGCACGATTTCAGCAAAGGAATCCCACCGAAAAGCAAGGAAACCTATATAAAAAGAAAGTTCCGAATGTTTTTTTGTGTTTTTGTGTCCCTTTTTCTGCCTCCCCACACACACACACACTCTCCTGGATTTTTATTTTCCAATAATGTGTGTTTCTATCAAAATAAATTCTTCCGGTGGTCTTTTTGGTAATTGCACGATCAATGCTTTGTTTTTTTAGGCCACATCTCTTGGAACATGATCCAGAGCTCCATTTGAAAGGTCCTGAGCCGATTTGCCATGTTACTGTATACCATCCTGATTGGTGCGCAACGACGCGTCAGATCATATACTCAGTATTTTTTTTTTCGAAAAACAAACGTTTGACAAGTCATTGCACGATTTCTGCTAGATGCACATTTGTGTCATTATTTTCCCCCTTTCTGATCATGAAGCGCACAATTACAGTATTAACGTGTTGAATCATAACAATCAGGGCGCTTGAGATGTGCTAGACCTAAAAATACTGAGGTCGACTTGATGCAAGCCAAAGTAGCATTTTGACACTTGATGCCCTGTTCAAAACGAAAACCTGAGCTAATAAGCAGCCAAGAAGCTGTAAAGTTTTTAGAGTTCTTGATGGCAGCGGCAGGCTATGCGATTAAAACCAGAGATTGATCAATCTTTTGCCGAGAAATTTGCAATTAAACCATTCTTGCTGCAATTTCGACATTTGTTGATAATTTGCAGCTTTAAAGGGAACAAATGTGCAGGATCTGACATTCCAGCGTTTCTCGTTCAAGTGAATCCACCCACAAGGTGCTGCGACCACTGGATCGCGCGCAAGCACGATTTTACAGATCGCAGATTTTCCAAGGGGTGCAGTCCGAAACGGTAAAATTTAGGTCCTCAGGTCGCCATGCCATTCAACCACATGGTGCACATGTCGCATTTACCGATTGGAAGACAATAAAAAGCAGGGGTCCATTGTCTGGTTGTCGCGTAAATCGCAAAAAGCTGAGATTTTTCACCCCAAAGTAAACTCAACGAGGACGAGGCGCAGCGCCTCAAAACACATACTATCGGAAAGGGCTTGGGTTGCTGCGTATGTGAACATTGGTGATCATTGAAAAAGGCAACTTTTTGGTATTTTTTATACGGTTTGAAAATTATATATATTTTCGACGCGTGATAAACCGCGTCAGTCGCCGAGTTACACTCGCCTGTTTCTAAGAGAATTCATGCACCTGGAGTATCTCTTACTAGTGGACACGTCGGCGTAATTCTATGGACGCGCTTTTCATGTACAATCAACACTTGAAATTTAATAAAAAATCACGGTTTGCTTTTGACTGAGCTGATGGAGGCACTTTTTTTTGCGTATTTTTTTCATTTCATCATACAATTATTCTCATGTGCAAGTTTGGGGCGATTCTGGAGACCTGATTTTTCAATTCTTGTTTTGAGGCGCGATCATGCATATTTTGTAATTTGCGCGTGGCGCTTTTCAGCAGCTTGCGGTAGTTGCGAATTGAGTCATGATGGTTGATTCTAGCCCGCTACTTGATGTGAGGACGCGTTCCGGTGCCTTCCAATGACTAGTTTGCAAACCTTGCTTTGAATACCGCCAAAATGCCAATTTTATGATTGATGTGCGCGAAGAACTTCTTGGAATGGTCTTGAAATTGATGCAATGTGCAACTGAGCCGAAAATCAACAGCCTCTCGTCTTTTTTCTTTGGCAATCGAGAATGCTGGAGCGTCATTCACTTTCAATTCGCCACTTTTTCAATATTTAATACTTTGAATGAGTTAAATTGCACCGACACGGCCATCAAAGTTGTACGTGTAAAGAACCTGTGCTGATTGGGCGTGCTGTGTGATCAAGCGAAATAATGGATGATGGCCAATATCATACCAAAAAAACGAGACAAAATCGCGCTTTTGAATCATCGTCTGCGTTAAACAGACAATAAAGAGCACCCGTGACTCCATACAGTAGCTCTTGATTCAGTCCTATTCTTGTGGTGATATTCTCGGCGTGTCCGTGGCCCTGGATTGGAGCTCAAAACATCAAAACGCCAAAATTAAGCAAAATATTATGGCAAGGCGCCGGAGATTGAATCCAATGGCAAAAAGAGCTGGCACCCCGCTGCGGCCATTTCGTTCCTCTTTCCGTCTTGTTTCTTTTTTATTCTATTTCTTTGAGCCTTTTTGTCCAAAGCGCCATGACGAGTATTCATCTTGTTTGCCGTGTTCCCGAGGGTAGGAATGGTCGACCACGAATAAAAAAAAACAAACGTGCGCGGGTTTTTTGCTCACTTGCTTTTGGTGGCTGGGATCGCCAGGACTCGAGGACGTTGCGCTTGCGGATCTAAAGGCGCGTATGCCAAAGGTGCCTTTGGTGTCTGACGCGTCGTTTGTGGCCGAGGAAGGCACGGGACGCGTTCATATTTTCGCGCAGCATGCTTCTCCGGTGGAATTGGTGCACCAGCAGCTGTCACAGCACGTGCTTTCGCCGAGTGTGTATGACACAGTGCTGGTTGTAGGCACCAAAGTGCTTCCACGCGCGGTTTACAAGGACCACACCACGCCAAACGCGCTTGGGCTGTGGCTAGCCGATTATACAGGCTCAATTGACTGGGCGCGGCACATTGTCGAGTCCGTGCCGCAACGATTCCGCGCGACATTCCGCAAACAGCAGCTGAACCACCATGTCAAGACACAAGAGCTCTCTGGCTGGGTCGGCGAGGCCTTCGGCAACATCTACACCGACTGGAAGGTGAATCTCACGTCATTTGAGTACAATGTCATGGGCGAATGGGGTGAAACGTCGCGCGATGCACCACTCATCGCCGACACGCCTCTCAAACACCAATTGGCCGCCCAATTGCCACCCGACTCGGACGAAAACCACGACAATCACGACGAGAATAAAAAGAAAACCGACACGCGCGTCATCCTCGTCCATGTTGGCCTCGCGCTGCCACAACCAGATACCAAATACCGCCATCGCATCCATCTCGGCCGTACAAGCCTGAGTCCGCCCATCGCCTATTGCCTGGCCCGCCTCGCCGATCCTCAACCAGGTCAAATCATCTTTGACATGTGCTGTGGCACAGGCACCATCCCAATTGAAGGTAAAAAAAAAGGGGGGGGGATAAAAAGACGAAAACTGATCTTTTTTTTCGTAGGTGCGATGCATTTTCCCTCGACACTCTGGCTCGGTGGTGAAGGTAACATGCAAAGCACTTGCCAAAACAGGCGCACGTGGCTCACGCACCCGTCTCAAAAATAGTCAAAGTCAAGACGGTGTGCAAACTTGCAAGGGAAAACGTCGATTATGCCGGCGCCGATAGCGTGCAATTGATGCTTTGTGATGGCCGCAAGATGTGTCTGCGCGATGGCTGTGTTGACACCGTCTTGTCAGGTAGGAAAAAGAAAGGGGGGATGCATCACAGAGACGCGCGAAAAAAAAAAATACGAAAACGGGGATGCCAACTTGCATTGCATTTTATTTACATGTTTACAATAGATTGGCCATGGGGCATTCGTGAGGGGTCGTATACAACGGTCCAAAAGGTAAAACGAAGGGGATGCACCGCGTCCCAAGGATCTGATTGGCTCATTTTTTGACATTTTTTTTTTTTTGTCTTTGGACGGTCTCAGCTTTATCCCAAGTTCTTGAAGCAAATGTACCGCGTGCTGCGTCCCTCTGGTCGTGCCATTGTGGTGTCGCAAGGCAGCAAGTTGATGAAGCGCGTGCTAGAGTATCCATGGGTGCTCGAGAAATTCACGGTCGAAAAGCAGATGGCCATTAGTATTGGTGGCCTCCCGGTGAATGTGTACATGCTGCAAAGCCGGAAATGAACTGGCTCATTGTAAATAAAAAGAGGGGGGGGGGAAAGCACCCCGCGCAATCTCATTGGCGCGCAGGGATCAACGTGGTCTGATCAATTCGAGAAATAATGGCACAACCCACACGTGATGCCACACTGGGTGGTGGAGTGGTGCCTTTTATCCACTTTTGACACAAAGCCATTCAAAACGAGAAAAAAGGCCCAATTCACAAAGAGCGTAAAAAGCCAAAATTGGGATCGCCCCCCTTTTTGTCCTCCCGCTTCGTCCAGGTACCGATGATAATGCTCGGCCATTCAAGTCTCCTATTTGCATGATGGAGGGATCATGGAGACAGGTGTGGGGTTGAGATCAGAGCCGAATTGACGACGGGAACCCTCCTTTTATTTATCTTTTATTTTTTTCACTCGCAGGGGCAGGGCTATGGCCACCAAATCCGGCGCACCACACGTGTCGGAGACAATGGACTCTGATTGGCTGGTTATGCAAACCTTGTCTGGGTGGAAGGATCAACCTTTTTCATGTTTTAGAAACCACGCCTTGTCATCTTGGTCGTTCATTGGGGAATCCCACCTCACGCAACCCTACACCCACTGCGCTTCCTCTATAAATAATGAGTTGCGTCTTTTTTTCGCTGACCCCTCTTTTTTTCTTATTTTACCCTTTTTGTCATTATCGTTTTCTCTTCTTTTTCTTCCCATCGTTTTCTCTCTTTTTTTTCTTTTTTTACTTGCCAATGTCCTCTCCCGCGCCAATTGCCTCGCCTACACCACAAAAGCGACGCTCGCCATCCACATCGTCCTTGGAGCAAGAACCGCCAAGCAAAAAGCAACACGGCACGAGCTCTTCCATATACTCGCCCATCATTGCTCTTCCATCGCCTGTGATGCATCCTAGCTCGAGCGATGCGCCTTCTGCAAGCACCGCAAGCGCGACGGCCGCCGCTGCGAACAGCCATGTCACGTATATTCCCGTGTACCCTACGTCGCATCCTGGCCATTTCTTGATTGCATCACCACCAATGCAGCAATCGCCACATCAACACCCCATGTCCCCCAGCAAGATCCTGCCCAAAGTCGACACTGCGACTGCCCCGTCCTATACCCTGTATCCTGCGTACCAATTGCCGCCTGCAATGACGTCGTCGGCCGCATCATCGTCGTCTGTGGCGGCAGGCATGGCTTCCAATGCGCCATTGTCGACGGCTGACCAGCGCGAGCAGGCGCGCAAGGTATCGCACAGTGCCATTGAGCGACGACGACGCGAGCGGATCAACGATAAGATCATGCAGCTGAAGCAATTGATCCCGACATGCGCCAACCAGGGCCATTTGCACAAAATGTCCATTTTGCAAAGCGCCATTGAATACATCACCTACTTGAAACAGGTTCTCGAGAACATTGACCAGACTGCCGACGGCGACGCCGTGGTACGTCATCTTGACGCCATTCACGGCAAGATGAACGCCGTCAAAACCACAAAATCCCTGCTTCCCAAGGAGGTTGAGCCCTATACCAGCCAATTCAATGCGTCCGCACCCACAACCATCCCAGCATCGTCCTCCTCGTCCTCCTCGTCTTCTATCTCATCCCACTCTTCCCAATCCCACCCTTTGCCCACAAAACACGATGCCCAATTGCTCCCTACCCCATCTGTTTCACCGGCGGCCAATTTCCCGCGCTCGCCAAGTCCTCCAAAGGCCATGAGCGTCAAAGATCTGTTATGTTGATAAAAATAAAGTATCGCTTTTTCTTTTTTTGTGCTTCCGTACACCCACCAATTGCGCGCACGTGCCGTCTTTTTAGCCTTCCAAATGGTCTTTCCTGAGCTTCGTAGTGCCATCTGGTGTCGTAACAATGAGCAAAAAGGAGCCATTGGGGCTTGGCACACCAGACCACACGTGCTGCTTTATTTTGGGAGCAAGGGAACTCTCGGTTCCACTCTTTTCAAACGAGTCCGTTTAGCCAAAACCCTCCCAAGAGAAAAAAAAAAAAAAGAAAAAAAGGAACCACGACACCTCCCCTCGTTCTCTGCCTTGATCCTCGCACATCGTGGATCCCTATCTCAAGCACTTTTTCATATCATAAAGCACATCCCTTCAAGATGGCCACGGAAACACGGGATTGCCCTTTTTTTTATTTTGTTTTTTGACGCGCCCCCCAGGGAGCCGTGGCGCGTCGGATCAATGGGGTCGCGATTTGAAAAAGTCAAACCGATGGCCGAAACGCCAAGAAAATCCACACCCTCCGATCCACCTAAAACAGGGCACTAGCCCTCATCTTATCAACAGGGCATTTGGCCTGGTGGTCACGTTGGATGCGCGTGCAAACGCGTGGCCCAGTGCTGTTTTCTCGTTAAATTGGCAAGGGTGGTGATCGACGGCGGAGCGGAACAGGGGGAGCCCGCATCTGCGTGCCCTGACCTAGACCAAAAGTGCGGCAAAACAATTGCCGCACCCTTTGCGACGCCCAATTTCTTCAGCTGGCGCATCACGAGACAAAAGTTCTGCATCTTGCCGTACCCCCGCCCCTTTTTTATTATGACGGGGAGATGGTCTGGATGGATCGAGCCCTTTTGACGCACGATGGCATCGCAAAACCTGCATGAATCTTGCCTTTATCAAGCTTGCGTCATGATTGGCCTGCCAATTGGCATTGTTTGCATACCAATGTACCACCCTATACACGCAAAACAGGGGAGAGCATGCTGCACAGCAAAGAACCTGACTCGGAGTCACTCAAATGGCAAATTCGTGCCATTTGACACGGCTTTTTTTTTTAAAAAAAAAAAAAAACCGTGCCTTGGACACACTTGCAATCTATTGCCGCGCAATTGAATCTCCGAGGCACCTTTCTGTGTGATCAAAAAAAAAAAAAAAAAAAAAAAAAAAAA
>KV441960.1:25647-40970 GCA_001650995.1 Gongronella sp. w5
GCCCCTTTTTTTGTGAAAAAAAAAAAAAAAAAAAAAAAAAAAAAAAAGGGAGCCCACCAAGTCAATTGTTACGTGAATGTCGCGTTTTTCGCGATCCGCCGGCATGTGCCGCACATTGACAACGCCACGGCTGGCAGCATGTTGTCCAATAGACGTAAAATGACACGACAATGAACAAATGACCGGTCGCGATGGTCATTCTACGCATGTGTGTTCTTGATCTCTCTCTCTTTTTTTTGCCTTTTTTTTTTCTTTCTTTCTATCGAGTCCATTCCGAAGGAATGTCAAAAATGGAGGGTGCAAAAAAGTCAATCGCGATTGTCCGAGTTCCATCTAACTCAAGACGTTTTCTTGGGGTGCGCGGCGTTTAAAAATGCTAAAAATGACGAGCCAATGTCTTGGAACGGGTCGTCATTTCCGATATCTTTAGGTACGCAGCTCTTCTTTTCCTTTTTTTTCGTCTTTTTTTGACTTGATCGCAACTTACACGGATATGACGGAAGCAGCTTTTTTCTACGGCACACTCATGTCCCACGTTGTCATTGGCGATGGTATGTTACCGTTGTTGCAGTGAAATTGGCACGAAAATCCGTCTAAAATTGCTCTTTTTGCAGTGCTTTGTGGCAAACACGCCCCGGCCGCGCTCAAATCACAGAAACTCAACAACCTCACGCTGCAGCCAGCGACGCTTCACGTAAAAAAAAAAAAAAGTTGACGATACAATGGCACAAAACATCCCTTTTTTTCATTTTTTGGGTGATAGCGAGCGAAGCGCTTTGCTGTGAAGCACGCGTCATACCCGGGCGTGCTTCCCACGGACGATGACAACGACCAGGTACTCGGTCTGGTGTGTACTGGGCTGACACCGGCTGATGTCAGGCGATTGGATGATTATGAAGGCGATGTAAGGCAATGCCACGCAAATTGCTAGCTCAATGGCTTGATTTTCCCCTCCCCCCTGATTTTTTTTCTTTTTTGGTGATCTGCAGGAGTACGAGCGCAAGGCGGCGCAGGTGACAGTCAAGCAAGGGGACGACAACGACGCCAAAATCGTGAATTGCCAGGTGTACTACTGGATTGCAGGCAAACAGCATCTCCTGGAGGACGATTGGGATTTTAACATGTGGAAAGAGAATATCCTGCCCACATACGAGGTGTAATTTGTACCGAAAAATGAATAAATCCATGTACTTTTTTTGTCTTTTTTTTTTCACATCACATGATGGAGGTCCCGCGTTTCAGTGGAGGTCCCGCGTTTCAGATCCCTTTTTCAGGTGGGCACCTCATCGCTGTTTTATTTCAAACCTTTTTCTTCCCTGTTTGAACCTTTTTTTTTTTTTTACGATATGTCTCGACGAGTCGTAAGCCATAAAAAAGGAGGAGAAAAGGGGGCCTTTTGGCATAAAAAGGGGCCTATTGGCAAGAAAAAGGACGTTTTTGACCTGACTGTTGCCCTTTTTTCTTGTTGTTTCAGCCTGACAACGGTTTCCAGGTGGTGCCATCGGACGAGGAAGACGACGACGATTTGATTTTGCACAGCTCGCTGCACGAGACGTCGTCAGAGGAACATGGCGTGCGTCGTCGCGCCGGTGCATCAACGGCGGGGCGCGCAGCAGGGGAGGGCGCTGATGTGACGGCGCCAGAGCTCATGATGGAGGAGCTGCCACCCATGGAATGGCATCCTGCGCTTTTGACGGTGGGCAGCTTAATCAAACAGGTGTCGCTGCCATTTTTGCGCATCGCCTTTGCACCAAAGGCGCAACGCACCATGATAAAGTCGGCCATCATCATGGTCGTCCTCGGCTGGATCTTTTTGACGAGCATCACGGCCTACCTCACGTTTTACCAGCAATACGTCCCGCGCACAGCACACCACGAGCCCATTTTTTTCCAATACGGCCACGTCTCAAGCAGGCAGTCGGTCGAGCCAAATTCCTTGGTCGATCTTGCCCATGGCATCTCTAAACCCGTAAAAAAAAAAAAAAAAAAAAAAAAAAAAAACCATTTATCAAAAATAAAACGGGGACTAAAGTCTTTAAAAAAACTATTTGTTAAATGGATTCCAAGTAGTGTGTGTTTTGCGCGCACGTCCCCCTTGCTTGCCCTCAATTCTTTAGCCTCTTCGCCACGAGCAAGCATACGACGTCTTTGTTCAACTTCACGTGCCAACATCTGATATCAATTTCAATCTTGGCAATTTTATGATCTACACTGAGCTCCAGACACAAGATGGCACCAAGCTCGCGCAATCCAGCCGCCCGGTAAGCCCCCAATTGCTGTCACACCACCCTGTCCACTGACACGGACATCATTCTAGGCAATTCTACGATACCAATCCCAAGCACAACGCATCCTTCACGTTCTGGCCAAGGCCATCCCCTTGTTGGTCGGCTTTTTGGAAGAGAGCCAAGTGATTGCCGTGCCATTGATCGAGGGCTACATGGAGCATAGGGTAAGCAAGCCATTGGGCGCACGCCAAGATCGAGTCAACGAGACGCGTCGATTTCGAATTCAAATTCAAATTCTTTTTTTTTTTTATTTTATTTTTTTTTTGCAGTCCAAGCCCGTGATGAAGGCCTTTGTGTCCATATCCGATCCCAATGTGCAGATCTACGACGCACAGCTGTCCATTCGCGCCGACTTCCGCGGTCTCAGGTAAGTCCAACTGAGGGAAACATGAGTAATTGAGGTCGCAAGTTCACCTTTTTTTTTTTTTACTTTTTTCTAATTATACTACATGTACCATCGTCGCATCCCGAACCGCCATCACGTTCATCATCATCTTTATGATGATTGAGCTGTTCTTCACGTATGTGGCATGGCGCTCGTTTGGCCAAAAGTTCTGGTACAAGATCCAGGATTTGTTTGAGGAGGTGGCGCTCGAGCAGCAAGCGTCGCAGCAGCAATTGGCCGAGCGCCAGGGCATGGCACCGACGCCAGTTGCAGATGAACCTGTCCCCGCTCCAACCACGGCGCAACCCAAGGCATCGACATCGTAAAATCTCTTTTTTTTTTTCTCCCCCTCATTTGTATTCTTATTAAACCACGGAAAAGAGGATCTATGCGTCTTTTTTTTTATTGAGTGATTTTTGGCGTGCTAAAGTAAAGCAGAGGAAAAAAGAGAGAGAAAAATGAACATATTCACATGGCAAAATGGGAAAGAGAAAAAAAGAGGGTGGAAAAAAAACAAAATGGCGGGTCAGGGCAACAAAGATGGTCGACCAAGGCCAATGGTGACATGGAGGGAGGGGGGAGAGTATTCACAACAATATAGACAGACAACACAGGGGCGGGTAAACCAAGAGAAATCAATAGAAACAAAGGATAAAACAAAAAAAGGAGGTGGGGAGGGGAATGGCAGGAGCGGCGCATTGGAGATGCTTTTTCTATGGATGGGTTTGGAATGTTTGCCTTTTGCCAATGCAATAAAAAAAGGGGGTGGGAGGATGGAGAAACCTCCTAATTGGTCGTGGCAGTGGCAGATGGTTGCTGGTGCTGCTGGTTGTTGTTGTAAGATTGATATCTGTAGGGCTTGCGGCCACGATAGCCATTGGCATGGCCATTGGCATTGGTATGACCATTGGACAGCGACGTCGAGTTTGTCAGGGCGGCGTCAGGGATGGACCAAGGCTGTTGGCCCAGGGGGAACGCCTGGTGAGATGGTGCGGAAGCCGACGCGTCGCTGGGTTGTTGCTGCGACCCCTGTTGCTGGCGACGACGCTTGTTGAAAGTGGGCTCCTCAAGGTCCCAGTCGTGCAGATACATACAGCGTTCATTGTAGATGCACAGGTCACCGAACCTATAAAAAAAAAAAAAAGAGACGCGAACACGACGCGACACGTCAGCCAAACGAGCTTCTTTTGGAGTTTTTACAATTTTCTTTTCAATTTTTTTCTTCTTCGCTTACCGGCAGGGCTCATGAGGATGGAAATACTTGCAGTTCTTGTTGGTGCAATTTGGCCACCAGTTACACCGGGACTTCATGCTGGGGACGTAATTCTGTTTTTGCTGGTCAATAGCCTCCTGGCGCGTCATGCGCTTCTTGGGATGGCGCTTCTTGTCGATTTTCTCGGTCTTTTCGGTCTTTTCCGTGCTTTGTTCCTTGGCCGGTTGCTTTTGGTCTTCATTGTCCTGTTGCTTGAGCGAAGGGAGCAAGTCGGGCCAGCCCATGTCCAGCGGGGTGGTGCCATTGGGCTTGGGCGCCTGCCAGTAGCCACTGTCCTTGAAATCAGCCTTGACAGGCGTCTCGTCGGTCGTTTCCTTGGTGGGAATCGCGCGCGTCGTCGCCACGGGACGCTGAATGTCAACCAACACCGCGTCATCTGCCTTTTCGTCGTCCTTGTGCTCCGTCACCGCCGACGATGCCGTGCTGCTAGTGCTTGTGCTGCTGCTGTTGCAGTCGTGGCTGTCCGTCAGCGTCGTGGACACTGTCGCCACCTCCTCTTCTTCGTGATGCTCCAATTCCTCGGGAACAACCGCCTTTTCGTCGTGCACTTCTTCCTCGGTAGCAATCTTGGCTTCCTCCTTGGCCTCCGGGACCTCCACAGGCGCCAATGGCTGCTTTTCTTCTTGTTCCACAGCAGGAACAGGCTCCGCCTCCGCCTCCGCCTCCGTCGCCGCCACATCGACCGCAGGCTTGTCACCAGCCTGCTCGACCGCCTTTTCCTCGTGCGCGTTCACCTGGCGTGTCAATGACGCCGATTTTTCATCCTGCTGCTGGACGTCAGGCACTAAATGCAAGAAAGAAAGAAAAAAAAAAGAAAAAAAAAAGGTCAGTCTAGGCTCAATCCTCGTGCAAATCGCGCAAAAGGGAGCCCTCATCTAGTGCGCTCATCTCCATTCCCCTTGCCCCCTCTTTTTTTTTTTTTTTTTTTTTGTTTTTTTTATGGAATGGGCCCCCCCCCCTGCCCCCTTTTTTTTTTTTTTTTTTTTGTTGTTTTTTTGGAGGAATTGGCCTCCCTCTCGTATTGTCCACGTCTCCACTTCCTCCCTTTTTTTAGCACTTTGGCTCGCCCCGCACCCGCCGATTTGCTAAAATACAATCTTGTCGCGACCAAGGCTCCCTCCCTAAGAGCAATTGAGCCCATTACCTGTTTCTTTTGACGCCTTTTTGACGGGCGTGGCATCCACAGAGCGCGACGACCCACCTTGCTTGGGTTCGGCATCTATAAAAGTGAAGGTATAAGATGGCCATCCATTTGCATTGCTTGTGTCGTGTCCTTTCTCTCTCTTTGTGCTCCAAAAGCCACCACCTCTTATTATTTCTTTTTTTCGGGCCGCTCTCCTTAACGCAAAAGCCGACGCAAGCACCGTGCCACGGTCGTTGGCACCCATGGAAACCAATTGGGCCCTTTTTCCAATCATGTTGCCACAATTGAAAATAATCACAACGTCGCGCAGGTGCGTTGCCAGTTTGCGCAAAAGGGAGATCTAGCCTCGTGCTCTTTTTTTCGCTCTTCAGACATACCTTGCGCCTGTCGGAACAGAGTAAAATACAACAAGGCGCCTGCAGAAAGCAGCGCAGCCGTGCCTAACCAGACCGCCTTATTTTTCTGTAAGCTTGTGTCGTTCATGATATAAATACAAGAGTGAGGTTGCGTGAAGAAGAAAAAAATAAAATAAAATAAAAAAGAAAAGGGGGAGAGAACAAAGAAAAAAAAAGAAAGAGAAAAAACAAGTGGCAAGGAGGCCATGAAAAAAAAAAAAACATGTACGAGGTCCGCGGGCTTACGATCCAATGGGACTCCACGGCTCTGCCCAAAACATAAGCCGAAGCATACAAAATGGCCCTTGAAACTTCGGCTGGCATCCCATCCCTGTTCCCGATGACCTGCGTTTCAAAAGCTGCAATGGCGGCGCCCTTTTCCCCCGCTTGCTTCCCCACTCCCACACCAACAAAGATCAAAAGGACACGCCACGCTCAATCTCTTGGCCGCAATGCGCGCCAATGGGTGCTCCGTTTTCATGCACATCTTGCTGTTTCGCCGACAGCCATCCATTGCCCTAGCCACCACACTTTTTTTTTATTACCGGCGCGTGCATCATGCCCATTGTCGCGTGTAACCTTGGCCAAGCCATAAGTGCCCGTCATCCAGGAGAGTGGCGTGCCCCTTTTCTTTATTTCTTTCCCAGAGCCCGCTTTGTTTCCTGGTGACACACACTTTTTTTTTTTCTGACGCGCCTGTCGTAGGTTTCTGTTCCAACGTGAGGCCAGGGTGCCTGACCTTCCATCCAATCGATCCCGTCACAATATCGCTCTATTTTCTTTTCTTTTTTTTTCTTGCGTTTTTCGTGTTTTTTTTATTTTTATTCGTCTTTTAGTTCCTGCAGGATCCATTTGGCCGTGCGTGGGATGGCATGCGGGTCGCTGAGTGGGGCTGCTAGGTCTGGTGCGGGCAAGGGCGACTGCACGCTTGAGGATTGCGGGCTGGGCGTGCGGAAGATGATGGGCAGCCCCAGGTAGTCCTCGTCCATCTCGTCAGGCGCAGCGGCCGGGCTGCGTGGGCCTGACGCAGACGTTGACAGCTTGGCGTGCATCGACGACTGGGTGGACACGACCATCGACACGGGCCGATTGCTCCTGCTCCTGCTCCGCGGCTGCCGCGGCCGCATTGCCAAATCATCCAGCCCAACATCCGGCTGCTCCTCGGCAGACTTTTTGCGGAGAAACTTCAGAATCGGCGGCTCCGTGAAGAAAATCAGTGCGACAAAAATGCCTTTTTGTATCAATTGGGCGCAAAAACAAAAAAAAATAAAATAAAAATAAAAATAAAAAATAAAATAAAATAAAATAAAAAAAATTAACCAATTTCAAGGCATTTTGCCCCCTTGTTGTTACCTAACGACGACGAAAAGACGCTGTCCAGATACAGCATGACAGTGTTCGTTTGGTTCATTACGTAGAGCAATATCTGGTTCACAAAAGTCCACACATTTGTCAGCAATGGCACTGGGAGGGCCAAAAATAATAGAAAAAGAGCGAGTTTTTGGTCAAATCGAAGCGTTTTTTTTTTTAAAAAAAAAGTCACGTATTACCGACGGAATAGATGGCGCAGCGCACAATGATCTTTGCGAGGATCTTGTTGTATTCGGTGGTCGACAGTGCGGGCGATGCATTGGTATTTGACCGCGTGGGACGCATTTCGGCACGCGATTTCTTATAACGACGATGCAGCTTCCAAATGGCAAGCACCGAGCATAGCGCAGAGACAACAGAGACGGCCATCAGGACGCTGTAATACCACATCTACATATGAAATATTGTGCTCGTGAATCGTTTCAACGTGCTTTTCCTTTACGCTTGTCTTTTTTTTTTTGTTTTATGCGTATATAAAAATTGGATGGCACAGCATATTCTTACCCAATGGTAATACACATGAGCAACGCTGTCGGGTGTTTGTTCCGAATACCTGGCGACGACGACCAAAAATTGCGTGAGCGGTCAGAGGACCATGGATTGACCCAAAGATGAATGATTCCTTTTTTTTTTTTTTTTTTTTTTTTTTACAATTTGGGTTCCTGTTGTTCTTGTACTCTGAGTCGTACGACTTTACCAGGTGCGCCACGGGCACAGCGATAGATATAATAGCAACAATGACACACAGGATGAGATAATAGAGAGTTGCCTTATTTGCGCGGTGCAGATGGAACACAAACACGGCCACCAAGTCCAAACCGATGCAGCAGAGCGCCATGGCGGCTATTGTGTTGAAAAACAAAAAGATGCTTATGGCCGTCACGCAAAAGCTATAGCCAGAGACGCCGGACATGGTGAGCATGTCCATGATGGTTTCAATGATGACCGACACCATGCAAATGAACACGAAGCGCAGAGTGCATTTTTGGCTAATCTCGTGCTGGAAGAAATACAGATACAAGTACACACAAATGGTCGCAATCGCACCAAGCAGCGACAACGAGTCAAACAAATAGGTGATGATGGTCAGATCAGAGACGCGCCATGTAGGAAGGGCGCTGTGCACTAAGGACCTTGTTACCATGGATCTGCTGCGAACCCATCAAGGCAATGATTGATCTAGAATTTAAAAAAAAGGAAAGCAAGGCTGCCGCGAAAAAAAAAAAAATCTCCTTGATGCCGGAAAATCATCGGAAAATCATCCCTTTAAATACCTCGTGCAACGGGGCACACGAGCCAATTATGCATGAATGCGGGCTCCGAATTTACACCCCCCCTTCAATCAAAACGTGCCATTCTCGTTTTGCACATTGACGCACGCGATCGGCCGCTCGCCCCTCAAACACCAAGCCAATCATGCACGTCAATCACTCAATTGTGCGCGAATTTAAGCCAAACAGCTCCTCATGCGGTGCATTGTTGCCATGAAATGCGCCTATTATCTTAGGGATATCATAAAAATTAGAAAATGACATTCATTCACCATTAAAATACCAATTTTTCGGCAATGAACCTACAGCACAGTACGAGTTTTGGCACTATTTGGTCATTGCTTGAGGATCCCAATCAAAATCATCCACGCATTGTCTTCGTGCGCGTGCGTCAAAATTTAAACCGCAACAATTACAAGTATATCATAATGTAGTGTTAGAACATGATGTTTCGGTACGTACTAGGATACCCTGCACACGGCCTGTGCCTGCTGGCTGGCCCTTCTTTTCCTTGCGCCATTGGCATGGCATACGTTTGTATTTTTTAGATCGTCGTCTGCATAATGGAATGACCTTTTTTTGCTTGCTTAGACCACCCCCTCCTTTTTTTTGAAGCAGGTACAATATCATACAGTATGATACTCAGTACTGTATTTCGGCACGGCGTCTTGTTGTTCAAAAAAATCTTTCATAAAATCTGGAAGTTGTCATATAATACAGTAATCAGACGGTTGCACCGTAGTATCATACCGTAGCAGCACTGTAAAGATCCCAAATATGATACAGTATGCAAATTTTCACAATCCAAAGTTAAACACTACAACCATCACCTCCAGGTTTCTTTGCAGTAAGCCATTTCATTGCGTCATTTTTCAACATGACGTTGAAAACCGGGAGTCTACATAAGGATTTTCACAAATCCAAATTTAATTACCTCAAACGATGGTTGGATCACCTCGCTCCTGTCAGGTTCCAGCCTGTCAAGCTTGCCCACATTTATTTTTTTTTGTTTTTGTGCCGCTTCGATCGACTTGGCCCTGGCTGCTCGCACACGTCCCTCGCACACGTCCCTCGCTCGCTGTCGCAGCACGTCCGCATCCACCTTGTGCTTGGCCCGCACGCGTCCTTTTTATACGCGCTCGTTTCAAAACACGAGTCGCAGCGCATCGCGACGCGTCCAACGCGTGAATTGGCTCGGCTCCCGCCTCGCACGATCTTCACGCGCTTCTGCACTCATGTCTTGCTTGGTCACCAGCAGCATTGTCCAACAAGTCCAGTCATCGTCACCTCGTCTTTGACCGCGCTACTGTACATGCGCATCACAAGCCAAACCTCGTTCCCGCCGCACCGCCAGCGCTCAAGCAAGTCCCAAGAAGCAGCCAAGTGTGCCTCTCGACGCGTTGCACGCGTACTCGATCCTCAGTCCGATCTCTCGTCATGCTGTGCGCGCACAAACACGACATGGCCTCATTTGCTCAAATAATAATCATCAAGTAGTTCCGCTCGCTCTCCTTTCTTTTTCCGTCGATTGCATGACTGGCGCGACACGTGGTCTCCGCAGACTCCGACCACACGCCGTCCTTCATCATGCTCATCTACAACATTATTTAAATCCCCCTTCCCTTAGAGCCTTTCCCTTTGTCCTCTTATTCCGATTACTGTAACACACGTTTTTTTTTCCTTCTTCACTTGTGAAGAATATGGGGGTAGCTTTTGAGCAAAAAAGGGTGAAAAGTGAAAAAGATAGAGACGTTAAGAATAAGAAGTAAGTCTTTTATTAAAATGAAAAGATCTCGATATTTATACAAAAATGAAAAATGCCTAGACGGATAGATAGGCTAGATGCGCAGACGCGTTGAAGCTGTCGCGGCGTCTGAATAAGGAAACAGGGGTGTGAGACCAAGACATGGCCGCGCAGATCTCAAACAAAAACGTTATGCCCATCATCCCAGAAGATTCAAACATGCCAATACTTGCAAGCACCGTGTTGTTTCATTTGGTGCGCAAGTGCGAGAAACATAATGGTCCGAGTCGTGTCTGCCAACATGCAATGTTTGGCACGGAGAGGCCATTTTTTTATTTTTTATTTTTTTTCTTTTGTTTCTCAAAGGCATTGATCACTTGGTGATCAAAGCAGGCTATGAAACCGTGAGGGTGTGTTAAGCATCTGAGACAATGGTGATGATGCGTACAGAGACCGAGATGGAGGAAGATGCGCATTTTTCCAAAACGCATGAAAAAGCGGTAAAAGGCAGGAGAAGACCAGCCGACAGCGGGCTTTTGTGACGAGCAGAGCGGGACCATTACCCAATTGGGCAATGCCCGCTTAGAGGAGCGGCACGAGAAAGGTCAATTGCGGCAACAAGTCAGCATTTTAATTCTTTGGCTGCTTGCACACGCATTGACGCGTTAAGTAAGACGCGCTTGCGCTTTCTTTCATTGACAGACCAAGCGTCGTCTGTTACATACTGTAGGCTTTTCTTAATAAATCAAGCTCTGTAAAGCAGGCAAATACAACAATTTGCATGCTTTTCCTTGCCAAGTACAGTAATAAACCCGCCCTCTTGCTCTTTCCCCAGGGAGGACGGTCAGAATTACATGTTTGTGGCATTTTCAGGTAGACTTTTAATAAACTCTTGATAGTACAGTATTAGGTCGATTGGATGAGTGGGGCCACAGAAATCATACTGTAGCTCTCCACCACAGGGGGTGACGAACTAATACAGTATTAGGCGGATTGCCCCACTTCGTCACCCCCCATTTTTATCGGAATATCATAGACGCTGGGACAAGTGTTGTATTTGCTGCTTGCAGAGCGTGATATCATTAAGTAAAAATCACAATGGACACATCCATGTGAAAGAGAATGTGCGATTACCCTAAGTCTGACGCGCTGGCCGTGTCAGGACTTGTATTTCACAAGTTATGAAAAAAGAAAAAAAAAAAAGAAAGAAATAAAGCTAACGCGATGCAAATCGCGTCGTGCATTCTCTGTGCCGCATCCCTGGATTCAAATCCAGATGGCCGGGCACTTACCTAGTCCGGCTAATCAAGCCCCGCTCACACAATGGCTGCTGTCGCCAGGTCTTTACGTTTTAATCGCGATTTTACTATACATGAAAGGATAGCGCACCCTTTCCCTCATTTGCTCTCTTGTACGCACCCATGTTAAGATGCTTCATTCGCTATGTATGATCAGAGATTGCATTGACCAGGATCTGGGCAGATGCAAGCCTGAGAAAAAGTAAAAAAAAAAAAATAATAAAAATTCTCATTTGCTTGCCATCACACAATGTCCCACTTGGCCATACGCGTTTGTACGCGCCCTTGTGCATTCATGCCACGGAACCATCATCTCTGAATCGTTCGCATATCCGAGGAAGAGCTCAATCGCTGATTGAGTGCGGCTCATATTCAATTCATGCCTCGGAACGCTTGTGTTGTGCCCGCAGGGGAGCACCGGGGCAGCGGGCACGACGGGGACATTGGCGGTGTACTGTATCTACAGATGAGTCAAGATGATTGATCTGAAGGATCCATCAGTAAAAAGGGGATTTAACGCCATGTTAAGGGTCAATTGCATGCATGTTAGGAGGTTGGGTCATCATGCATTGGTGTTGGCCATCAGGAATTAGGAGCTAGGAGCGGTCACGCGAAGGGGACAACAAGCAATGGACAAAAAAATTTGAGATTTACAAATATCTTTGGCCGATCGCCCAGCACTTCCTTTATTACAGTATTTGCTTGGTGGGCCTCTTTTGGCATCATGGCCTTCTTGCTTTGCCTTCAATCATTTTGGCTATGATATGATACAGTACAGTATGATACTGTATGATACTGTAGTCGCCCTGCCTCTTGGTTGCCTACCGTACATACAGTATGTCCTCCCAGCCTCCTCCCTCCTCCTGGTGCCTGCATGGCCGTTTGGACGCACCCTCGCCTTGAAGAAGCTACCGGTATCATAAGGAGCATCAACACAACAGAGAAAGTAAATCAGAAGCATCACACCTCCTCCAAAACTGTTTCATTACTGTACTGTATTTACAGGCAGTGCAGTAGGCCATTTTGTCGCGTCTTTTTTACCTACAGTAGCATGGTATTGAAAACCGGAGGGCAGTTGAGTCGTTGTGCAAATGAATCCAAAATCTTGACATTTTCACAAATTCAGCAGTGGCTCTCAAAATATTTCGTGGATCGGAATGCAACTGCTGGCGCCATTCCAAAGAGACAAGGTTGAACGTTATTTCTGAAATGTTTGCTTGCCCGATGCGTAACCTTTGTATGCCTGTGAAATCCGTTCAAACTTTTCAAAAAATTTCAACCTCGATGTTCTCGACAACTGTTTAGAGCTTTTTTAGATCAGACAACACATACATGATGACGCTTTTAACGTGTTGAAGGAACCTGTTGATGATGTGTTGATGAATATCTACAGTATCGAATGAGATTACTGTAGTTTCATCAATGGATGGCTACTGTAAAAAAACTCGCAGAGAAAATTCACTTTTTTTTCACCAAGCAAATATTTTATTTGATCGCGATTTGCTCGACAAAAGTCTATACTGTAAACATCATACAGTAATACTGTAAACGTGTGATTTTTATTCCAGTTTTACTACAGTAACAAAAAACAGGCAGGAGGCAAAGCATCTACAGTAATGGGATGACTTGCAGGGCGCTATCATACTGTACAGTATCATATTGTACAGTAGCTAGAGTTTTAACTTTTTGCATCGGTCATTTCTCCAGGTTGCAGCCCAGACTCATCAGTGCACAAAAGTGCAAATCTGCAAAATAAAAAAAAATAAAATAATAAAAAAACCCGTACAATTTACGCACCTTAATTTGGAAATGTCAAGCCTTAAATTCTTGCAAAATAATTCGCACCAAAGTTGGGCAATTTTCTCAGTCGATCACCGTTCATGCGTCACTCTTTGGTCATTTTTCGGAAGATGGGCGACCTGTCATTTTGTCTGCCAATAGCAAATCGTCGGAGTTACCTGTTTGGGATGCATTGATCACGCGGAATTCGAATTTTTCCAAATTTGGCATCTTCTGAGATTAAAATGTGTGACCCCTGAGTGACCCCTGAATTTTTCAAAAGTGATCGTAGCGCTTTGGGGGTTTATGCTTTTTTGTTGCAAATTTTGCGCTGAACTAGGTTCCGGGCGAGCTTTCGGCTCTAATGCCCTCCGCTACTCACCGCAGGCGGTGGTTGGTGCTGGGTCATATTTTTTACATTTTCGAGTTCAAAAAAATCGGCTGGGTCCGTCTTGAACACGGAGCTATAATTTACGCCATGACGCAAGTTTCATTGGCGGGCTAGTAGGCTGTAAAAAAATTCTGGAAGCACAGCAGGCCGGCAAGTCTGAAAACACGCATTTTTATTTATTACGGTACATTATCGTGTCCAAAAAAATTGGGCGGGTCTTATTGAGCACTGAGCTACAGTACAGTACTGTACAGTACTGTATACTGTAGTTTACGCCATAATGCAAGTTTCATTGGCGGGCAAGCAAGTGAGTTGTAAAAAAATTTCTGGAGACACAGCAGCAGGCCGGCAAAGTCTAAAAAAACGCATTTTTACATTTTCGTGTCCAAAAAAAATTGGGCGGGTCTGTATTGAGCACTGAGCTAAATAGTTTACGCCATGATGCATGTTTCATTGGCGGGCAAGCAAGTAGGCTGTAAAAAAAATTTCTGGAGGCACAGCAGGCCGGCAAAGTCTGAAAAACACCCTCTTTGGTTATTAATAAAAGGAAAAATGCGTACTTTTCTTGAAGTGCAGTAGCGCGATGCTGCAAGCACCGAAATTACAGCACGCGATACTTTTCTCGGCAGATATGGCAAATTTCGTTCCCACCAGTTTCAATAATCCCCCTTCCAAATCGCCATTATTCACTTGCTGGGCACGATACTGTACTACTGTACAAATCGTCATTTGGACGCCTTTTGCGCCGTTTAGTGGCAGAAAATTCTTGCAGCAGTTGATCTTATAAAGTTCTTAACCCATGAGCACCGCAGCCATCGTCAAATTGCAATGCAC
This sequence comes from Gongronella sp. w5, assembly GCA_001650995.1. NCBI lineage: Eukaryota > Fungi > Mucoromycota > Mucoromycetes > Mucorales > Cunninghamellaceae > Gongronella > Gongronella sp. w5. The sequence goes on from KV441960.1 coordinate 39,821, forward strand.
ACTTTGGCAGCATTATGATATGATTTTGTACACGGATGTTGAATGTTTTACGCGTAATCAGCTTTTTTTCATGCCATGGTGTGATGGTGGAGGTGCAGTACGTGTGATTAACTCATGATACTGTACCGTACTGTACAGTACCCTACCAAAAAAAAGTTACCCCCCTGGCAATTTTTTTGCAAAGTGGCTGTCAAGTTAATCACGTTAATCTCTTCTGTATTGATCAGAAATGACTCCAATGACATGAAATTTTGTAGGAACAATGATTTCAAAGTATAAAAACGATTGTAAAATTATTAAGTAGCTATAGCAAACGGATTTTGAAATACACCAAAAAAGGGGTACCTGACGCGTCACGCGACGCGACGCGTACTCACGCGTATACAATGGTGTGTGGGGATGAATTGACATTATGAACACCATCTCCAAATTTTTCTGCAATGAATGTAATGGCATCCGATTGTACTCTGTAAATCAATTTCATGGTACATGAATCACATCAGAGCTGTGACCGATATTGTAAATCCGCACTGCGACGCGTCACGCGTCAGACGCGTCTAGAATAGCGATTTTCATATCTGGCACGTCAATTTAACCGTTTTGTTGGTTTGAAACCACCGTGACATTACAGTATTTAATTTAAAGATCTAGAATAGCCTGTTTTCGGTTGGTTGTAATTTATTAAAAATTTAGAGCACAAAGATCATGTTGGGGAAATCCAATCTTATGACGCGTCTGACGCGTCACAGTGCGGATTTACAATATCGGTCACAGCTCTGATGAGATTCATGTACCATGAAATTGGTTTACAGAGTACAATCGGATACCATTACATTCATTGCAGAAAAATTTGGAGATGGTGTTCATAATGTCAATTCATCCCCACACACCATTGTATACGCGTGAGTACGCGTCGCGTCGCGTGACGCGTCAGGTACCCCTTTTTTGGTGTATTTCAAAATCCGTTTGCTATAGCTACTTAATAATTTTACAATCGTTTTTATACTTTGAAATCATTGTTCCTACAAAATTTCATGTCATTGGAGTCATTTCTGATCAATACAGAAGAGATTAACGCGATTAACTTGACAGCCACTTCGCAAAAAATAGCCAGGGGGGTAACTTTTTTTTGGTAGGGTACTGTACAGTA
>KV441960.1:45441-56161 GCA_001650995.1 Gongronella sp. w5
GCCCCCCCTTTTTTTTTTTTTTTTTTCAAGTTTTTTTTTTTTTTTTTTTTTTTTTTTTTTACCTCGCGCATGACGAAAAGCCTCGAATCCGGCGGCCATGCGGTACAGGCAGATACCAAGACACCAGCAATCAATCTCAGGGCCAATATATCGCTTGCGATTAATGATCTCGGGACTATAGTACATCATGGAACCTAAAATAAAGGGTGGGGGCAACAGGGGGAAGCGGGACAATCAGCAAAAAAGCCAAGGAAAAAAATGTGCCCCTCGGCCGAGAAAATAAAAGAAAACAATGAAATTGCGCCTCCTTACCACATGACGTTTGCAAGCGTTCCAAGCCGAACCGATTGCTGAGGCCAAAGTCGATTAATCGCACCTGCTTGTCCTTTGTGAGCAAGATATTGGGTGCCTTTTTTATAATATAAAAATTGCGTGAGCGCTTTTTTTTTTCAGGTCTCCCTCCCCTCTTTTTCTTTTTTTTTTTTTTACCTTGATGTCACGATGTACAACCCATCGACGATGACAATAGTCAATGGTGGAGACCATTTGGCGGAAGATCATGCGCGCATCGTCCTCTGACAGCTTGCTGCCGTGTTTTTTCATGTATTCCTCGAGATTCATGCCTTCGACATATTCCATGACCAGGTAGATGGTATGCTCCGTCTCGAGCGTTTCGTACAAGTGCACAATATTGGGGTGATGCAGCGCTTCCATGACGGCAATCTCGCGAATCAGGCGCGTCATCGTATGGTCATTGTACGCGCGCTTGTCGATCATCTAATTTTTTTTTCAAAAAAAATAAGGTGAGTGAAAAGCAGCCCATTTGTCAAGGCGATTGAGCATGGGGCGGGGTAAGGAGTGTCGAAAAAAGCCCGGTTCAGATGTGTACAGACTTGCTTTACCTTGATTGCAAATTTTTCGAGAGTGACATAATGCTGTGCCAACATGACCTTTGAAAATTTGCCCTGGCCCAGCGTGCCGATGAATTGATAGTCGCTGATGCCATACAGCGAGGCGTCGGGACTCGGTGCAAGGTCGTCCTTGGGTGGCGATGCCTTTTTTGCCTTGTTGCTGTCTTGTAGGTGCGTTTCGGCAAGCTTGGAGTCGGACCGTCGCCGCCACGACTTGAGACTTTGCATAGCGGTGAATGGCATGGTATAGTGTGTGGAGGGAGGAGCGTGTAGAGCGTGTAAAAAAAGGGAGGGGCGGATAACGAGCCAAAGAACGAATAAGAGTACAAAAAAGCAATAAATAGACAAACAAGCAAAAGAAAAAGAGACGTGCAACAAAAAAAAAAAAAGTAGAAATACAAGGGCTTTCAGGAAATGGAAAGAAGGAAGAGCATGGGCCGCGAGCAAAAAAAAAAAAAAAAAAGGGGGCGGGGACGGGGATGAAAGAGCGGCATGGACAAAAGAGGTCTTTTATTTTGTCCCTTCCAAAAAAGGCACATCCACGTGAACCGGCCCTTGACGAAAACAAAAGCGTGTGCTGCATTGATGATTATTTGACGCGCCGCTCGCTCACATTTTTTGTTTTTTTTTTTTTGCGTGCATTTGTATATGTGTTTTTTTGTTGTTTTTACTTTTTTTTAATTGTAAAATGAGAACGACAGGAATCAAAACTAAGAATAAGACTGTTTCTGTGAAATTGGGAGGGGGAGAGAAGATCAAAAGAGGGGTTGGGGATGTGACAATTAGAAACAAAATGTATTTGAGTGGGGGGGGCAAAAAAAAGAGTAGGCTCAAAACTCGTCATCGCCGCCAAAGAAACCATTGCGTGCGAGGGTGTTTTCAAGGTGTTTTGGTACCTCCTTGGCCATTTCCTCCTCACGGCGCTTTTCCATCTTTTTCGATGTCATGGCACCGAGACCCTTAAGGTAATCGACGAGTCGGCGGTGGCCGCCAGCGCGCGCGAGATCCAACGCGGTGCCGACGCGACGCGGCACATACGTGTTGCAGTCGCAGCCGCAGCGTTCGACCAACAATGTGACAACCTCCAAGCGGCCATGGCGTGCCGCCCAGTGCAGCGGCCATTCGCCACGATAATCAGCCTGATCGACTGGAATCTCACACGACCGTGCCAAAAACGACACAAGATCCGTGTGGCCAGAAGCGCATGCGTAATGCAACACCGTCGCACCTGTAAAAAAAAAATAGAAAAAAAACAGGGTCAGGGGCGACGAAAAAAAAGGGTACAAATCGAGCCAATTTACGACGTACCAAGGCTGTCGACCTCCGAATTCAATCTTCCTTGTGTGACACCGACAATGTACTCGACGACAGCAGCATGACAATGCTCGGCAGCCGCATGGAGCGCCGTCTTGTTCTTTGCACCGCCACCACGTGCCGTCAAAAGGTCACCGCCGGCCTGTACAAGCTTTTGCAAGCCAGCCAGCCAGCCCACGCTCGCCGCAAGATAGCATGGGGTCATCTATAAAAAATAAAACAAGGAGGAGGAATTGGGTCAGAATGGACCTTTTTTTTTTTTTTTTTGTCAATGAGAAAAAAAGAAAAAAAAAAACGAACCTTGTCATCCTCGATAGCGCTGAGTGTGAATGCATTGGGATTGGCGCCTTGTTGGAGGACCAGATCCAGGGCACCGGGCGCTTTGGTGACCACAAGCGCGTGGATCATGCCATAGCCGTATTTGACAGCATTGATGGACGACGATTGCTTGGCAGTGTTAGGAGACCCACCACGGCGGAGGAAGTTGCTATTTGGAAGAAAAAAGAGTCTGAGTTCCTCCTATTTTTTTTTTTTTTTTTTTGAAGCTGGTCTCCCTCTTTTTTGTTTTGGCACGTCTCCTTGATCCTCTGATCTTTTTCTAAAATTGTCCAATGATCATCGAAATTGATTACCTGATGATTTTTTCGACGGTTGCATCAGAGCCCTTTGATTTGCTAATTGTTTCCCACAGGCCATCTGATCCGCCAAAGATGAGGGGGTCGACACGGCGCTGCTGGATGAGGGAGGCACCCGTGTAGCCATTTGTGGCTGTGCTTGAGCGGACGGGCGTCATTGGGACGGAATTGACATTGGCATTGGGGTTGTAGTCCTTTGGATTGGTCGTGGACGAGGAGGAGGTGGACAATGCAAGTAATGGCGCGGAGATGATGCTGCTTGGGCCGACGGTGCTGGCGATGGACGGGTTTTGCTGCAACAATTGCCACGATTGTTTCTTTTTTGGCGATTTTTCCTTGCTGTTTGTCGAGCTTGTGTCTGTGTTGCTGGAATGCGAACTGTGGACCGACGCCGTTGTCGAATTTTGTCTCAGACGCGGAATCGTGATCGACGTGGAACCAGCGGCAGCGGCGGCAGCATCTGTTGACGAGATGGACGGCTGTTTTTCTTGCATTTGTGTCGATGCCAGGTTCCAATGGGCTAATCCATTTGTCGAATTATTGGTCGATGTCGACGACGACCGCGATGGCATCGTCGCCTTTTGTCGATGGTGATTGCTGCTGCCGCTGTTGCTGCCATTTCCGTTATTTTCATGAAGTGGCGTGGGCTGATCATACACGCCAAACGAATTGGTCGAGTTTTCGTTGGGCAACACGGATGGCTGTGGGCTTGTGGGTGTTAATGGGTAGGTTTGCGGATTGCCACCTTTTCCGGGATGATGAGGCAAATGATGTTGATCGCCCGCACTCGACGTAGAGTCAATGGACAGACTGCGTGGGCGCACCTGCTGTTGCTGTTGTTGCTGCAGAGACGTTGTCGACGACGAGCCATTGACGGCTGTGGAGGAGCCATTGGAGGAGCCATTGGAGGAGCCATTGGATGTACCATTGGAAGAACCATTGGATGTGCCATTTGCATTGCTTGTGCTCGAGGCGGTATTCGCAGCGACTGACGTGGGAAGAGGCGGCGTCGGCGAAGAAGTGGACGACTGCATCTGGTGCTGGTGCACAGCGGCATTCACATATTGCTTGTTGATTTCCATAGCTTTTTCGTACTTTTTGCGGAAGAATTGCATCTCACGCACGGCCTTTTCGTACCGGCGCTGGTGATCCGCGGCCAACGACTTGTACTCCTCATTCTCTTGCTCCATGACCTCCGATCGAGCTTGGAGCATGCTGATCAATCGGTCGTGGTTTGCATAGATGCGCTTGATCTCGACCTTCATAGCCTGCTTCAGCTCCTCACGCTCCACACTCTCAATCATGTCCAACAGAATCTCCTTGGGTGTGCGCGGCGACGACGACTGCTGCTGCTGCTGCTGCTGATGGTCTTCCTTGACACCAGCATCGTCAATGCTGTTGTACGAGATGGATGGTGATAATGCAGGCATGATCTCTGAAAATATAAGGTGTAAATGGTACAGGTATTAGAAAAAAAAAAGAGGCGAGAGAGGGCGTGGAACAGGGATCAAGGGCGAGCACAAAGGGTTTTCAAAAAAAAAAAAGACAAAAAAGAAATAAAAAGAAAAAGAAAAAAATGGCAGAGGATGAATTAAAAAAGATGAAAAAAAGGGACAATGGTCTGTTACATGTGGTCTATAGCCATTGACGTCCTTTGCAAGCAATCCACGCTTTCCTTTTGGCGTCGTCGTCTCTCCCTTTGCGCACTCCTCAAGCGCACTCTCCCATCTTTTTTTTTTTTTTTTTTTTTTTTAAAAAAAAAAGAGAGTTCTCCTTAGTGCTTTCCCAAGGGAAGCCCCTTCCCTCTCTTTCTCTGTCTTTCCCTCGCTTGAACTCTCTCTCTCTTTTTGTCACGTCATTTTCGAATTAGGTTGAGTTCAATGGGCATGTCAAAAAAGAAGGAAAAAAAAGGAACGGGCTGTCGCTTGCCTTTTTTGAACCGTGTCTTTTCTGCATGAATCGACGTGTTTTCCCTTGTCATTGTCCCACGTTACGCGCCGCTTGAAATTTGCAGCACGCTCTTTGGATTGCCAGGGCGGCGGGGCCAGGACAACGTGCACTTTTTTTTTTTTGCGGCCCTGGCGCGTTTCCTTGAAAGTTCTCCTCAAGCACGATGATGCCCTCCTCGTTTGAAAACAATGCTTTTTTTTTCATACAAGAGCGTCCTGGCGGGGGTAAGAAAAAGAGAGAGAGAGAAAGAGAAAGTAAATACGGGGTCACCAAATCAGGCAATCTGGTGCAACACAAACGAATGCACACTGCGTGCACGCCTTTTTTTTCACATTAGGAGGAAGCCCAATCCCCCAAAAATCAAGGAGCCTATGAAAAAGAAGACAAGAACAATGAAAGGGGGTAGGATCAAATGCGACAGCGCGCAGGGAGGTAAAAGTGTGGACCCTTTTTTTTGTTTTTTGTTTTTTTTTTTTCGTCGTTGCAAAGGAGCAAGCAGAGAAGATATGCTTTTTTGCCCTTTGGTCGGCTCGGCTGCTATCCGAACAACAAGGACGTCAGATGATAGACAGTGTAACGATGGAAAAGACGCTCTCGGAACCGTGATGCGTACCATTTGGCGCTTTTTTTGTGTGACACCGCGCTGTGTCGTGTGGTGGAATAGACTTTTTTTTTTTTTTGCCCCTCCTTTTTTTCAATTGCTCTTGTTTCCTTGTTATTTTTTATATTTTTTATTATTTTATGTGTGCTTCATGGCCGCACCCTATCGTTGGCACTCGTTTACAAAGGACGGCTACCCAAATAGACGGGTCAAGGTCAGCCAGGCATGCGACTCGTGCCGAAATAAAAAGGTGCGCTGCAGCGGACGTAAGTGGGCTCCCCTTTTTCCTTTTTTTTTTTTTTTACCGCTCTCTTTTTTTTTTTCACCTTGGCAAAACTTGAAACACAAAGCCTTTTTGCACCCCATTTCAGCTTTTTGATAATATTGTTGCTGACCCTCATTTTTTCTGCCCCCACAAAGGTGAGCCGTGTGAGCGGTGCGTGCGCAAGGAACTTGTGTGCAGCTATTACAACGGCCTCAAGCAGCAACAAAAGCTAGAAAAGCAAGAAAAGCAACAACAAGCGTCCATACCACCGACACCCACGTCCACATCGCCGCCACCCGTGACACCGCCACCAACGGCGGTCAAAGCGAGCTCGTCGTCGTCTTGTTGTTCTTCATCCACGTCCAGGGCGTCGTTGTCGCCACGAATACCAACAACCTGTTCGTCTTTTTCAACAAATCCACGCCATGTCTCGTCCTCCTCACGTCACGCGCCCTCGACACATGCCTCAACACCACAAACAGCACCCATTGCATCTCCTCTTTCTGAAAACCCATCGCAAACGTGGCCAAAAGTCGATGCTGCCGCGCTGCAAGCCATTGGTCCGAGCAATTCGCTTTTTCTGGGCCTCCGGTTCCGCGCCGCCGCCGACGGCACCGCGTTTGTGTTTCCGCCGCTGTATATGGACTATTTCTTTAGCGCCAATGCACGCTTGCCGGCGTGGCATGCACTGACGCAGCTGCTCGACCAAATATACGCCATTTCCATGCACGAAACCAGCCATGACACGTTAAAAACGCGTCAAAAAACCAACAAGGACCTCGTCACGTTGCTGTATCGTCTTCTCAGGCACCACAACCCGCTTTATGCGGCCATCTTGACAACCGATGACAATGAAAACGAGAAAATCGACATCTTGCCCGATTTCTTCTCTTTCAACAACCATCCAGTTGCGGCTGCTGCGGCATCGAGCTCCCCGGTGCCCACGCCGCCCCCAGACACAGCCGCCACGGCGGTTTCCATCCGCGATATCCTCCATTATAGCCTGTTTGCCATCGTTTTGAAAAAAGCGGCCCTGGTTTATACCACTGTGCCGCGCTTGTGCCCAAAACTTGCCGATCGGTGTTACACATTTGCACATCAGCACTTTCTCGCCAAGGTGTACCCGTCGGCGGCGGCAGCCGCAGAACAAACGTCCATACCCGTCGCAAACAGCAGCAAAAATGATGATTTGCTCGATTTAATCAGCGCCGCTGTGTTTTTGCTGCACTATGAATGCGTGGCCGTTGGCGAGGAGCAGGCGTACATGACGCTCAACATGGCCATTGGCTTTGCACTGCGCGCGCGCCTTTTTGACACGCACCAGGAGCACGAAAATGAGCACGATCACGCCACTCAGCCGCGACGAAACGCATTAAAATCGATTCTCTTTGGATGGCAGGCTTGGTTCGCGTTTCATCTCAATCGCAGCAACCAATTGCTCCATCTGCATACGCTCACCCCACCGGAACCACCCGCAAATGACGGTACCAACGACCATTCACATGGCAACAGCATGCTTACCGCCTGGACATTTTACATGGTCGACCTGTTCAATCACCTGCTCATGCGGTACACCCATACCGCCACCGTGGACACACTGTCCTTGGGCGACATCAAGGTAAAAATGGAAAAAAAATGGGCTAATTGGTGCTAAATTTTCATTCTTTTCTTTTTCGTGTAATTTTTGTAGATTGACTTGGACCATGTTGAAAAGCAGATTGGGCAACTGGAAGAAGTGGTCAGGAAACACCGTGCGGCATGGTATGACGTGTCTATGCTGCGGTGCTACCAATTGGTGGTTTCCACGCAGCTGTACTGCTCGCAATGGCCCATGGTGATGGACATGGCGATGGCGTCGGCCGATATGGCCATGGAAAGTGTGGATTTGGTGCTACAGGCGTGCATGTCGCGGTTTGGTGCGACCGACAAGCTGATTTGCGCGTTGCGGAAAGGACCGGTGGCGTTTTACCCCATGTGCACGATGATTCGGCTGCTCCGCACGTTTGTCGACAAGGGGAGCCGGTTGCCGCAGCTCAGGCAATGGCCCGAGCTACAAGGCGTGTGCATGCGCCTAGCCTACGCCGCACACAAGTACGTTTCAGGCAAACCCGCTGGTTTTTTGTCGCACCAGGCACTCGCTGTGTGGGACGGCCACTTGAAAAACACGTCCAATCCTGTGCCCGCCAATGCCTCGGTCAATGCTTCAACTTTGTCGGTCAATGCTTCGAATTCGTCGGTCAAAACGACAAAGACAACAAAAGCAGCGCCAATGACGCCATTGCAGCAGCCGCAGCAGCCAAGGTCGCCGACACCCACACGTCGCATGGCGCCGCCAACGACGAAAAAAGGGCGGTCGCAACGTGCGGCGCTGGATCAAGAGCTGCTTGATCGACTGTCCACGACCAACAAGCTCATGACGGCGATGCCCGGACAATTGAGCAGCAGCAACAAGCCATTGGCTACCGAAAAGGACACAAAGGACCTCGGCATGCCATTAAAACGAAAAGCGAGCATGTCGTCCATCACCAATGCCCGCAATGACGCGTCAACGGCGTCGTCTTCGTCATCATCGCCATTGTCTGACGCGTCTTTGGCACCGACGCGCCCCGCCAAGCGCCCACGTATGGATTCGGACCATGCGCCATCACCAACGAAAAACAAAGTGACAAAAACGGCGGAAAAGGAGGTCATGATGTCCGAAAAAGGGACCTTTTCAACAGAAAAGGGGCCAATGATGGCCGACGAAGCCCAATGGCCAGCCCACGAAGCTCTCCTTCAACAACATCTGCAACAGATGGGCTCAGATGAGATGTACCAACCAATGTGGCCTGTTCCCAGTCCAAGCCCGACGCCTGGACATCCACCGCTGGATCCATCGTTCAATTCATCGTCGTCATCATCCACATCTTCATCGCTGCATCCATTTCTTTACGATCAATTCCTTGTGTTGCAGGAAACACGTACACAGGACCCTGCATATTTCCAGTGGGGCTACGGTTTCCAGGACATGCCCGTGTATCCTCCCGACGATAATAATAACATCATCGAGTTAAATGAAACCACCTTGGGCAACGACAAGCAGCGCACCAGCAATGCGTCCATGCTCTCGTCCGCCACCACCACCACATCCACCACAACTACCACCGCCACCCAATTGCCCCCTCCATCTAACCCATCTATTCCATCCATCCCATCCCATTCATCCCAACAACAACATGCCGCTGCCGCCGCATTAACCGCTGCACAGCAACAGGTGTTGATCAATGCCATGTCTGTCGTCGATTCACCCCCTTTGAGCTTGTCGTCACTCCAATCGTCCGTGTCCACCTCGGCCACCGCCACCACCGCCGTCGCCGTCGCCGCAACCGCTGCCGCAGCATCGTTCATCACCGATTTGACAGACTCGTCCTTTGCACGGCCCTCGTTGCCGCCGCCAAAGAGCAAAAACAGCATCACCACCAAACCCTGGGTCGCCAATGCCCCCACAAACGTCGATTGGAACGACTTTTTCTCGGCAGAAACCATGCAGACGCTCCATCAAAATCCCGCGCACTCAAGTTCTTATACAGACATGCCCCCAGATCAACAGCAACAGCAACAGCAACAGCAACAGCAACAGCAACAGCAACAGCAACAGCAACAGCAACAGCAACAGCAACAGCAACAGCAACAGCAACAGCAACAGCAACAGCAACAGCAACAGCAACAGCAACAGCAACAGCAACAGCAACAGCAACAGCAACAGCAACAGCAACAGCAACAGCAACAGCAACAGCAACAGCAACAGCAACAGCAACAGCAACAGCAACAGCAACAGCAACAGCAACAGCAACAGCAACAGCAACAGCAACAGCAACAGCAACAGCAACAGCAACAGCAACAGCAACAGCAACAGCAACAGCAACAGCAACAGCAACAGCAACAGCAACAGCAACAGCAACAGCAACAGCAACAGCAACAGCAACAGCAACAGCAACAGCAACAGCAACAGCAACAGCAACAGCAACAGCAACAGCAACAGCAACAGCAACAGCAACAGCAACAGCAACAGCAACAGCAACAGCAACAGCAACAGCAACAGCAACAGCAACAGCAACAGCAACAGCAACAGCAACAGCAGCAACAGCAATTGGTCGATCAACACGCAACCTCACAACAGCCATACGACGCGGCCCCGCCGTCCGCATCATCTCAGGACCATGCCGTCGTCTATTATTTCCCTCCATCACAGCCAATGGCCCCTGCGCAAGTCCAAATGCCCGCCACCTCGCAGCCTTTTTACGCGCACCAGCAAACCTCGCCCTGGGTCTTGCCCTCTTCATCCAATTCTTCGTTTTACTGATTTCCCTCTCTCTCTTCTGTATATCTTATTCATATCATTGCTATTCCCCCCCCCCGTTTTTTTTTTTTTTGTCTTTTATTGGTCATTTTCCTCCATATCACATATCATTGCTGTTTCAAGTTGTTTTCGCACAATCATGTATTTCTTTTATTGCTAGTTTCTAAATTAAAAAAAAAAAGAGCCCATTCTTGCATCCTTTGAACGCTCATTGGCACCTGACCACGCCATGACCCCGCAAAAATGTGAGTGTTTCGACTGGCACCGTGCATATCTGAATGCCAGCGCGTCGCGTTCGGCCCCCCCTTTTTTTTTTAGAGCGCCGCAATGGCCAAAAAAAAAAAAAGAGAAACTGGGAGGCGTGGAGTCGGCCTGGCAGTGGGAGATCGTCATTGGCGTGTGCGCCAAGAATCCAAAAAGAACAACGATGATGCCATTGCGCGACTTGTAAAGGATGCAACAAAAAAAAAAAGAGCCAATTGGCTCGCAAAAGGCATGACGTCGCTTGTTTTCGGTGTGGTGACAACAATGGGGGGAAATCTGACGCATTGTGTCATCGCATCCATCTCACCCAACCACCCGGCACATCAAAACAGGCCGCTGGAAAAGGCAAATGGCCAAGGTTACACGACGGCAGTCTAAAAAAAAAAAAAGGGGGTCAGAATGGGGGGCCAGGAAAGGGAACCTCCTTTTTTTTTTTTTTTT
>KV441960.1:56171-88901 GCA_001650995.1 Gongronella sp. w5
TGCATCCCCTTTTTTTTATTTCTCTCATCTGCACCCTGTTGCCTGTGCAAAAGTGCATCTTTTTCATTTTTTTTCTTGTGTTTTATCTCTTTGATGAGCGATTTTGACGATGCTCCGCGGCGTCGCCGCCAGCCGCGATCCAAAAAGCGGCACGGCAAGGCGCAGCGCACACCAAGTCCCTATGATTATTTTTCGTACGGCGACGACGGGCCATTTTACAGCGACTTTCCACCTGACGATCAGGTTAATGGATTTCTCAGCAACTACGTGGATCATCTGCACCTAGGCGGCGGCGACATGGACTTTCCATTAGCCCATCTCAGCGAGCCCGCATCGCCTCAACCTAGCATGATGCCGCCGGGCTGGCCAGGTTCTACCTACGACGCTTACGACGCCTATGACGCTTATGATGTGCCGTATGACCCTTACTACACGCCATTGGCGTCCCCCACTCCGTCCACGCCGCTCCCGGGCAGCCGCCAAGGATCAAAAAAGAAGAAAAAAGCATCATCTTCCAAATTGCGTCACGCCATGCCATTTCAAGAGGGCCAGGGCGCCCATTATGGCTTCCATGGCTTTTTGGATGACAATGACCACTTTTTTGACTCCTCTGCGGCCGCCTGGCCTGGTGCCGGGGACTATTCACCCAGTCCTGTGCAACCTCAGCGTAAAAAAAAGAAGCAACACCAGCAGCACCAGCAACATCCACCCCGCCCGCCAATTCTTCGTCGCAGCCTGTCTGCCAGCAATGTACCTCCTCCTCGTTCTGACCACCACCGTCCAAGGCGACAACGAAATGGCCGTGAACACGTCACGTTTGTTGACGACGCGTATGGCTACCCAATGGACGCGCCACCACACCCGCGTCCTCCTCCCCCTGGCCCTGGTCATCACCCATCCTTCCTTGCCCCTGGCGATGCCTACCTCATGGGCGTCCGCAGCGCGCCAAATTCACCAGGAATGCACGCGTCCATGCCACCCACCATCGATGATCGCATCCATCCGCCATTGAGACGCGCTCATTCCATGCAAGGCCCACCACCGCCAGCCCTGGATGAATTGCACGGCCCACCACCCATGCTTCAGCGCCCACCCATTCTGCGCCGCCACTCCTTGTCCATGATGCCACCTGGTAAATTGAAAAAAATGAGAAAAATGCATAAAAATCTGAAAGAGAGATCCCAATGAGAGTCAGAGAAGGCAAAAAATAAAGAGTGACGGCGAAACAAGAAAACGAGAACAAAAGAGAGTGAAAAAGGAGTGAAAAAAGAGGCAAAAAAATAAAAAAATGAGAAAGAGTGAATCTCATCCAGTTTTTCTTTCCTTTTTTTTTTTTTTTTTTGTAGGAGAGGACCTGCCTATGCCAGGGACACCATGGATGCATGGTAGTGTGCCTCCAGGCGGAACTGGCGCGGGGACGCCGTTTTCCACGCCCATGGTCACGCCCATGTCTGAGCCGCCGCAACAACCCGTGGGCATCTTGCGCAATGCTGGCGCTGGCATGGCCACAGCCGCTGCAGCAGCAGCCGCAGCGGCGGCGGCAGCAACATCCAATGGCCAAATGGACTCATCGCCGATGCCAGGCACGGTCAATGGCAACAATATGGCGAATATGGCAAGTATGGGCAATTTGGGTGTGGCTTCTCCAGCTGGTGTGAGCACGCCGGGAGCGGTGCATGGCATTGGCGCGTCACAAGCGCCGGTTGGCATGTCTGGCGCCGCCAATGGCCCATTTACACCCGGATTGTCGACGCCTGGGAGCGTGGTGGATCCTACAAGACTCTTGCCACACGTGTCGACACCCGGCAGCGCCATGCTCACTCCTGGTAGCGCCATGCTGACACCTGGAAGCATTGGCGGCATGGGCATGGGCCTCCATGGGCTCCATGGGCTCAATGGCGTGAATGGCATGAATGGCATGATGCCGCCCGTGCCACCACATGGCCCAGGCACGCCCGGTGCAGGGATGATGACGCCCATGGGCATGCCACCAACCCCATTTTACGGCAATGGGCACAACAACATGATGATGGGCGCCGGACACTTTGACCCGATGATGATGGATCCCCACCACCCACATCCAGGCATGATGGGCAATGGCATGATGCCCTTTGGCATGCCGCCCATGGGCCACCATGGCATGGACCCCATGATGATGAACGGAATGGATCCCATGATGATGAATGGCGGCATGATGCCCCCGCACATGATGGGCGGCCCTGGCGGCATGATGGGTGGCGGCGGGCCCAATGGCATGATGGGCGGACCTAATGGCCCCATGGAAGAAGAATTGACGCCCGCAGAAGCAAAAAAGAAGAAAAAAGAAGAAAAAAAGGAGAAAAAGGTCACCATCAGCGAAAAGGCCGACGCCGCCTTGCCACATGTCGGTGCAAAAGACGGAAATCATCTGCCTCCACTCGCCGCAGCTGCAGCAGCGGGCACAATTGCTTCAAAAGCCATATCTGCAGCGGAACCGACACATGCACCCGCACCAGAGCCTGTGCCCGAACCTGCACCAGCACCACCCCCTGAAGCAGCAGCCGCAGCAGCAGCAGAACAGGCCATGGTGGAGCGCGCCATGACCCCCGTCGAGGCCGCCGCCGCAGCAGCAGGCGGCGGGAAAAGATCGTCGTTTTGGAATATGTTGGGCTTTGGCAAGGGCGCCTCCAACATGCTGCCGTTCAAGGGCGCCCTGTTGCCGCAATTCGACATGATGCGCCGCCCACCTCTCGACTGGACCATGGGACACAACGCGGTCGACAACCATCCGTATTTTTCGCAGTTCCGCCAGGCACCTGCAGGATACGAGCTCGTCGACTGGGCAGAAGCGGACCATGCGCTGCGCAATCGTCGCCACCGATTCGCCCACTTGCCATTTGTCTTTTGTTTCACCTCGCTCACACATCGTGGCTACAATTACATCGCCTTTCGCTACCAGAACCAGCAAAAGCTCAATCGCGCCTATGCGCGCGGCCTCAACCGCGTCATCACCCTCGACGGCGAGCAGCGCGTCCCCGGCCGCATCTACGTCAACCCCGTCACACTGCAAGCCTTTTCTTACGAAAGCCTCTTTGCCACGTCAAAGCGCTATCTCGTAGTCAAACGCTTTACCCATGCCGAATTCCAAATGTGCCATCAACACATCTCAGAGGAATTGCACAAACGCTACATTCTCTCACAGGCAAAACGACGCGACTCAAAAATGTCAAAATTCTACAGACAAATCACTCGCGACCAGCCACGAAACGGAGTACACCCATCCATCGTATGGTGAACTTTCCCAAAAATCATTAAATCTCTATTTTTTTTCATCCATCTTCTCACTCACTGATGATTAAAAAAAAAAGATGGGGAGGAATCGGCCGTTTGTACATTTTCTCGGGCACTTGCTGAGATACTGACTGACGTTTTTTTTGCAAAAAGTCCATACTGTATCGTATTTGTGAATATGGACAGGCAGGCAGAGCTGAACGAATAACATGTCTACCAAACCAACATAGAAAATGCGTGTTTTCAGAGTCATTTCACTCCAATTTGCCGAGGTCTCAATGCAAGGTCTTCAAAACGCAACCGTTGTTGCCGTCTGTGCTCAGAAAGTTATTGACATAACTCGCGCGTCGATACGTTGAGCCGTTGTCGCGTACGCTACAAAATGGAATGGGCCGTACCCCTTTTTTTGCAGGGCGCTTCCTCTTGATTATGTTCATCGGGTCCTATATTCGAGCTGGAGAATGCTGAACACAAGAATCCGACAATGTCAAGTTTTTTCAGAGATCGGATCACTCAGTCCTGAGAAAATGCATATTGCGTGAAATCAGGGCTAAAACAGAATCAGAACGATCCATAAAGGCTAACTCGCCGAGAACTTGACGCGATGTCCCCAAACCACAAGCGCTTTTACCATGTTTGGACACTGATTCATTTGATGTGACTCGCGTATCGGGGCGCTCAGCTATTGCCGCCGTACGGGACCAAATGGTGATGATTTTACCCCCTTTACGCCTATGAAATTGGCGCTTCATCAAAAACTTGCGCACCTGGTCCCAAATTTAGACCAGGTGATGGTAGAGACAATCCTTCAGCCGTGTTAATTTTTTTTGGAAATCGGATCACTCAGTCTCGAGAAATCTTGAGATTCGTATTTGCTAGTGACAACCCAGAGCCAAAATAATATTTTACGCGTTTCTCCTGATGGGCCAGACCATATGACCCAAAATTTTGACCAGTGGATACTCGACTCAAAACATCAATGATTTCAAGTTTTTCCAGAGATTGGTTAGCTCATTACTGAGAAAATGCATTTCGCATAAATTCAGTGCCAAACCAAGATTAAAGCAATCACTGAAGGCTAACTCGCCAAGAACTGGACGCGATGTCTCAAAACCACAAGCACTTTTACCGCGTTTGGCCGCTGATTCATTTGACATGAGTCACGCGTCGGGGCGCTCAGTCTTTGCCGCGGTACGAGGTCAAATGGTCGTGATATTACCCCATTTGCGCCTATGAAGTTGGCGCTTTCTCAGAAACTTGCTCACCTGGCCCGAAATTTAGACCAGTTGATGGTATATCCAATTATCCAACGGTGTTAATTATTTTTGCGAATCGGATCACTCAGTCGTGAGAAATCGCGAGATTCGTGTTTGCTAGTGCTGTACCTACAATACAGTATGAAGTATAATATCATACAACAGGCAGAGACCTCTCATGACGCGCGCGTGTATCAATGCAAGGCCAGTATCATATTACTTTTAAAATGAAGGCTGAATTTGGCGCATTCAACGCGTATTTAGGCGTACTCAGGCGTGCTCAATGCGTATTCAGGCGTGTTTGGGCGTGCTCAGCCCGTATTCATGCGTGCTCGGGTGTGTATCAGGCGCATTCGGATGAGTATCATACTGTATCATAACAGACGTGTTCATACGTTTTCGGGCCCTCAAGTGTTAAACAATGTGAAAAGCTAAAGAAAAAAAAAAACTAGCTTTTTTATGATGCAGACAGCTTTTGTTTCCATGGAATTGCATTGAGGATATAGCCGGCCAAGCTTCTTGTTATGCAGCTATGTGGTCAGCTGGAGAGACAATTGGAAAATACCTGAGAAACGCATTTTTTAAAGTTTCGATAAAAAAAGGACGGAAATGTGGCCGAGGCGATCCATGCACGTTGCTGGGCTTGGGTTGCTGGGAAAACGGGTCACGGGGTAGTCGCGTCGATGCTGATTTTTTCGAGGAATATCACGAGGTCTAGGTTTTCAACATGTAAAACGCGCTAAAATAATGGCACGCCAGCCCTCGGTGAGGCTGTAAAAGAAAGAAAAAATATCGTTGCAAGAAGCAATGAGTCGTACAAGGGCTTATGATGGTTTTAAAACGCACACAGCGGGTCGAAACGTAAAAAATACAGTCGGTGGGACAAATGCGGGTGTAAACAGGGGCCGTAAAAAAAGAACAAGAGAAAGGGCGTTTCGTTTGTTTGTGTTTTGTACGACCCGTTCATTCGAAGAACTGCCGTCGCGCGCCGCTATCGTACAATCCGTGGTCTGCTACGACGTGTGTAATAAAAAAACGAAGAATCACCCGATGCAATTCTTTCACGTCTCTTCTCCCATACTTTGCCTTTTTTTTTTCCCACAAGTGGCCAGCTCAGTAAGAAGGAGACCACAAAAAAAAAAAAAAAAAAAAAACGCGACGGACGCGCGACACGGATGGTTTTGAAAAAAGAATCTCTTTTTTTCTCGTAAAAGGATAAAACCCGCTCAATGACTTTGTTCTCCTTGTTCAAAACCGCTCCAGAGCCACCAAAGCTCTTGGAACAAATAAAATCTGCAGAAGAATTGCTGACATCATACACAGGCATGCCCACAAATCAGCATCGCAAGCCTGTAAACACCGCTCACAGGGCATTTTTCTTTGTAGAAAGAAGCCTCATGGGACGATATAGGCAAGTCATCCCCTCCAGCGTCCTTGCCAAGGCACATGGTTTGATTTTTATTCAACAGGAACGCGGCATGATCATGGCAAGGTACGTGTAAATGCCAAATTGGTTGCTAATTACGCGAATTAATGGTTAAAATGTTCATCCACATTCTTCCTCTAGGCTAAATGACGGAAGTACGTGGTTCCCCATGGCGCACTAGATCCCAATGAAGCAAAATCAATGCTCATACACCTTTTTTAATTGACATCATAGATTGGTCAGCGCCATGCGCCGTGAGCATAGCATTTCCGGTAAAATATGAAGAAACAAAATGCAAACAGGCTTGGCCTCATATTTTTTTCATAGACCTTTCGTGGTTTGAGCAACGACAAGTTTGTAAAATCCCTGATTGTGATCAATTGTCGCGAGGTTCTCGAGGTCTTTTTTGAAGCGCGCGGTTATTTGCAACTTGGGGGCCACGTGTCCATCTCATCCGGCCCGCTAGGCTCCGGCAGCAACACCAGAGCCGGAACAATGACGGCCGCCTATACTTACAGGTAAATCTGGTCCATGGTGCCTTTTTACATGATCGATTCTCACATTTTTTTTTATTAACAAGCTGGGCAAATGGGACCTACATGGCCTTTTCGTTCGAAGGGACGCGCATAACCACAAGCGAGCAGGCCAATGCCGTGGTTTATGGCCACGGCATTACTGCCATTGAGATTTTGCACGGATTGGTGCGTGTTCCCAGGCAAGCCAATATGCTTTGCAATATTTTACGCACGCACAGAGCTTCCAATCGCCAGCCAGGCACGCGTTTCGGTCCTCTTGTCAGCCATGCGGAGGGGTCGATGCGATCCTATTCAGCAACAACGGCCACAGCCAGGCCACAATCAGAAAAACACTATTCGCCAAGATCACTACATCCCCAATCGCTGCGAAAACCCGATGCTGTACCAGAATCAACACGAGCCACAGGTGCACATCATCGGTTCTCGGTACACAAACCTGATGACGCGTTCGCAGGCATTAATTCATTGTACGGGCCGCCGCACGCCTATAACATGCCTTCACCGTCCGCCCAAAGTACGCCCAGGATGCACGCGTCACACAGCGCGTCGGCGGCCAATGCCTATTACAGTTCCAAGCACGCGGCTGCAGAGGACGTGTCCATGCAAGGGGTCTTTTACGTCATGGCAATACGCGATTTTGATCCAAACGACGCGCCCAAGCTTTCTTTTAAAGCTGGTGATTGCATCCGTGTCACGCGTCGCGTCGGGCCCACCGATTATTGGTGGCACGGTGTTCTTGGCAATAGGTCAGGCATGTTTCCATCCCATCTCACGGAGAAAATACACAATGCGCCTGCAAATCACTACGGGCACGCGGCAACCTCTGGCCAACAATCGCATGCCAGCCATTCCTCGCGCCGAACTTACCACCACAAGAGCAAAAGAACGCGATGAGGTGCCGCAATAACATAAGATTTGTCCTTTTCAATACGAATGATATATTATTAAAAAAAAACGTGTTCGCGTGAGCATATCGAATTGCGCGTAGATTTCGACATAATACGTGTTCGCGTGAGCATATCGAATTGCCGCGTAGATTTCGACATAATGCGACGCGCGCATACTGGCTGATTCCATGCCAACAAGGCATTTCAATATGATAATTTAATATAATAGTGATGAAAATAGGGTAATGCAGTCTAAATGGGAGATTGTTGCTTTGCAAGGCGATGCTGGATGAGGAGTTGAATGTCCTTCAAAAAGGGCTTGCGCGGCGAGGCGGGGGCATCCGTGTCTTGGTTGTCGCGCAGCAGTAGCTTGTTGACCTTTTCAAGGACGGTGACGCCCCATCTGTCCTTGAGAGTGAGGTCAATGTCTGGTTCGCCGAGAAGAACCTTGACGACGGCCAGGCGCTCGTCAAGGACGGCAATGTCAATGGCGCGGCGTTGTTCAAGAGATTCAGCCCAATTGACGCGCCAGCCGCATTCGAGAGCGAGTTTGATGAATTTGATGTCCGCGGCCTGGACGGCTTTGAGCCATTGATAGCCGAAATCATCGGTTTCGGATTCTGCAAGGTGTGCGCCAGCTTGGACGAGCAGCTTGGCCACTTCTGTGCGGCGGTGGGTCAATGCCTCGTACAGGGGCGTGTGGCCCGATTTGTCACGGATATGGACGCTTGCGCCATGCGTGAGCAAGAAGGTGACGGCCTCGGCGTGACCCTCGCGGCTGGCAACGTGCAGAGGGACGCGGCCATCGTAATCGACGCAATTCACGTTCAAATCCTCGGCAATGTTTTCGACGAGCGTGGCCATGTTGTCCATGTCATTGGCGCCTGCCGCCGAGCACAGCAACAGCGGAGCAAGTGCACGCTCGGCGAGTTGTTGATCGCTGTTGGAGAGAGTCCAATCACGCAGTGCGTGCTGTGCCGCGCCCTTGCCTTGAGCAATGCACGCCATCAACAACTCCACAAGCACGTGCGTGCGATTCCGGTCGTCGCTGAACTTGGTATGCGTGTGCCGCACGGTCAATTCGCCGCGCAGGTTCTTGGTCATCAATTGGCGCACCAAATCAGGTCGAGACCCATGGGCACCAAGCAAATACGACAATTTCGTCAGCGCACATTCAGGTGTCATATCTGCACCGGCCACAACACCCACTTTGGCAAGCTGACGACCCGTCGCATAAACATCCGTCACAAGGCCCTTGCGGCATTGCGTGCAATTGACAATCACGACCCCTCGATTGCATGCAGCCTCCAATTCTGCAAGCAAATCCGGTCGAGCAGGCGCATTGCCGGCGCCGTACGTCTCCAGCACAACACCCTGTGTCGGAGACGCAAGCATCATCCTCACCGTCGTCGCGCTGATGCCAGGGAACAAACGCAGCGTCGCCACATTCGGATTCATGTCGGTACGTGCCCGGAAACGCGTGATTTCTGTCGGCCGCAGCACCAGAGGCCATCGCACATCAATGTCAATGCCAACATCCACCAGCGACGGCAAATTAGGCGAGTCAAACGCTTCAAAGTCCACGGCGCTGATCTTGCTGGTGCGATTGCCGCGGTACAGCTTCTTGCCAAAGTACAGGCTGACCTCGGGAATCACAAAATGGCCCGCAATCGTCAACGCACCGAGCAAATTGTCCACCGCATCGTTGCGCACCTCCGTCAATGGCACTTGCGACCCGGTGATAATCACCGTCTTGCTAATAAAAACAGGAAAAAGGGGTCAAATTTTCTGAACTTTTCGAATTTTTGCCTTTTTTTTTTTGGTCTTACCCAAGCTCTTCCAGCATGAAGCTCAATGTGGTCTTACCCAAGCTCTTCCAGCATCATGAAGCTCAATGCGCTCGCTGTGTACGCCATCGTGTCCGTGCCATGCAAAACAATGAACGCGTCAAAATACTCGTAATTGGCCTCAATGTCCTTGGCAATACGCACCCAATCTGCAAAATGTGACAGAAAAAAAAAAAAAAAGGAATTGGCCGCGGGTTAAGGCTTTGCCTATTTTTTTTTTTTTTCTTACCTTGCATCGTCATGTTGCACGAGTCTAGCAAGGGGTCGTATTCGAGGATCGAGTATCTAGTACAAGAAAGGATAAGCCCATGCCGCCAATTGACACTTTTTTCTTTTATTTTAATTTTACCTGATGCGCTTGCCATACAAGCTGATGGGGGTGATGAGACTGGGTAGCTGGTTGACAGTCGTGCCGTCATCGTTGACAATGCGGACGGTGTTGGTAAGACTGCACAATTCCGGGTCGGGCGTCGGCGACGACGAGCGAGGCAACTTTCCGCCGTTGCCATTGTCCTGCCCATTCACCGACGACGTGCGTGACATGGTTGTCTCGCCACGCGCCTGGCGCGGGTCGTGGAATCGCTGAACCTTGGAGAGCGACTTGGCAAGGTAATTGGGATACTAGATCAAATTTTTTTTTTCAAAAAAAAAAAAAAGCGGGCATGAGCAAGGGCATGATGCCAAATTTGCGTCTCTGTCAGTTCGACATACAGGAATATAGCCATGCTCCGTGGTGTGCTTCATGCCAATGGTGCCACCCGTGTAGATAATAAGGACACGCGAGATATCTAGGCAGAGCAAAAGCGACAAGCGTGAGCAAAAGGGGGCCAAAAGGGAGACGAAATACACCTCGTTCTTATCAGTTGGGCCTACCTGGAGCCATCATGACCTGGCGATCCGCATTCAACTGGTGCGTCACCGCCGCATTGTCGTAGATCATATCGTCTGGCACCAGATCTTGCCGTTGAGCCATCGTGAAAAAGCGAAAATAGAGAGAGAGAAAGAAAAAAAAAATGAAAAATAGGAACCGTACTATTTTTTTTTTCTTTTTGATCGCCCCCGCAATTCTCACGGCCCAGCCAATGGGAATGGCCCCATTTTTGGACAATAGGCCCCAGCGCCAGGCACGCGATCGTCCGTTGCATTTTCCGCTGCACGCGATCTCAGGGCAATGTGATCCTTGTACACCCCACTCTTAGTGCCCCCCTCTTCTTGGTCATTGCTGGTGCATGTCTTTGTGGCTGTCCTGGCCAAAGAAAAACAAGACATGGTGGTCAAACAAGACGTGGCTCAGCTTCCCGCCAAAAAAATGACGCCATTGCAGCTGACCCGGCCAATGGGACGCTTGCACAGACCCAAAAGTCTGGGACCCATGATGCCCCTTATTTTCCACCTCCCTTGACATGATTTTGGGTATTTTGTTTGGTGATCTTTCGCAGACTACACCCTAATGACGCCGTAAACATGGATTTTTAGTCAAAACAGCGCGTAAAAAATTCAAAACTAGGAAATTCTGCAAGAAACACGTCGCAACGTGCAAAAGCGGCCTGCAAAACTGGACTAGGGTGCTTTGCGCGGCTGTTTATAGTCGTGGAGGCGCGCAACACGAAAATCGCGTTTTCGTTGTGGCGAGCACACGAAACCGAAATCGAAATTTTAGGTCCTCGGAATGACGCCAAACTTACACACACGAGTCGCGACATTGAGAAACCACGGATAACATCCAAAACGAGCGAGATCCATCTGCTGCATGACAAGCAATGGCCGATTTTAGTTCAAACTTTGAGCGCGAATTTCTCAGCAACTAACGCGTGATGATGCCGCTCCGACGCGTCTATTAGCAAGAGACACTCTGGGTACATGAATTTGAATAGGAACAGGCGCGTGTCATTCGACGCTTGACGCGCTTTATCACGCGTCGAAAATTCCCTACGGTGTTGAAACCGTGTCAAATAGGCCCAAAAATGGCTTTTTTCAGTGATAACTCATGTTCACATACGCAGCGAGCCGTGCACGTTCTGATGGTGTGTGATTCGCGGTCCGATGACCAATTTTCGTTGACTTGACCTTGTGGTGAAAATTGGACCTAAAATGCGTTTTACACGAATACCAGTCAATGGACTCCGGTTATTTATTGCATAGCCATTGGTTAAATGGGGTCGTCCACCATGTCATTGAATGGCATGGAGATCTGGCGACTTGAATTTTCCAATTTTCAAATCCATGACTGCACCCCTTGGAAAATTCGTCATTTTGAAACGTCGTGATTGCGCGCGAACTAGCGGTCACAGCGCCACGTGAGTGGGCTCATTTGAAGGGGAAAGCTCGGAATAATCTGTTCAAATAGTCCACGGCCGTGCAGGTCTTAGATTAATCAAAAATCGACAAGAAATCAAGAAAAAAAACATTAATTGCCGTTTGCTCGACAACTTGCTAATCTAATGCCGTCCAAACTTGACAGCATGAGACACACAGAAGCCAGAAATACTTTCGGTACGTTGCATGCATCATATTTACAGCACTGGGTGACAAGCACTCAAAATTGCAAAATGTCAATAAACAATCAGAGATTGTTCATGCTGCAGGGATTCGATCCCGGTCAAACTTGAACCAAGTTGTTCCTCTTGGACATTGAACACAACGTTGCTAGTTAGAAACTCAGTTTGATAGCCAGGATTGGGGAAGAAACGGTAACAAAAAAGAAAAAATTAAACCCCAAGATTTTCCGAGCCCATAAGCATACATTTGAGAGTCTTTTTTTCTTTCCTTTGCAACTGATTTAAGGGCAAATTCAAACCGAGTTTACTTTGAACGAGAAGAAACAAAAAAAAAATCTAATTATTTTAACGGATGAAGATGGCAAAGAATAAGTTGTAGGCGTAGCGCATTGCTTCTTGCCATGCAACCTCTGTCTTGCTCTTGGTGAACACCTCGTCCATGTCATCGAGCCACTTTTGGAAGCCGCCGCTGGTCTTGTATCTATCCAGCAGCAAATCGCGCTGGATCGTGTAAAAGAGCGGCAATGGTGGCAAAACCTTGCGCTTGCGTCGCTGCACAGACTTGCGCTCAATGTCCGCGATGATGTCGCAGTGCCGCAGATGCGTCACGCACACGTACAAAATGAAGCGCAGCATGGGGTCCGACAAATCTTTTTAAAAAAAGGATCAGCCGTCGCGTTTTCATCTTTTTTTTTTTTTCATCCCCCCCTTTTTTTTTTGTTTGTTTTCGCTCTACCTGCGAGAGATCCAGGGCCGATGAAAGGAATGAGGTGGCTAAAGGGAATCTGAAGGTCGCGCTTGTACACCTTTGGCACCTTTGGCTTCTTGGGTTTGGCCAGAGCCTTTGGTTTGGGCGTCTTTGGCTTTGGTTCCTTGGGCGCCTTTGGCTCCTTTGGCTTCTTGGGGCGGCCGATGCGCTTGGGCGGAGCATTGGGGTCCTTGGGTTCTTTGGGTGCCTTGGGTTCCTTGGCTTTCTTGGTTTTGGCCGGTTTTGTGCCTGCATCGGTGGCAGAAGGTGGAGCCATGGGCGCGGAAGCCGGAGCATTGATGTTCCAGGCTGGCTCGGACGACGGTGGCATGGGGACAGCGGGCGGTTGGCCATCCATGGGCCGGACGTGTATGGCACGGAAGTCAGGCATGGCAGGGATCATATGCGGCGCGTAATGTGGTTGGTCGTGGGCCATGGTGGGGGCGTGAGCGCCGTGGTATGCAGGCGAGGCTTGGAACGAAGAGAAATGAGGCGCATTGGGGTGGCCGTGGAAGGGTGGTTGTTGAGGATGAGAGCCGGGTGCAATGTGCATATTTGGAGGAGGAAGTGCGTGCATGCCGTGGATGGGTGTGTAAGGTTGATGTAAATGGGGCGCGCCAGGATGTGGCGGTTGCCATGACGACGGCATGGTCGGCGGGGCATTGGAGGAGGCAATTGCAGGGATGGGTTGAGCCGCAGCAGGCGATTGCGCAAAGGATGGCGCAAAAGGGGCTGACGACGAGGTCATTGGAGGTGGTGCAGGCGCCGAAGGAAGCGCCGAAGCAGCGGACAATGCCTCCGTTGGCTGTGTGGGTGCAGCAACAGGAGGGGTTTGTGTCGTTTGTAACGGCTGTGAGTTCAATGACTGTGTAGATGCATTTTCCGGCTGCAACGAAGACGCGCTGCTTTGGACAGCATCCGATGGCGCGACTGGAGGTGTCAATGGCTTTGGGGACGCGTCTTTTTCAACCACAGGTGCGACAAGAGAAGGTTCCAAAGATGTTTGGGCAATTGGCGCTGCTGTGGATGCTGTTTCTTGCGTCGACGTGTTCGCAGGTAGTGATTGACGTTCGGACGCGCTAGTTTGAGGAACAGGCAAAGGACCGGGCGCACTCGTTTGATGAATTGGTGCGGTGACGACCGTTTCTGTGGAAGCCAATGGAGAAGACGTCGGTTCTGGTTGCGACAAAGGCTCAGACGTGTTCACTTCAGAGGGTTGCTGGCTAGCCGCAGAAGCAGATTCGATCTCGACAGGCTTTTCGGGCAAAGACGCGTCAATTGAAGGCAATGGGGCCGAATTGGGCTCAGGATGAGCTGTAGACGACGTCTCCGGCTGAGATGGCTGGCTTTTGAGTTCAGGGGCGGCGGTTTCGGTGGTCTGGGCGGTCTCAGCAGTGGACTCTACCTTGACAGGCTCAGATTTCTCAATGCTGGGCTCCGAGTTGCTATTTTCAGTGGTTGGCTGCGGCTGCGGCTGTACAGGCACCGCGGCGTTGGCATTGTCGTCGTCAATGTCGACATCACTGGTGTGATCTTCGTTTTCGGGCTTGATTTGCTCCGATTGGGTGGCGATGACGGGCAACGGCGCGTTTGGATCGACATAAGTGATAGGCTCATCAGGGCTGCAGTAGACTTGTTGCTCAGGTTGGACAAATAACGTCCAATCCTTTAATTTGTCCACAATCTCTTCGTAGGTGGCGGTCTTTTTCATACGTGCACGCACCTGTTGCCAATACGCATTGCCCTGCGCATCGTTGGGCTGGAGCGCTGCAATGTGCTCTTGTGTCTTGGCTTGCACAAGCTGGTGCACGTAATCGCGCAGCTTGGCTTCCTGCAAAAACGTGAGAAAAAAGGTTAAACAAAGGGTCGAGGGGAAAGCTCTTTATACGCTGTACCTCGATGCTCATGGCTTTGGTGTCCTCGACCACTTGCGCATCGCGCTCAATGCGCTCTTGCTCCAATCGCGCAAGCTCCAAATCAACCTCTGTTTGCACCTGCTCCTCTTTTTCGCGCTGACGCTCGTCTTCTTCGACCTAAAAACACAAGAAAAATGAGTTTGACCCCTCATTTTTCGCCGCCTTGTGTCTCGTGTTACCTTGGTTTCAATGCGCCGGCTGCGCTTTTTTGGAATCAATTCGTACTGCCGTTGGCGCTCAAGCTTGGCTTCTTCCTTGAGCTTCCACAGACGGCGTTGCTCGAGCTTTTCCACGACAATAGCGCCAATTTCCTGCAATTGCTCGGCCAAATGGCGCTCGGCGGGTCGCTTGCTCTTGACGGACCACTTTTTCATGTACTCTTGCCATTGATCAGTGTCCTTGGCCACCTAGAACAACGGATCAGACCAATGCCATTTCAAAAAAAAAGAAAAAAAAAGGGGGGGGGCGATTTCTTACTAATTCAAAGGTGTAATCGTCGTCCGACTTTTTGGCAGCGCCTGGGATCTCGCGGTAGAGTCTGATGTCGCTAATCAGCCAATACGTCCATCCGTCCGTGTCTTTGCCCAAAGGGTAGCAGCGCTAAATTAAAAAAAATGAGCAAAACGCGTCGTTTTTTTTTTTTTTTTTTTTTTTTGGATTACCATGTCCTCGGGTTGAATTTCGTTGCGCCACACAAGCCCATGGCCAGTCTCAAAGATATGATCGACGAGATCTTGCAAGACGTACAGTCTCTCAATGACGGTGAGCGTGTTCATATCAATGACCTCGGCGTCTGCCGTCTTTGTCAGCACGCCCTGAACAATCGTGTCGAGCGAATGGTTGAAAAAAAAGCTGTATAGCTTTTTGCCAAAGTTGACCTCGCTAGGAGAAAAAAAAAAAAAAAGGAGGCATTGAGCCGTTTTGAAGCGATTTTGGCGTGAAATTTACGTGACATGGCCACGATCATCGGCATTGACACACGCAAGCAATGGCACGAGGACGCGTGCCCATTTTTTGTCGTATCTACTCTCGTCGTCGAGCTGTTCTGCAGGCTGATCGGCCGCTAACAGCGATTCGAGCGTGTCAAGCTTGATGGCAGGCAAATTGAGGAATTTGTGGAATTGGGCAAGGAATTGGTAGATATAAAGGAACCTCCACGACGCGTTGACAATATCGCCTAATAAAAAGAAAAAGAAAAAGGAGCGTGAGCGGTGCAAAAGCAAGTAAAACGGACGTACGAGGCGGCGAAGCGTCTGTGATCGCTATTATCGGCTCTTTGGAAGGCGCTGGCTGCTTGGGTGCGGCCTTGGGCGCAGCCTTGGACACCGGCGGCTTGTATGAGGTGACGTTGGCCTTGGCGCGTCGAACAGGGCGAGCAGACGGCATCAAGGAACGAACGGGGAAGAAAGAAAGGGGGGGGAGGGGCAACAAAAAAAAAAAAGAGGAAAAAAAAAAGCGACAGCAAGGAAAAGCAAAAAAGTGCGACGTCACGCGGCCCCGCTCATTACAGAGTGCAAACCAAATTTGGCTCTCCTATTTTTCATTGTTTCTCTTTTCTTTTTCCTGTTTCCCTCGCAAATAACAAAAAAACAAAACATATGGCCATGGACGCCGCCACGCCTTGTCGCAGTCTAGCACGCTGCTATACCGACGCCAATGCCAAGATGCCCAATAGTTATTGGGACTATGACAACCTGCAGGTTTCCTGGGGGTAATTTTCATAGAAAAAAAAGGGGAATAAACGTGACTCACTCACAAACGCCCGCATGTGTCGTTTTCTAGGGCGCAAGGCCAATATGAAATCATCCGCAAAGTCGGCCGGGGCAAATATTCGGAGGTGTTTGAGGGTGTCAACATTGAAAACCACACGAAGTGCATCATCAAGGTGCTAAAGCCCGTCAAAAAGAAGAAAATCAAGCGCGAGATCAAGATTCTGCAGAATCTGGCGGGAGGCACAAACATCGTCGGCCTGTATGACATTGTCCGCGACCCCATGGTAATCAAAAAAGACGGGCAATGGCAGCCATTGGATACCAATTCCTTTTTTTTTTTTTTTTTTTGATTGTAGTCCAAAACACCCGCTCTCATCTTTGAAAACGTCAACAACACTGATTTCAAGATCTTGTACCCGCGCTTCACCGACTTTGACATTCGTTTCTACATGTACGAGCTGCTCAAGGCTCTCGACTTTTGCCATTCCAAAGGCATCATGCACCGCGACGTCAAACCTCACAATGTCATGATTGACCACGAAAAGAAACAGGTAGGCAATGGCGACGCGACGCGACCCCTCTGGGATGAAATGATGCAGTGTGCTGACTTTTTGCTTCTTGTAGTTGCGTCTGATTGATTGGGGATTGGCCGAATTTTACCATCCTGGCACCGATTACAATGTGCGCGTCGCGTCACGCTATTTCAAGGGCCCTGAACTACTCGTCGACTTTCAGCAATATGATTACAGTCTCGATCTATGGAGCTACGGGTGCATGTTTGCCAGCATGGTAAAAGAAAAAAAAAAAAAAAAGGGCAAAAAAAAACAACGTCTCATGCTTTGTTTTTGGGGGGGGTTTTTATCCGTCAAAAATAGATCTTTAGAAAAGAGCCCTTTTTCCATGGCCACGACAACTATGATCAACTCGTCAAAATTGCTCGCGTCCTCGGCACTGATGAGCTGTTTGCTTACCTCGACAAGTACGACATCAAGCTAGACTCGCAATACCACGAAATCTTGGGAAGGTATGCATGAAAAAAAGGAAAGAACGCGATGCGTCGCAACACGTCGTCTGATTCCCCTCCCCTGCTCTTTTTTTCAGATATCCAAGACGACCATGGACCAAGTTTGTCAAGGATGACAATCGTCACTACATTTCGGATGAGGCCATCGACTTTTTGGACAAGTTGCTGCGCTACGACCATCAGGAGAGACCCACCGCCAAGGAAGCCATGGAGCACAAGTATTTCCAGCCTGTGCTGGAACGACAGCAGAACGCTACCACTTGAGTTTATCACCAATCACCCCCCTTTTTTTCTCTTTTCATCTCTTTTTCGTTTTGCCCACTCGAGTCTGTGACCCAATTTTGCAGTAAAAAATGGCCCAATTTTTTTTTTTTTAATTTGGTATACATTAGCTTCCTTGCTCGAGCTGTGAAAAGTCGAAATTGTCTAGCGCGCCATCGTCGGAGAAGCCAAAATCATCGTCATCCGGGTCAATCTCGTCGCGCGAGCGCTTGGGTGGTCGTTGTGGACTAGAGGACGCGGTTGTTGCGGCCACAGTCGCCGTGGACGTCGATTTGGTCGCCGCTGTCGATGATGTTGGCAGGACGCGTTGCTGCAGAGGTGATGCATACACATTTTGCGTGCGTAGGGGCCATTGTGTCGATCCTGATGCGTGGACCGGCGACACTGCGTTCAGCTTGACGGGCGTCGACGTCGCAATCATGTGGTCCGGCGACCAATGCCATGGACTGTCGGCGTGCAGCCGTTGTTTTTGCTTTTGCTTCTGCGAAAGAGGTTCCTGTGACGCGCCTGAGTGCTGTTGTGAACGCGCCTGCGAGCCGGAGGATGTTGGCGACTCGAGAAAATCAAGCGAGCCGCGAATTGGGGAAGGTTGAGATGAAAGCGACTGGAACATGCTGTGCATCGTCGCCTGACGATCCATTGGTGGCGCGTCAAACGAATCCAAGCGGTCCACACGGCTGCAATCCACCATCGACGACGCGTAATGTGCACCGCGCTGGCTCGTGTCCTTGCGCCGCGCAGCAACATCCATCCAATGCTTCAATTCCGTCATTAAATCTGTCTCCACTTGAAACCTAGCATTCGCAAAATCCAAAAAAAAAAAGAGGGAGAGAGAGGGTCAACAACGACTTTCTTTTTTTTATCGTGTGGGGTGCTTACCCCTTGCACACCAGCACCCTTTGAGACGCGTCAACGCGTGGCTCAGCAATGACTGTAATGGAAGCAGCAAGCTCAATTTCCCCCATGTCAAACCGATGGCATGCACGCTCGGAAAAGTGCACCTCCATCGAACCTGTGCCGTCATCTATGCGCAGAAAAAGTGAGAAATCAAGTCGGAACAGCGATGAATATTCCTGGATTTTCGGCTCACCTAGTGTCAAAATGCGACGAGGGCCTGACGGCGGCGAAATGTCACCAACAATGACGCCATTCACCCTATAAAGAGAAAGAAAAGCTGCGTTTGAGAGACGGTTATGCACGTCATGGGACGAGCGCGTCCCCATGGAACTTGCCACTTTACGTGACTTTGCGGAAAAGCGTGTTGTTTGTCGTCTGCAGGGTGAGTGGATCATTGCTCTGCACTTTGGCCGACAATACATCGCCCAGAAACATTGGTTTGTACGAGAGCAGCGGCTCCGATGGCAAGAATTTGAGCATGGAAGCAGCGGCAAGCAAGATCAGGGAATAAAAAAGAAAAAAAGACGAAAAGAGGCGGACAAGCGTGCGTTGGCGCGTCCCGACACAAGAAATGGTTTGAAATCCCGCTCGGCTCACTCGCTGCGGCACTGGGCTCTTCATGGCTTCATCATGCTATTGTTGTACCTTCAATGTTTGATATGATACCTTGCAAAAATGTATCGTATTTCGTATGATATATCGACCGATCGCCATGATGAGACTTGCATTGTTCGAATCAACGAGCAACACGAGCTCGAGCCGTCGAGCGTCCTTCTTTCATGATGCCTCTAGTCGTGACATTTCCACGCTTGTGAAACCCGTTCAAACATTTCAAAAATGTTCAACCTCGATGTTCTCGGCGACTAATATCCATATGTAATGTGATATCATATAATAGTACGTTTTTACCTATCATTTTTGCGCGCGGCTCTTTTTTTTTCAGAGAAATAAATGATTGCGGCTTATTGTAAGCAGCAAAATCACACTAGAGCCGTGCTTCTGTCTAGTGGGCATTCAATTGAGTGGGTTGCCAACTGGGAAAAGCAGAAAACGCGCAAAAGCGCGATAAATTGGGTTTTCGTATTCTAAACCCCGTGCTTCCTCGAAGCAGCCGAGAAAATGGCAGCTGAAGATGTGCACCAATAAGTAGCTCGTGCACTAGTGCTGCGTTCTGCGGAGACACTTGTCCAGCGGGAAAGGCATTTAAAATGGCTGATATCATGTGAAGTCGAATTCGCCAGAGAAACAACCGAAAGTAAGTGTGAAAGAAAGCTACAGCAGTCGATCGATTTTTTTTTTCGTTTTGATACAACGAAATCAGGGGTCATGGCGGGATTTGGCGCGTGCAGGAGCCAAGTGGCGTTTGCGGCGCTTAAAATAAACCGTGGCCCCTTGTTGATATTTGTTTTGCTTTTTTTTTACTGTGTATTTTTCGAACGCATGCTTTGAGCCAGGTACTGTCAATCGTGAAGAATACAAAATGATCGAAAACCATGGGTTCCGCGATCCGATCCATGCGGAAAAGATGAAAATTGCAAAACAACTTCTTTTGGGCGGCATTCCTGGCTTCAAAGTCGCGCCTCTTGTTGGCTTGTCTTTGGAGGATATCTTTTGCGTGCTCAAAACGTACAAGGTTGCCGTTCCCATGATACGCGACAATTCACTCAATCCATCCAACGTGACGCGTGTCAAAAATGACGAGATCATGCTAGCCTTACGAGCTGGGATATCCTCACGGTCCGTCGCCAAAGTTTACGATGTCCCTTACAGCGCTCTTGGCGAACTGAAAGAACAAGT
This sequence comes from Gongronella sp. w5, assembly GCA_001650995.1. Taxonomy (NCBI): domain Eukaryota; kingdom Fungi; phylum Mucoromycota; class Mucoromycetes; order Mucorales; family Cunninghamellaceae; genus Gongronella; species Gongronella sp. w5. Next base: position 76,268 of record KV441960.1, read on the forward strand.
TGTTGCAAGTGACAGACGGAGAATCGGCGCTAAAAAGGAAAAAAAAATCAAAAGGCTTCTTGACAGCGGGAGATCCTTCCAAGGAGTGGCTCGCAAGCTCCAAATCAGTCCTCGAACAGTTGCCAGAGTGAGCTATCTTCACCAGAATCCTCTGTCTTCTACAAAAAATTACCCACGCAAAAAAAAATACAAACATATAAGCCTGGCCGATATTAGCGCAATTAAACACCTGCTCTTAAGCGGCGCACCCCAGGCCCAAATTGCCAAAGCAGTCAATTTCTCGCAACCCACAATCTCCAGCATCAAGTACAAGTACTTGGCCGATGTGGGCGAAACGCGCCCGTCAGCAAGACGCATTAATGCAGCTGTGTTAATGAAATGAATTGGCTCATTGCTTGTGGACAGAGCTCTGCAAATGTGGCTGATACCTTAGGTTTGTCTGCTACAACTGTGCGCAAATATTCCAGGGCGTCCATTGCCGTCAATTGCTCAGAGGACAATCTCGAGCAGCCTGGAGACCACCACCGCGACATGCTTCCTGTGGGCGATTTAAAACAACTCGAGATCGACAATCGCAATCAACACAGCAGCATTAACAAGTCCCTGGTCGCGACAAGCGCATCAAATCATGGGCAAAACACATCGAAATCGCGCAATTCTGCCTTTTTTTTTGGATGAAATCTCATTTTCCGTCGTAATCTGAGATGATAAGGCCTTTGTACCCTCATTTTCTCTCTCTTTTTGTTCATGTAATAAATGTTTCTCATCAGTAACTCGCACTCACCGCGGTTTGAATCATGAATATGCTATTTGATCGACGTTTAGGGCTGGAAATGAAAATAACGCGCGTAAAAAAAAGGCGTCGCTTTGTAGCGGGTGAGACTCGACGTGGTGCAAGCCACGTATCGGAACGGCGGCTGGCGCCAGGTCCCAGACGCGAGGCTCATGTTTTCGACGGTTTTTCGTTTTTTTTTTTCGACCATTTGTTGCCATGGACAAATACGAAAGCACGCGCATCACGCTGAGAAATGGACGATAATTAAGAAGCTTCTTGAGAGACGCTTTACACCAGGCATTATAGCGAATATGGTCGGTTGCTCTGATTCCACTGTGGTCAGAATCGAAAACCAGACTGACATGCCTGAATACGTCAAAAAAGCCGCTCCCATAAGCGAAGAAAAGGTGGAACAAATCAAGAAGCTTCTTTTGACCATGTCTGTTGCAAAGGTGGCGGCCCAAGTTTGATTGCCCAGCTCTGCGGTCAGGCGCGTGCGCAAAGAGCACAATATTCTCATTGGTGACGACGTTTCGCGTGGTCATTCCCCTGAAAAGGTCGAACAAATCAAGCAGCTATTGCTCAATGGCGCGACTCAAATTGAAGTTGCCAAGGCGGCTAATGTTTCCACATACTCTGTGGCCAAAATCAAGCGCGATCACAATATTTCTGTTCAAAGGAGGACGATCCCCAATGGCGGCGCTATAAAAACTAAGACAAGGCAACCTGCACGATCCACGTGACCGGGATGGCACCAAGACAGCTAGCGCTATTAAAGTGAAAAGGAACAGAGTGGACAATTTGGATTAAACATGCAAACCACATATCAAAAGAGCGTCCCACGGCACTCAATGCCTGAATAAACTCAACGAGATCACGGCGTTGAGCAATAAAAAGAAAGACCCGTCACAGACGCGCACCTGAGCTAAAATGCGTGCACGATGGCCATGTTCAATCTCTATTTTAGACAAAATCCTGCTTTTTGAGCTGATTCGTGACGAAATCATGTCTTTTATCAAATAAATAATTAAACGATTCACGGTGCTATTATGCAGTGTTCGTCATGGGTCTATTAAGTCCTGGGTGGGCAGCAGGCAGAAATCATAGGGCAAATTGCGAAAAATATTATTTTTGATCTTTTTTTAATGACTTGCCTGAGGAATCATCTGTGTTTCCTTTTTTCTTCTTCGTTTGAAGGGCAAGGGAAGAGGAAAGAAAGTTAATTGGCTTCATTAAAGATGAAAAGAATCGCCCAAGGGCGAAAAAAAAATAACAATAACATAACAATAACAAAAGAAAAATCAGGATAAATCAGGATGATCAATGCAGCGCGCCAAATTCCCCCCTTTAAAGTTCAATTCGCTGGGGCAGTGCTGGGAGGGACGGTCGACACCAAATAGTGGACAGCAAACGCAGTAAATCATGAGCGCAACACATTAAAATCGTGCAATTTCGTAATTTTTTTTGGACAAGGTTCATTTTTCGCGGTAATCAAAAGGTGAAAAGGATTTGTATTCTCCCTTTTTCTTCTGTTTTTTATCATACGATAACCGTTTCTTATTGGTGATTCGCGCACACGGCAGATTGGATCACGAAAAATCGATATGATCGGCTTTTTGGACTGAAAGGAAGAAAAACAATTACAATTGGCGCCCTTGAAGTGGTAGGACTCGGTGTGCTGCCGACGCGATGCAAGTGGCGTGTTTGAAACGGCGGCGATTAAATTGAATCCAGGTCCCACGCGAAACTCATGTTTCGCCTTTTCTTTCTTTTTGGTTCCTTTGTCGCCATGACCAAACGTAGACGCACGCTTGTCACGCCTGAAAAATGGACGCAAATTAAAGAGCTTTTTAGTACTGGTTTGCCAATAAGCGCGGTGGTGCTTGCGTCCGGAATTTGTGATTCCACAGTGCGCAAAATCAAAAATCACGCCAAAATGCCTGACTACGTCCTAAAAAACATTCCCATAAGCGAAGAAAAACTGGAACAAACCAAGAAGCTTCTTCTGACAATGACTGTTGCCAAAGTTGCAGCTCTGGTTGGATTATCTGATCGTACGGTCAGACGCGTGCGCGAAAAGTACAAAATCCCCATTGGTGACGACGTTCCCCGCGCTAATTTTCCACAAGCCAGGGTGGACAAAATCAAAGACCTTCTACTCGCCGGCAAATCCGGCGAATATGTGATCCGTGCGTTGCGCACTTCTTCATACACAATTGGCAAAATACGGCAAAGATACAACATACCTAAGTTAGCGGGACCAAGGAGCGAATCCACCATTTCAAAAGTCAAACAGATGATTCTCGCTGGCGAGGGCACTTCAAAAATCATGAAGGAATGCAATGTCTCCAAGCAATTAATATATAACACACGCGACAAGTACAATCTTCCAGTGTATTGTCCACAAAAACGCCCAATCAGTCGCGCCACCGCCTTGGAAATTACACGACTCCTTGCCCAAGGCAAGCCCGCAAATGCAATCGCCTCTAAAGTACGAGTCGGTGTGAATGCTGTGCACAGAAGACAAAAGTGGCTCGAAATCAGCCGCCAGAGCAAAATTACGCGAACAAAGCCTGCAAAGATCACCTTTTTAGACGAAATCCCGTTTGTTGTACTGATTTGAGAAGCGCGAGCGCGCTCTACCGTCTATCAAATAAATTTGCTGTCGTCTTGCACTAAAAAAAGAGTTTTGCGACTTTTTTTCCAATGGCTTGCCATGAAGAGCTTTTCCTTGTCTCCCATTTTTTTTAAAGAAATATGGAAGAGGACATGAAAATTAATTAGCTGCATTCAAAGATGAAAGGGATCACTCAAGGTGAGAAGAAGAAAAAAGGGTGGCCAATGCAACGTGCTGAATTTTTTCCCTTGAAACGCGATTGGGTGGGTCGGCGCTGACAGGAGCGGCCGATGCCAATAATGGGGCACAGTGCGACGTGGATCAAAAATCCAGGGCCAACAAGCAAAATGCCTCTTGGGAGCGCACATGCACACATCTTTTCGTTTCTTTTTGAAACACTGTCCTACCCAAACCTTCTTTTTTTATGCTTTTCTTGGGTGCACCACGTCTCTTGCCATTGGGAGAGGTGGTTAGCAAGAAGCTGCGTGGGCAATGGAGCCTTGCTCCGGCGTGTTCCGCGAGCAATGATTGCGTTGCCGCACCATTGCGGGCTCGCTACCAAAATGGCGTGCCGCAATCATGACAAAACGACGAAGAACACATCCGCATCGTGTGGATACTATTGATAAGCACCGCAGTGACAAAAAGTGCTTCGTTGAGAACCAAAAAACAAGAAAAAAAGGCGGTGTTGGCTAGGTGCGTGACGAAAAAGGAAGTGAAAAATGAGCCTGAAAAGTAATGAATCTCGTGTCACACAGTCATCTCGGACATCCAAGTGTAAAAAAATATTGGAAAGAAATCAGCAACGCGCAATCCCAGGGAAACAAAAAAAAAAAAAAAAAAAAAGTTTAATTCTTTGGCCCTGAGTTGCCTTTGTTTTCTGTGGCCCGCTGTAACCCCCCTTGTGGTGGGCACACACTGTGAGGTGATACGGGCATCCAAATGATACAGAAAAATAGTAAAAAGCCCGTTGTGGGGCGAGATGCTGAGCGAAATTGACGCGTCCATGAGGGGGGGAAACAAGGGTGAAAACACGCGTTTCATGGACTGTGCGTGCGTACAAGAAGCATCCAGACCCTATGTCGCCTTGCTTAGCCCCTCTTGTCGCCTACGTTTATAGACACACACATATTTGCCTACAATGGAACTTTTTGCGCCGGGCACAAGTTGAATAGAAATCGAAGAAGATGCATGTTGGCACAAGATTTCAAGCAATGCAATATGGCTCGTGTAACGCCTTGCTTTATCCGGCAATTTTCAGCTCTGCTCGCCCTGAATTCGTATCATCCGCCATAAAACTCATATATTTGTCTTTTTTTTCTTTTTTTCTTTTCTTTTGATCTTCTTCACTTTTTCTTTTCTTTTTACCAGCCCTTACCCCCCTTCCCTTCATTCTTGCCACGCTCATTTTACGTGTTTGTTCCCTTTCAAACCCAGAAAAAAAGCACACGCACCCAATCCCCCTTCTTTTTGCCTGACACATCCACACTCCGTTCCCTGGTAATTTTTTCTGTCTCCAATCATGCGTTTCCCTACCTTGACTGCTCTGGGCTGTCTCTTGTTGACGACGTCCACCTTTGTTTCCGCCGATTTCCTCGAAGAGCGCGCCCTTGCCGCCGACGCGCCTGAATACTCGGATTATTACACCTCCGTCTTTGGTGACGACGACGAGGGCGATTTCGACCTTGTCGATGAGCTTGCCACCATCGCCACCGTGCCCTTGGTCAAGCGTGCCTCGTGCAACAAGTACCACACCGGTAAGAAAAAGCAAAAAAAAAAAGAAAAAAAATCGAAACATCACGCGCACGACATCGATTCTCCCCAATATCCCTGACATCAATGTCTTCAATGGCATCCATTGGCTTGCCATTGGTGCATTGGAACCTCCATAAAGCAATTGAATCACAATTATCATTGAATTCGTTCGTTTTTTTGCCTCATCCATTGATTTCTGACGCCCATTCCTATTTTTTCTCTCTATCTAGTTGGTGGTAGCGATACGTGCATTGGCTTGGCCAAGAAGTATGGCATCCACTTGGACGAATTCTATGACTGGAACCCTCAAGTCAACCACAAATGCACTAATTTGGACGATGGCAAGAAGTATTGCGTTGCCGTCGGCTCTGACGCGACCCCCAGCACTGGTGGCTGCGCCCAGACCCACACTGGTAAGCCATTCGATTCATCCCTTTAGCTATTGAATGCCACGTCGCGTCTTTTTTTTCCCCTTTTTTTTTTTTCCTTTTTTTCGATTTTAATGCAACATTCACGCTGATTGACTCGATTTTTTTTTTAATTCTTTGCCTTTTAGTGACCGGCTCTGACACTTGCGAGAAGCTTGCCAAGACGTATCACCTCAGCCTCGACACGTTTTACGAATTGAACCCCAAGGTGCACCGCGGTTCGTGCGACAACCTTGACAATGGCAAAAAGTACTGCGTCAAGGCTGGCAGTGCCAGCAGCGGCAAGGTGACGAAGCTCAGCGCGTCTGCGCACAAGTCGTCTTCGCACAAGTCGACGCACAAGTCGACGCCCAAAAAGACGTCGAGCAAGAAGCAGCCCAAGAAGTCGTCTGGCAGCAAGGAGAAGCGTAAGCGCATCCAGTCCAGCACGGCTTTCACGTACTACTGGATTGCCGACCCCTCGTCGTACAAGACGTCGGGCAAGAAGGTGACCGTCAAGACCTGCAGCGGCCAATCCATTGGCCAGGTCTCCGAGAACTACGCCGATGCCCTTGTCATGGAAGGCACTGGTGTTCTTGGCTCCAAGATTGTCAATCTCGGTGGCTGCTCGTGCAACAACTACAAGTGCTTTGAACTTGTCGACAAAAAGGACGATCCTTATGGCTTGACCGCCTATGGCTCGCCTCTCCGCCCCTACGTGACCATTGCTGCCAACGACATCAAGAAGGGCACCAAGATCTACGTGCCCCAGCTCGTCGGCTGGCAATTGCCCGGCTCCAAGAAGCGCCACAATGGCTGTCTCCTTGTTGATGACCAGTCCTGGAGCTTTGGCGGCCACCACATTGACTTTTACGTGTACCAACAAAAGCACTACAAGACCCTCGACCAGTCTCACCGCATCACCAAGGTCGATATCTATGAGGGCGGCAGCTGCCAATTGCAAAACTATGCTTAAGCATCTTTTTGCATGTTTGATGCGTTCGTTTTGACGCGCTTTGACAACGCCCTGGGCCTTTTTTTTATATTCGTGTACTTTTTTTTTTCTCTCTCTCTCTCTTTCCCCTCTCGTCCCATCCTCGGGATGTGCGCACCATCGTCAATGTCTTGTACAATGATTGATTTGGTGTCCATCCCAGGGATTGCCCGATTGCCACAATATGATCAATAAATCCCACCCTTTTTAAAAATTCATGCACGTTTCCCATTGCCTCATTTGGCCAAAGGTTGTCCTTTTTCAAGCCCCGGATGGCTCAGGTACGAAATAAAACGACCAAAACGATAAAACCAGCCGCTGTGCAACTCAAACCCAAAAAAAGTTGCCCAAAGTAAAATAGGGCGACGAGAAGCTGGGCGACCCCGCCCTGCCCTCGTGAAATTAAAAAAAAAAAAAAAGTAAAATCTATTCTAAAGAAAAAAGGGGGCTACAATACAATAGTCTCACCAAAAGCCGTGGTGATGAATTTGGAATCGCGAGGCGGGGTATGCTTGTCCATTGAGGATGCTGACGATGTGGATGAGCTTGCGCAAGGGGTCAATGGCTGCTGTGTGTCATCGATCTGCTGGTCCTTGGTGTCCGATGCCGATAAAGGCGCGTGCAAGTCGCGCTGTGCCCACAGACGAGCCAATGTGCGAGGCGCCTCGAGGTAATGCTCTTCAGACATGAGGAATGTACCCCAATGGATGCCCACGGACACGGTGGGCGCTTGCAAGTCATCATGTACCTGGATCGCCTCGTCAGGGCTAATATGCACGCACTTCATGAGCGACGCAGGCTTGAAGCTGCCAATTGGGATGGCTGCCAGTGTGAAGGGCGCATACATCTTGCCGATGGCCTGATAAAGTTCAGGCGAATACCCGGTGTCACCGCTAAAATGAAAACAGAAGGAATTGGGTTAGATTGATGCAGCAAACGCGTCGCTTTTTACGTTTTTTGCTTCATTTCGAATGACTCCTTACCAAAAAAAGACAGTGTCATGCCGGCTCTTTACAACATAGCTACACCACAGCGTGCCATTCTTTTCGAACGGGGTTCTCGAGCCACTCCAATGCTACACAAAAGCAAAAAATGAAAAAAGCGGGTCAATCGCGCGATTGGATATAAAGACACATTAAAATTTTCACTCACCATCGCCGGGACACATGCAATCATGATGTCTGGACGTGTGCTGTGTCGGATCTCCTGCCACCAATCCATCTCTACAAACTACAAAGAAAAAAATACAAAAAAAAAAAAGGAATGAGCACGCGCGTCGCATCCCATTGACCATGTCCATGGGCCAATGGTCGTGTCAATCAAGCCCTGCGCCTGATGGGCTGGTTGCACAATGGCCGAGCGGGCGTGTCTTGACACATTATTGACGTGAAACACGCCGACTTACATTCTCGACACCGCGTTTCAGGAACCAATCGCGCAAACCCAAGGGAATGTACCATGTCACCGAATTGCCAAGCTCGTACACAACACTCTCGTCTACCGCAAGAAAAAAAAAAAACCGTAAGCATGATCAGCGCCCATTTTTGCCCATTTTCCAGCATGCAATTGGCTTTACCCAGGTGATCAAAGTGGTCGTGTGAGATCAAAACAATATCGAGCTTGGCGTGGATGTCTTTGAGTTTGCATGGCACGGGCCGCAGTCGCTTGGGACCCACATAGTCATTGACGGAACGCTTGGAGAAGGCGGGATCTAATGAAAAGATGATACAAAAAAGCGAAAAAAAAGGTTACACACGCGTCTTTTTTTGCCCATTGCTTTTGCCGGAGCATGGTCGGGCCCGCGGGGCGCACATGGCACACAAGATAGGCCATGCGTCGACGACGGAGGCCCAATGGCTCTTTTTGCACCCTTTCCATACCTGTCAAAATGGCCAATCCGTCCATGCTGATCAAACACGTTGATTGCCTAGCATAAAAGGGACAGCGAAAAAGAGAACGTGCACATTGATAAGCAACAATGAGGGCATTGGGCTGGTTTGTTTGTTTGTTTTGATAGAAAGACGCAACAAAAGGGAGTGGCACTTACCCGAACCAGGTAAAAGTAACGTTTCTTGCCGGGCGCTCCTCCTTGATCCGCTGCGTAAAAATTGTTTCAAAGTCGGGCACTTTTACAGGCAACGCGACGGCCAATTCCTGAGAAGAAGCCCGGTAAGCTCACTACATACGATGTTTTTCGAGAAAAAAACAAAAAAAAACCTTACACCCTCTGTTTTTGGCAGGCCATTGCCGCGCCAGCGTCGCAGCCAGAACCATGTCGTCTCAATCAGTGAGGCGTCCTTCCACTCGTCAAAGGGATTGACAAAACAGCGCTCCACCTAGCCCCCAAAAAAATTAAAAAAAAATCGCGCATGAACAATTGATTTCGTCCTTTTGTCCTCTTTTGTCGCACCTTGAGGCTGGCAAAGCGGTCCTCGGGGCGTTCCAAGGCACGGCGCTTCTTGATCTCGCGCTGGCGGACGGCCTCGATAAGTTCGGCGGTGTGGGTCCACTGTAAATAGTGATAGAGCAGCGCCGACGCCGACACAGTGGTCACCAGCATAGGCACTGTCCATGGGTGGTCAAACGGAATAGGAAAGCTGAGCAGCGACGGCCGCTTGCTGCTATGCTGCTGAAGCTGGTTCATGAAAGGGGAGAGAAAGCGAAGAAAACGAGAGAGAGAAAAAAAAAAAGGAGGGCAAAAAAGATGCCCTGGTCGATGCCCTGGTCCTGCCCCCGCCCCCCTTTTCTTTTGAACACTCCGCTCTTTTTTTGAGCCCCAAGGTGTCAAAAAAGCGCGATCATGTGCCATCTCAGCATGATCTCCCACTTTTCCGTCACACAGTCCTTGTTGCTTGCCTCGTGACCCTCCATCCATGCATTCCATGCTCTTTTTGCCGCCCAAATGACCTTTTTATTGCCGCAATTGCTGTCATTAGCTGTCATTTGCTTCAAATTTGCTACAAATATCGCTTCAGCTGCGGCGGCAGAGGCGTCACTTGGCTACTGGCAACACTGCCCAACATTTTTGCTAGGGATGGCAGCAGGTGTTTGTGATCCTGCGCGTAGGAAAAAAAAAAAAAAGAAAAGTTAAAAAAAAAGCACGAATTTCTCGCCTCCTTTCATTTTTTCTTTCTTTCTCCCTATTTTTACCTCATTGATAAAAGTGATTGTCCATCCAAGTCGGTGTGGCGATCGGCGGTCCAATGGGGCCTGGGTCCCTGAAAGAACGGCGCGGCCGATCCGATGGATATAATCGTCCAAGGAGGCTGCCATGTCGTAATTAATGACGAGGCGGACGAGGGGCAAGTCCATGCCGCGTGCCAGGATGTCTGTTGTCACGACAATGTCCCATGACGGCACCACGTTGGGTCGTGCCAGGCTGGCAACCACGGCATCACGCTCGTTTTGCTCCATGTCGGCATGCATTGCTGTCACGCGCATTGCCGAGAATCGTTTCTGCAGAGCACGAGCCAGAAACTCCGTCCCCAGGCGGCTGTCCACAAAGATGAGGATCGGCGGCTGGAAATAGGTGGCGTTGCTGAGGATCGTGTACAATCGCTTTGGTTTGCTCTTGTTTTCGACCCAGAGCATGGTCTGGCGCACCTTTGGGGTTGGAATTGAGGGTATCAAGGTGGCTGCACGCGGTGTGTGATGGGAATCGTTGTTTTCAGAAGTAATTGACGCGGATGACGCGTGTTCAAGGTGATTGGGTGCCAATTGGATGAACACTGGGTCATTGAGATACCCACCCATGCGCTGTTGCAATTTCTGGTTGGCGTGGCCGGTAGTGGCGGAGAAGAGTGAGACTTGAACGGCATGATGGCGTGCGGTGGAGGTGACAATAATGTCCATGATGGATTTGATCTCTTTTCCGAATCCGAGGCCAAACATCGCGTCCGCTTCGTCGAGGACCACCATGTGCAGGCGCCAGAGCCGCAGCAGGGGGGCGTGGTATCTAGCAAATTCGCTCAATCGACCTGGAGTCGCCACAATCAGCTGCACGCCTTTCCGTAGCCGATGCAATTGGTGTGCAGCGGGCTGCCCTCCCACAAGCAAGCACGTGCGCATCGTCGGGATCCCTTGCATGAGCGCCTTGGCAATCGACTCGACTTGATGCGCCAATTCACGCGTCGGAGCCACAATCAGCGCATAGGGCCCGTATCGCCGCTTGGCCTTGTGCATCACATGGAGCGACTGGCAATGCGCAAGCAAAGGAAGCAAATAAGCGGCCGTCTTGCCTGAATGCGTCGGCGCCACCGCATACACGTCGTGGCCCGCCAATCCCACCGGAATTGCAATGCGCTGGATCGATGTTGGCAAATGCCATCCCAATTGGCCTGCATTTGCATGCAATTGCTCGCCCAGCGCGTCGAAACATTGATCAAGGCTCGCAATGGGCCGTGGGAGACGTGATCCATGCACAATCAGGTCGTGCGCCTTGTAAATCGCGCGTCGTTGATCAAGCGTCACGCGTCGCACGTCCGCAGCCTCTTGATAATTCGTCCACTTGGCGTGCACCTTGTCCGCAACATACGCTTGCACATCGCCGCGCTCAATGGCCTCCAGCTTGTCGTGCAGGGCAACGTTCGAGCCCACATGTCGCCTGAGCGTCGTGTTGCTGTCCACTTGTTTGCATTCGAGACTAAAAAAAATTCAAGAAATCCAATAAAAAAAAAAAAAAAAAAAAAAAAGTGGTCAATGGCCAGGATCGCCCTTTTTGCACACAAACACGCAAACCACTTTTTTTGCTCTGGCTCTCACCTGCAAACATCGTGGTCCGTGGCGTCGTTGATGTATTCGCCGTACCGGCCACACACACAGCACGTCTCCTCGTCGTCACGCGCCGCGCGCTGCTGCGACGCCAGTCGTTTGACTTGATCAGACCGATCGCCAGCTGAATGTGGCTCAGGGGCCGATGCCACCGATGCCGCCGCCGCCGGCTGCGTGGTGCGTGCTGCCCTGTTCGTCGTCTTTGATTGTTTGCTTGGAGGTGCGTCAGAGCCGTGCGCTGCATCGTGCTTGCGCTTCACCGATCGCGGCGTGAACATGAACAAAACGAAAAAGGAAAAAGAAATGCGGAAGAACCAAGAAAAAATCAAATTCACCATCCGCCATCCTTTTATGTCGTTTTGATCGCCGTCTCCTGCTGCGGCCCATTTGACCTGCCCTTAACAAAATGTCGTCATCTTTCTTTTTTTTTAAAAAAAAACAGTGTTTTGGACATTGAATAGCCACCATCATCCACCAGATTGCGCTGCCTATGTGACTCCAAACTTTTTGCTCACCAGGCTATTTCGGCACGTCTTTTTTCAACAGGACGCTGAAAATACAACAGTAAGACTACCGTAGGAGGTTGACTGAGCTGTCGTCCAGACGAATCCAAAAGATCGATATCATATTTTCACAAATTCAGCACTGCTCGTTTGCCAAATTATCTTTCAATCACCATGCAACTTGCGTCATTAAAGGGACACACTCGATCGTCGTTTTGGGATTGTTTATTTGCGACCCCACTTGTGCAAATGAATCCAATAATACCGGCCGGTACAGTATATCGATATTTTTACAATTTGGCACTGAGTTGGTCAATTTTTTCTTCGATCGCAACGAACCTTGCATTGTTCGAATCAGATGAGCTCCGACGTCATTTCCAGAATGTCTGTTTGCCCGATGCGCAACCTTTGCTGTACGCTCGTCGTACAGTAAAAACCGCTCAAACATTTCAAAAATTTTCAACCTCAAGCAAATATGTTCTCGGCAACTGATTAGACGACACATATGATAGTGCTTTTACAGTAATGTGTCAAAAGCAGCTGTTGTATCATCTTTATCGAAAGAGACCTGGGTTTCATCGATGGATGGCTAAAACTCGCAGAGAAAATACACTTTTTCATCAAAAGTTTTGATCGCGATTTTTTCGTCAACGGTCTACAGTAGTCGACTCCCATGAATTTTTATTGCAGTTTTGCTAACAAACAGGGGGACAAAGCATCTAATGGGACGTCTTGCAGCTGTGATGGTCCTGACGTGGACCGACACGTCGGGATCCCCGATTGCGAGGGGGCGGAGGCGACCAGTGATCCGTG
>KV441961.1:0-19439 GCA_001650995.1 Gongronella sp. w5
CCTTCAGTGAAAATATTAGCCAAATCCTATTAGTACAAAGTTCTAATCTCGGTAATTTTCTTGCCGATTTTACTATTTAAGAAGAGGACGTCATTGTACCTAATGATGAGATGACTCTCCAAGCGCTGATGTGTAGGTTGCCAAACAGATTTGAATTTCTGTCTGGACTTGAATCTCTTAAAGCGGGGGACCCTCCAGATGCATTTTGACCTGACCCACCCTTTTTTTTCTAAATTCGAAAAAAAAATTACGTCACCAAGGACTCATCGCAACTCCACGAAAATTTTACATATAGTGGATGTTGCTTCTCTCTTCTCAGAAAAAAAATAAAAATCCAAAAGTCAATTACTGTATGTGGTTTGTCGGGAAGCACGGCATTGCTGAAAATTTGGCTGTAGCGCGTTTTTGTAAAATTCAATTCGCGGTAAAATCATGATTCGATCATCGCCAAACTTTGCCACTTGGCTTTTTCAGCGTCTCTCTTTAAAAAAAATTAAAAAAACCAGATGTTGATCGAGCCGGTACGCGCCGTTTCAAGAATTGGCAGCACAAATACAGTACATGGATAACCAACACAAATCATGAATCGATTGCCTCCCACCCTTTGCCCTTTGACTAGGTATTTCGCCGCGCCTTATTCAACAACACAACATGAACCCCCAAGATTGACTGGATCGTTTTGCAAATGAATTCGAAATCTCGATATTTTTACAAATGCAGAATTAAATGCCACATATCATCATAGTTGTGTCGCCTAAAATCTACACATATTGTTTTACGGACGCGACTCTTTTTGAAAAACCGTTCAAACCAGGAGTCGACCGAGTCATTGTGCAGAAGAATCCAAAATTCTGACATTTCCACAAATCCGGCACGAGTCTCTCAAAATATTATTTTGTGCATCGTGGTCAAATGGCACCGATCGAAAGAGACGCATCCGGGTGTCATTTCCTGATTGTTTGCTCGCTCGACGGATGAACTTTGCCCGCTTGCTTGCAAAAGTCGATCAAACATTGGATCAATTTTCAAACTTGCTTTTCTCGACAACTGGAAAAATAACCAACGATACTTTTAACGTGTCAAATGCTGCTGCTGAATCTCCACCAAATAATGAAACAAGTTTCACGGCGATCTGATCAAAACTGGCCGAGGAAATACATTTTTTCAACAAAAAATTCAATGGCGATTTGCTCGACAACTGTCTAGTCAACCGCCGATCTTTACTTCATATTTACTGTAATAAAAAACAGGGGGACAAAACATCTAATGGGATGACTTGCAGGGCGCTAGCTTGGGTTTTAACTTTTTGCATCGGTCATTCACCACATCATCAGCTTGCAGCAGCCCACTCTACAATACAGTACACAAAAACCTGCAAAAAAAATACAGAAAAAAAATTCCATGCAATTTACGCACCTAAATTTGGAAGTGTCAAACCTTAAATTTTTGCAAAAAAATCTTGGCCAAAGTAGGCACTTTTCTCAGTCGATCGCCGTTCATGCGTCACTCTTTGGACATTTTTCCTACGTTGGGGCAACCTGGCATTTTGTCTGCCAATAGCAAATAGTCGGAATTACCTACCTGGGATGCATTGATCACTCGGAGTTCGAAACTTCCCAAATTAGGCATGTTCTGAGATTGAAATTCGTAACCCCTGAGTGACCCCTGAATTTTTCAAAAGTGGTCGTAGCGCTTTGGGGTTTTAAGCTTTTTTGTTGCAAATTTTGCGCTGAATCCGAGGCAGCTACAGTAATTTTGAACGGGATCAACCATGCAGACGGCGAGATGAATGCAAAATAGCATTTTCAAGTCCAAAAAAATCGGGCGTGTCCGATGATCTGAGCTCCTAATCTGAACACCGCGCCGTGCGTGCGTGGTAGTTAGGTAGTAGTACAGTAGAACAGTACCTACAGTGCTAAAATTGACTTTGGCGTAAAAGTTGTCCCTTTTTTGGAAGGTGCCTCAGATATTTGACCACCGTCCCTTTTTTTTCTCTCTGTCTCTCTCTCTCTTTTTTTTTTGCTGTTCATCTTGCATGTAGAGCGCACAGGTTAAGCGAAAAGAGTCTGCGGCAGCAATGTGTGAAAGAGAACGAGGGCAATGCTCTTTTTGCGCGGTTTTACTCTTTTCAGGGGCGGCTCTGTCCACGCGACGCGTCCAATATCGCCGTCCCTTTTTTTTTCTCTCTCTCCTTTTTTTTGCTTTTCATCTTGCATCTGGATCGCACTGGTGAAATGAAGAGTCTGCGACAGTGATGTGTGAAAAAGAACGAATAAAATACTCTTTTTTTTGCATGTTTTTACGCTTTTCAGCGGCGGCTCTGTCCATACGACGAGTCCAGTGCCACTTTTGCACACGCGCTCAAAGGCTTATCGAGTTCATCTTGATCAGAAAATAGAAAGTCTCGCCCTAACACATTCGACTTTTGTTTTGTGCACTTTAATGTCGCCGTGTGCCTGGCGATGCCGATGGAGGGCTATATTCAGCGCTATGAAAAGGCTCGAATGACTGGGCAGGGCATGGTGACCCTTGGGCTGCAATATGATAAAAGTGCGTGCAAAAAAAAAAAAAAAAAAAAAAAAAAAAAAGAGCGCCGCACTTCATTTGCAATAGCACACACACACGTCGTCCACCCGCAAATTACGATCTTTCTCTCTCGCGTTCTCCTGAAAAAGGACACATTCAGACCCAGCGTGTCGCAAAAAGCAGGACACCTTTTTTACTTGCTTAAATTGTCCTCTCGGCCTGACAGGTCATCAAGAAAATAAAAATAAAAATAAAAAAAAAAAGCCCGCGAGATGCTCCCCCCCCCTCGCCCCTTTGCCCCCTCACACTGAATGGGATTCATCTTGAAGCCTCATTGGTGCCATTGTGCCCTTAGCAATGGCAAAGAGGTAAAAAAAAGTGATGCAACGACTCTCATGCCATCAGACGCAGCCATGTGATGGGGGGCCTTTATGTGACGTTGCCAGCATGAAAAGCAGAATTTATGCATGATGATGGTGACGAGAATGACATTTTAGATCAGCCATCCTTTTCATGCTGATCAAGCTGCTTCCGCTTTGTGTTGTCATGCCGCTACCAAATTCAGCAATCCACAGACAATGCGTAAAAAAAAAAAGATAGAGAGAGAGAGAGACGGCCAATTGGCATGTTGGGCACCCCCGCACACGTTTCTTCCTGCTTAAAATATACATCCATCCGACAATGGCGCGCCTAGCCATGATCCAAAACAGCAGGGACACCATGTGGTGAGAACTTTTACTCAATTCTATATCAAATTTTACGTACAACATCGGCACCGCAGAACAAAAGTTTCCTGGTGGTGGCCAGCCATTTTCGTGGCTATCCTGGCTATCCAGACCCGTTTCGTGGCTATCCAGGCCCATTTCGTGGCTATCCAGGCCCATTTCGTGGCTATCCAGGCCCGTTTCGTGGCTACCCTGGCTATCCTGGTGGCTATCCTGGCCATCCAGGCCCGCTTCGTGGCTATCCAGGCCCGTTTCGTGGCTATCCAGGCCAGTTTCGTGGCTATCCTAGCTATTTTCGTGGCTATCCTGGCCATTTTCGTAGCTAACGTACAGTATCCTGGGTAATCGTGTACTGTGCAGTACTGTAGTATTTACTTGTGCACTTTCTCAGGTGCCGGCTTCTGATGTATTCCAAGTCGAGACAAGGCGTGCAGTAGGAATTCCCACTTGCATCAGTGACTTCCCCATAGATTTTAAATGTGTATTGTACAAGTGATAGTGTAATGATCAAGGAATCAGCGTTGTGGAACAAGAAGAGCCAGCTTTCTCCATTTTGATCCTTCATCATTAGCAGGTTTCTGGATTTTCAGTAAGCTTCAATATTGTATTTCCTGATGTGTTCTGTCCAGCGTTCATGAGAAATGGGTTTTATGATAGTGCCGCGAAAGATTGCAACGTGCAAAAACACCAGATTTCAGAGTGTACCTTTTACTATTGTGCATAATAGAACCTTGATGTGATTGGTTATACCGGTAGCAGCTGCGGACACGCAGCATGTAATGCCACGCACAGTGCATGGAGTTTTTTAGTGACAAGAGAAAGCGAAATGCATAAAAACGGCCTTTCTTTGTTTAGGGACCTTTTTTTTTTCTGGCGCCCTGCAGTCTTCAAGCCAGCAATAGGTCGCCATTCAAAGAGTACATGATGCGCCTACGATGAAGTGCTGTGCTATTACCGACCAACAGGGCATTGAGCGCTGCATGACAAAAGTCAGAGCTTTTTGCAGCCTTTTTTCTTCATCTCTCGATTCATCTTGTTGAAATATCAAGCGAGTGTTCTTTTCATTCCTTGTCTACTGTATTTGCAGAAAGCTTAGGTTTACTGTATTTGCAGAAAGCTTAGGTTTAAAATGTGGTTCACGAATTGGATGCAGCTATCCCCGCGCTGTAATCGTGCACTTCTTTTTTTTTTTCTGACAAGGCATGAACACAACAACGCCGAATTTGTATTCTCCGTGTGCAATGAGAGCGGTGTAGGATTGGAGATGAACCCAGAGGTTCGGCGGGATCGGCCTGTCGCGGTCATTGAGTCTGAAAATTAAGGTTTCGTAATGAAATGAAAAAGAAATGGGCGCGCCGCTGTCCCCATCGTATCCAAAAAGTGAGGGGAGAGCAATGTGATGCTTCTTTTTTTTTTTCTTCGTGATGGGAAAGGCTCGATTATTTGTATTTGGACTCGCTGCATGATTGTTTGTTACTATTGCATGAACAGAGACCAGGGAGGAGAGGGTTGCTGGTGCCTGGTTTTTTTTTTTTTTTTGGTGCCTGAAATAAAATGAAACGCAAGCGGGTGCGCCCTGGTGACACAAGAGGATACTCTGCAAAATTTTGTTGCCCCAGACTAATGATCCGAGTTGAGTGTCTCCTCTTTTTCGTTTTAAACCTTTTTTTTTGTTCATTTGTGCTTTGCAAGAGATGACGACGACAAGGCCAAGCTATGACCAGACGCTCGAGGTGTTTGCTCAAGGCACCAAGGCGTGGTTCACGGATAGTAAAGAGGCGTGGATATCCGCAACGTGCCAGACAAAAAGCACGACAAACGACGCCGTCCATATGGTCTTTATTGGCGACTCGACTCGCAAGGTAAAAAAGATGTCGCTTGCGCGCGGCAACCTTGCTGACTCGCGCATCTCGGGGGGTTGTAGGAATACACGGTCGACTGCACGCTGGCCGATATTGAAAAGACCAATGGCGCGTGTTTGCCTCCCTTGCGCAACCCGGCCAAATTGGAATACACCGACGATTTGACCAATCTTAGCTACCTGAACGAACCTGCTGGTAAGTGAGAGCGAGAATGCGCGCGCGCACTCACAGGTAAACGGAAAGACAGAAATCTCACACACGCCATTTCTCTCTCTTTTTTTTTTTTTTTAAAAAAAAAATAAAGTGCTGCACACGATCCGCACGCGCTATCTACAACACTTGATTTACACGTACTCGGGTCTGGTGCTGATTGCGGTCAATCCATTTGATCGCGTGTCCTTGTACGAGGCAGATGTGGTGCAGCAATATTCGGGCCGCCGCCGCGGCGAGATGGATCCCCACTTGTTTGCCATTGCCGAAGAAGCGTATCGATGCATGATCCGTGAAAAACGAGATCAGACTATCGTCGTGTCGGGCGAAAGGTACGGCAAAAAGAGAAGGGGCGAAAAAAAAAGAAAAAAAACGCGTCAGCTCACTTTTATTTTTGCAAATATGGAACAGTGGTGCGGGCAAGACGGTCAGCGCAAAGTACATCATGAGGTACTTTGCAACCGCCGACGATCAAGCGGTGGGTGGGATGCGCACGAAAAAGTCGGAATCGGGCATGACGGAGGTCGAAGAGCAGATCCTGGGTAAGAAAAAAAGAAAAAAAAATCATGCCACAAGCGGCGACAAGCGATTAAACCGCGATTTTTGTTCTGCCAGCTACCAATCCGATCATGGAAGCCTTTGGCAACGCCAAGACGACGCGCAACGACAACAGTTCTCGCTTTGGAAAATATATTGAAATTCAATTTGACAAGACGACCAACATTGTCGGCGCGAAAATCCGCACGTATCTCTTGGAACGCTCGCGTCTGATCTTCCAGCCCGAGACCGAACGCAATTACCACATCTTTTACCAGGTAACGAGAATGGACAAATGGCATCAGACCTCGAAATTCACCTTTTTGCTGTATTTTTTATTTGGTTTTAGCTTTGCGCTGGCGCGCCTTCATCGGAGCGCAAGGAGTTTGACCTGGGTGATTACACGCAGTTCCACTATTTGAATCAGAATGGGCCTACGACGATCCCCGGTGTCAATGATGCGGTCGAGTTCGGCAACACGCAGCAGTCGCTGTCCAAAGTTGGCCTGTCTGTGCAATTGCAATGGAGCATCTTCCGGCTGCTTGCGGCGCTGCTACACATTGGTAACATCAAGATCACGGGCCGCGGCGACGCGATGGTCGCCGAGAATGACGCGGCACTGCAGACAGCCACGCGTCTGCTGGGGATCAAGACGGCCGATTTCCGCAAATGGATCGTGCGCAAGCAAATCACAACGCGCTCCGAGAAGATTGTCACGAACTTGAGCCCCGCACAGGCGCTCGTCGTCAAAGACTCGGTCGCCAAATACGTTTATGCGAATTTGTTTGAATGGCTCGTGGGCGTGATCAACGAGCGCCTGTCGTGTCAAGAACCTGGCACTGTCGCGACATTTATCGGCGTCCTCGATATCTACGGCTTTGAGCACTTTAAAAAGAACTCGTTTGAGCAATTCTGTATCAATTACGCCAACGAGAAGCTGCAACAGCAATTCAATCAGCACGTGTTCAAGCTGGAGCAAGAAGAATACGTCCGCGAAGAGATCGATTGGACTTTTATTGAGTTTACAGACAATCAAAAGTGCATTGATCTCATTGAAGGCCGCATGGGCATCTTGGCCCTGCTGGACGAGGCAAGGGTTTTATTCTAGTACATAGAATGTGTGACTAACACTTTTCTTTTTTTTATTTTTATTTTTATTTTTTTTGTTCATCAGGAATCGCGCATGCCGTCTGGCTCCGATGACGGCTTCATCCAAAAGCTGTACAGCAACTTTGACAAGCCCGATTTCAAAACGTACTTTAAAAAGCCACGCTTTGGGCAAAAGGCGTTTACCATTGCGCATTACGCGCATGACGTCCAGTACGAGTCGGACAATTTTATGGACAAGAACAAGGACACGGTGCCGGATGAGCATTTGCAATTGCTTCAGACCACGGATTTCGACTTTTTGAAAAAGGTGCTCGAGACGGCAGCCGCCGCGAATCCGCCGCCAGCGCCCGAGTCCAAACGCATGAGCATGATGTACCGCAAGCCGACGCTAGGCTCCATCTTCAAATTGTCGCTGATCCAGCTCATGGACACCATTGGGCAGACAAACGTGCACTATATCCGGTGTATCAAGCCCAACGAGGCCAAGGTCGCATGGGAATTCGAGCCTAACATGGTGCTCGCGCAATTACGAGCCTGCGGTGTGCTCGAGACCATCCGCATCAGCTGTGAAGGCTACCCGTCGCGATGGACTTTTGAAGAATTCGTCGATCGCTACTATGCACTCGTCTCTTTCCAGCAATGGGATCCAAAGACAAAGCCTGATCCACACGTCCTTGCCTCGGCCATCCTCAGCGCAACCATCCAGGACGAATCCATGTATCAGGTCGGACGCACAAAGCTCTTTTTCCGTGCGGGCCAGGTAAAAACGAAAAAAAATATATGAAAAAGTGGGCACAATTTCATCTTATTTTTTCCCATTGTAGCTTGCCTACCTTGAAAAACGCCGTGCCGACCGCTTTAACGAGTGCGCCACGCTTCTGCAAAAGAACATCAGACGCTTCGTGTACCGCTCAAAATACGTTCGTATGCGCGATTTGGCTCTTTCGCTACAATGCGTGCTCCGCCGCAAGGTGGCCATGGCCGACCTCGAGGCGCGCCGCCGTGCTCGCGCGAGCTTGATCATCCAGACCAATTGGCGACGATATGCAGCGCGCAAACAATATCTGGCTCGCCAGCAATTTATGATTCACCTGCAAGCCGGTGCGTTCTCCCTCATTTTTTTTGTTATATATTTGAACGGCAGTCACTGACACGTCTTTTTGTTCTTTTCCATTAGCGTGTCGTACATGCATTGCCAAGCGCCAATTGCAGGAATTGGCGCGTCACCACGCAGCGACGACGATCCAGAGACTGGTGCGTGGTTTCTTGGCACGACAAGCGTTCAATCGCCAGCTGAACTTGATTGTCAGCGTGCAGGCGTGCATTCGTCGGCGTATGGCGACACGGCAGTTTGTGTCGCTTCGATCCGAGGCACGATCGGCGTCGCATCTCAAGGAAGTGTCTTATGCACTGGAGATGAAGGTGGTGGAGCTGACACAGGCATTGACGGAGCAGCGCGAGGAGAAAAAGGCAATGGCAGATCGACATGCGCAGCTAGAGGCGCAAATCCGCACGTGGACGGACAAGCACGAAAAATTGGAGACAAAGCTCAAGGGGCACGAGGAGAAGCTCAAGCAGCCGACGGTGCCCCAGGCACAGTGGGACGCCCTCGAGGCCGAAAAGCAGCAATTGGCCGTGGAGCACAAACAGGCGCAAGAAGTGATCAAGGCCAAGGACCGTGCTTTGCAACAATTGGAAGCGCAGGTGGCGCAGCACAAGCAAGATTTCGACGCGTCGCAGGCCGAATTGCAACAAGCACGCGACAAGATGGCGACCATGGTCGAGGCCAGCGAAGTCGCCGATCTGAAGCAGCAGGTCGCGGCCCTCAAAGTCCAATTGAGCCAGGCACTCCATACCCCACGCAGACAAACCTCCTCGACAAACCTCCACGCAAGCGCCGCACTCGGAAACGCCAATCGCACGCGCAGCGTCTCTCCTGCTCCCGCAATGGCAACCACAAATTCATCCACCACCACAAATACAGCCCCACCTCCCGTTGTCGCACCGCCCACAACAGAAATAGTCGAACAACCCCCGACACCCACACCAACCATTGCCAAACCACCCATTGCAGCACGCAGAAACAGCATGACAGACATGGCCGCACCCGCCGTCCCCAAATCCTCTCTCGAAAATGCTCGTCAAGCCGAAATGCTTGCCAAAACACCTCGACCCACCTCGGTCTTTGTGCCCCGCTCCGTCTTTAAGCTCGCAGACATGGACGAAGACGCTCAGCGCGAGGTAAAAGAAAGAATTGAAAAAAAAAAATGAAATGCAAAAAAAAGAAAGAAAACAGGAAATTTCGTTAAATTTGACACTCTTTGTTCTTTGTAGATCCACACGCTGTTGCGCGACGAGCAGAGCTTACAAAAGGAATTGGTCGAGGGCCTGATTCGCGGTCTGCGCATGCCCTTGCCCAGCATCCAAAGCCCCCCGTCGCCAAAAGAGGTGTTTTTCCCTGCACACACCATTGGTATCTGTGTGATGGAAATGTGGCGCCTGGACTACATTGCCTCGTCGGAGCGCATCCTGTTCAATGTCATGGACAGCATCCAAAAGCAATGCCTTGTAAGACCATCGCCGCAAAAAAAGGTCAAAATGGCGCATTTTGATCTTTTTTGTTCATTTCCCTTTTTTTTTTTATCCAGGGTTTCACGGGCGAGGAGGCGATCATTCCGTGTATTTACTGGTTGTCCAATGTGCACGAGCTGCTTTCCATGGTGTGCACGGCGGAGCAGCGCAAACAGCAGCAATGGCTCGTGCAGGGCTCGCGACGCCAGCAGCAGCCACATCAGACGTCGGCGTGGAACGACTTTGAAAAGCTGGCCGAGACCATCAAATTTGAGCTGCAATGCCTCGAGGACAACATTTTCCACGCGGCCATGAAGGAATTGAAGAAATACCTGTCCAAGATGGTGATTTCCGCAGTCATTGAGCAGCAGTCGCTGCCTGGCTTTGCCACGACCGACTCGAGCCGGCTGTACAACCGATTCTTGCGCACGGAAAAGACATACACCATGGACAATCTGCTCAATCTGCTCAACAAGGTGTGGCGCTCCATGAAATGCTACGCGCTCGAGGCATCCGTGTCCATGCAGGTGCTCACGGAACTGCTCAAGCTCATTGGCGTCACCGCCTTCAACGACCTGCTCATGCGCAAGAATTTCAGCTCATGGAAGCGCGCCATGCAGATCCAATACAACATTACGCGTATTGAGGAGTGGTGCAAGACACATGACATCACAGAAGGCATCCTGCAGCTCGAACATGTCATGCAGGCCGCCAAATTGCTGCAGATGAAGAAGGTAAATCTTTGAAAAAGTCGCAAACGCGCGTCGCTTACCTCTTTTTTCTATTTTCCCCATCTTTTTAGGGCTCGCCCACCGACATTGAAAATATTTATGAAGCTTGCTGGATCTTGTCACCCACACAAATCCAAAAATTGATTGCCAATTACGTGGTGGCCGATTACGAGGTAAAAAAAAAAAAAAAAAAAAAAAAAAATTGACCCCCAAAATGCCAAATTGGATCCTCACACCCGCGCCATGTTTTTTAGAATCCCATTAGCAACGAGACGCTCCAGGCGGTGGCCAACCACGTGATCTCGGGCACCAAGACGGATATCTTGTTGCTTGACTCGGTGGCCTTGGATGATACCTCCAGTCCCTTTGAAATACCAATGATTCGCACCCCACAGCCCACCGTGTATATTCCCTCCTGGCTCAATGTGAAAAAAGTACGCCGTCTGGTCGACCTTGCCCCCGTGGAGCCCATCACCGTGGCAGAATGAGCACACGTTCATCGCCATTTGGTCCAATTCGTATTTTTTAAATTTTTTTGACATCTAAATGTACAATTATCGCCCAAAAAAGATAAGGGAGAGACGCGACGCAGGAAAAAGGGAGGGGGTATTTGGGTGCCATTGGATCGTCATTCAATGAGCCACTTGCGTATATTGCTCGCGTTCCTGAAATTGAATGAAAAAAAAAGAGAGAAATAGGGGTGGCCGGGTAAGTGAGGGCCTCCTCCTCGCTGCCCCCTCACGCGCCCGTGCGCCTGCCACGCATGAATTTCGTGTGACTCACTGGTTTCCATCGATCGTAAAAGTGCTTGAACCCGGCGTAAACCAGCAGACCGACGACGGCAATCAAAAATGTGCGGACAATTACTTCATCTTTGTACGAGTCGCGTGCTGCACCAAGCGCCAAAAAAAAAAAAAAAGGTTAGTTTGAGACGCGCACCCCTTGGCACCCAGTTGCTTACCAAAGCAGGCCGTTTTAAAGTCATTGCTAGGACACGTCTCGTCGGCAATGCCATCACAAAGGCCATCCTGCACATTTTCCAGGCAAAATTGCTTGGTACAATTGCTGCAGGGCTTGTCTAGGGTGGGCAGCTCAAAGATGGTGCTGTTCGAGCCACAAAAGCACTTGCAAAACATGACCGGGTTGGCCGCAAGCGCCGGCGACGCACCCAAAACGACCTAAAACGCGACAAAATTAGCAAAAAGAAGCATGTCTGAGCAAGAATGAGGGCAAAAAGGCAAGAAAAGCGCCAACGTGGTTTCTTTACATTGAAGATCAGCGTGGCAAGTAGCATAGATACGATTTGATGAGTGGATGAATGAGAAAGGAAAGAGAAAAAAATTGGCGGGATCCAATTTGTGCAACACCAATTTAATTTGTTCGCCAAATTGAAGCGTTCCTGATCCTCGTTTTTTTCTCTTTCTTTTGTTCTCTTTACAACTTTTTTTTTTTTTTTACAGAGGGTCTTTTCACCTCCTCTTCCCTTCACTTTTGTTCCCTTTCCCTTCCTTCCTTTTTCTTTTCTCGCTTTCTCTCTCTTTTTCTCTGATTATTTGATATATCATGGCGACAGAGGACCCCATACACGCGCCCAGTGCGGAATTGCACCTCCACGGGGGTCTAGACCGCACCGCGCTGTCTGACGACAATGACTCGGTCTCATCGTCGTCGTCGTCGTCGTCTGTATACGAAGCAATGCAACCAGACGTCTTGGACTTTGTCGAGGACCGCCTGGACCACGAAAGCGACCGCGACGACGTGCCACTGAATAGTCAGCCGCTGGACGACTACACTCATTTGGCGCACGGCCATCACCATGATTACCGTGATCACCATGATCACGAGGAACACCATAGCAACCCACTGGACGCGTCGTACACGGCAAAAGACGCGCATGACTTTGAAAAAGACCACGATGACGATCTCTCAAGCATTGACTCGCCATCTTCGCTACATGATGATCCCGCGACGCCCCCCAAGAACGTCATGGATACATACCACCCTCAGGATACCACCAAAGACGTGCAAAAGGCACCCAGCGTCCATTCGCTCTCGTCCATCGAGGAAACCCCTCGCATTGTAGCCGAGGCAACACCAGAATCGATGCCCACCACGCCCAATGACGACGAAAACGACCACAAGAAGCATTTTGAGCACGACATGGCGATGGCGCACGCACACCCGCATGATCTTGGCCCATTGGACGAGGAAATAGAAAAAGACATGGATGATGACTATGATGCGCTGGTTTACAATCGATCGACAGGCAGCACGTCGCCATCGCCGTCGGTGGATCAGACGGCACGCCGCCCATCCTCCCAGCGCAGCACACTCCGCCTCAGCCATGTTGCACCCAGCGAATTGAACGAAGTGAGCCTTGATGATGGCGCATCGGCGTCGTCACCGGATGATGCCAAGCCAGCGGCCTCGTTTTTCCAATCGGCGCGGTCCACCGTGTCCACCATGACCACCAAAATGTCGCGCGCCATGTCCATCTCGTCCGTCAGCAGCCAAAACAGCACCGGCTACCAAAATGGCGGCGGTGCAAGCATCATGCAGCCTAGCTTCAGCACAACAACCAGTGCCATGACAGCCAATTCCTCGACCACGTCAAATGCATCGTCATCCATGGCAGCACAAAAGGAATTGCCACCCATGCCGCGCATTGACACCTCCGTTTCCAAGAAACCAGGGCCAATTGACACTGCGCTTGCCACCCTGACCGCGTCCGCAAGCACACCCACATCCACACCAACGCAGCGCTTCGTCTCCAATCTGTGGTCCCCCTTCAAGGCCAATGGTGGCGGTGCAAGCAGCCCCAAACCTATTGAACGGCCCTCGGCCAACTTTGCCGAGCGCCAGCGTCGCCAATCGCGCCCTCCAAGCATCGCACTGCCTGGTTTCCAAGAATCCCTACTCGCACAGATGGAACAGCTCAATCAGGCAAACACAGACGACCCAAAGGCCCGTCGCGTCATGCAAATGAAACGAAAATCGCTTCGCCGCAGCATTGTCCAGCGCGCAACACACAAGGACGGCTTTGATTGGGGTAAGGCGAGAGAGAACGAGAATGAGAGGCGAAAAAAAAAAGAAAAAAAAAGCGTAGCGATTCTCATCTTTTTTTTTTTTGGCAAAGACTACTGGGCGACGGTGCTGACAGATTTTGATCGCATGGGCAAGAACCGATATGCATTGACGCAGCAGATCCGACGTGGTGTGCCGCCGCCATTGCGAGGAACATTGTGGCAATTACTGTCGCAGAGCCACGAGGGGTCTGTTTTGCCTGCTGACACGAATTACGTGGATTTGCTGAAACAGACCAGCCCATACGACAAGATGATCCAACGCGATTTGGCGCGCACGTTCCCGGATCACGCGTATTTTAAAGACCCCGCGGGCGAGGGCCAGGAGGGCCTGTACAACGTGGTGCGCGCCTACAGCGTGTTTGACGGACGGGTTGGCTATTGTCAAGGATTGCAATTTATCGTTGGGCCATTGCTGCTCAACATGGCCGACGCGGACGCGTTCCTCGTGCTCGTGCAGCTGATGAACTCGTACGGCATGCGTGGCCACTTTACACCCGACATGGAGGGCTTGCATCTGCGCATGTATCAGTTTGACAAGGTTCTCATGGAGCATCTCCCCCACGTCTGGGGCCATCTGCAGCGCCGCGGCATCGACGTCACCATGTATGCGTCGCAATGGTAAGAATTCGATTTTTAAAAGCGAGTGATTCTATTTTCTTGTTCACTCTTCTTTTTCATATTTTATTTTTTGCTCATTCCCTTGTTTTTTTTCTTTTTTTTTCCAGGTTCATGACTCTCTATGCCTACAAGTTCCCTTTGGACCTCGTGTTCCGCATTTATGATCTCGTTTTTGTCGAGGGCGTCCAAGTTGTCCTCAAGTTCGCATTGGCCCTCCTCAAACGTAATGAAGTCTACCTGCTGCAGCTCGATTTCGAGCCATTGCTCGACTTTTTGAAAAATGGCCTCTTTGAGACATACAAGGTAAACAAAATGAGGATAATAGCGGGAATGCGCGAAGGAAATAAACCGCGCAATGGGCTCAATTCCTTTTCTTTTCTTTTCTTTTTTTTTTTTTTTTGTAGGGCGAAGAGGCGCAGCTAGTGCACGATGCCATGACATGGGATTTGCCAAAGCGGCGCTTGGCGCAGCTAGAAAAGGAGCACAAGCAGCAAATGGCACGCGACGAGCAAGAGGCCAAGCAATTGCAGGCATTGCAGCAAGAACAGGCACGTCTCAAGCAGGTCGTGCAAGACAAGCAGCAACGACACGACCACATGGCGCAGGAGCAACAGGAGCTGCACGGCCAACTACGCGCCAGTCAATGGCAGTTGGACCACATCAAGGAGGAGCAGGTCACCCTGCGCACCGTCACCGATACCCTTCGCCACGAGATTGACATCCTGCCCCTGCGCGTCGAGGAGGAACACAAGGAAAAATTCGACGCCCTCTGCTCAGAAAACACTCGTCTCAACCAGCACAATGCCCATCTCGAGGACCAGCTTGCTCAGCTCGAAGCCAGCCTCATTGATTTCAAAATGCGATACGCGGAAAGCGAGACTGATTGCACACAGCTGTCAAAGCGCCTCTATGAATTGAAAAAAATCATCGATCAATAAATAAAAACGCGCACTCTTTTTAAGTTTTTATCCATTTTGAGTCAATCGTTAGCCTTTTTCCAAAGATTTTCATAAATCCAATTTTAAGACCACACAGCATGGTTGGGTCGCCTCCAGAACCCTTTGAATTTGGCCATTTCGTCGAGACTTTTTTCAACATGGCGTTGAAAACGTCAGTTGAGTCGTTGTGGAGATACTGTATACAGTATCCAAAACATCGACATTTCACAATAAAAACAACAGTGTCTTGGTCAAATTCTTCTTCGATCACAATGAAATTTGCATTGTTTGAATCAGACGGGCTCGGACGACATTCCCAGAAGGTTTGTTTGCCCGATACGTGGTGACCTACAGTATACTTTGTACGCTTGTGAAAGCCGTTCAAACATTTCAAATGTTCAACCTGGATGTTCTCGGCAATTGATTGGACGACACACGGCGCTTTTACAGTACATATTATCATGTCGAAAGCACCTGTTGAATCTCTATTGAATGAGACCAGGTTCATCGATGGATGGCTAAACCTCGCAGAAAAAACCCACTTTTTCATCGAAATAATCTTTGATCGCGATTTGCTCGACAATGGTCTAATTGACCCCCATTTTTATTGCAGTTTTGCTAACAAACATGGGGGCGCAGCATCTAAAGGGATGACTTGCAGCGCGCTACTGCTTGCTGTATCTTGAGTTTTAATTTTTTGCATCGGTCATTTCACCAACCTTCTTTATGATACTGTAGTAGCCCACTACGCACTCCTCAGCGCACAAAAATGTGCAAAATAAACAAAAATAAAAAAATGCAGTTCTAAAAAAAAATTCCATGCAATTTACGCACCTTAATTTGGAAGTCTCAAATCTTAAGTTTTGCAAAAAAAGTCGCACCAAAGTAGACAATTTTGTCAGTCGATCGGCGTTCATGCGTCAATTTTTGGGCATTTTTCTTAACTTGAGGCGACCTGTCATTTTGTATGCCAATCTCGATTCGTCGGAGTTGCTTGTTTGGGATGCATTGATCACTCGGAGTTTGAAATTGCCCGTTTTTGGGATTTAAATGCGTGACCCCTGAATTTTTCAAAAGTGGTCGTAGCGATTTTGTGTTTTAAACTTTTTTGTTGCAAATTTTGCGCTGAACGCGATGCGGCCTTTTTTAACGGGCTCAGCAGAGTAAATGGCGAGCAAAATGCAAAATAGAATAAATTTGACGTTTTTGGAATTTGTGGGTTCAAAAAAAATCGCGCGGTCCCATCCTGCGCACAGATGATACAGTAGTAGTTCGTGCTTTGCTGCGACTTTTGTCCGCACGCAACTACTGTAGGCTGTAAAAAAAATTCTGGAGGCACAACAGGTCGGCAAAGTTCGAAAAACACGTTTTGCAAAGGCAAATGTCCATTGTGTGCAATGTAACGTACTGCTGCAGCTTGCAGGCATTCAAGTGATGAGGGCGCGCGTCAGAGCCATGCTCATTGAGGAGCTCAAAAATGGACAGATCAAACACCATGTTTGTGTGCAAAATGCTTTTGGAAATTGAATTTTGAAACGCACGCCTTTTGTGCAGCATTAAACTCCATGTTTTACATATTTTTTATCGATTCTTTTTGAAGAGAAACGAAATGCAAGCGCGTTTAATTAAATCAGATCGAGATGGCAGGGGATATCGCTAGGGCAAGAGATGGCAAATGTAATAAAAACAGTCATCCTGTATGTTTTTGCCCTTTTTTTTTTGTCGTACAGTCTTGTTGCGGGCATGCGCGGTCTCTCAAGAAGACGCTGCTGGCGCAGGGTTGGCAAGCTGTTGCTCATTGACGACACGGACCAAGTTGTCGCGGTGGATGACGCAGTCGGCATTGATGAAACCAAGGATATCGGCAATGTCGGAGCTGTTTGCGCCCTTGATGCGCGTGATTTCGGCCGACGAGTAGTTGACAATGCCCTTGCCGATCACGACCTCCTTGCCGTCGGCCGAGCGCAAGCAAATGTTCGCCGCCTGCTGGATGTTGAAAGGTCCCGTCACGCCAACAATGCCCGCGGCAAACAGGCTGCTGCGCAAACCGCGCGACACCACCGCCTTGGCCGCACCCTCGTCCACGTAAATGGTACCTAAAATGAAAAACAAGTGCCAGCCCATGAATTTTCCCGTCTCCTGTCTTTTAAATCGAGAAATTTCATACCAGCAGTGTGCAATCCGTGCAGAATCCACCATTTGCGGTCAATCATGGGGTTGTTCTTGGCGACGAACTGGGTGTGCAAGGGCTTGTCAATACACTCCTTGTCGATGATGGAGAAAATGTGCCCAGGCTTGGAGCCATGTGTAATGATGGTGGTGACACCAGCGGCAATGGCCAATTCCGCAGCAACCAGCTTGGTCCACATGCCGCCCGTGCCTAGCGCCGAGCCGCCCGACGACACGGACACTAAAAAAAAAAAGTATACGTATGAGCGCACGTGTCGTCATGACGCGTCGCGTTGGTTTTGTTGCTTTTTTTGCTTTTTTTTGCTTTTTTTTTTTTTTTTTTTTTCTTCATCACGCAACGCACCAATGTCGTCGCACAAAAGCACGGGTTTGGCGTCGGGGTTGGTGCGTGGGTTGTCTGTGTAAAGGCAGTCGACGTCCGTCAGCAAAAACAGATAGTCGGCTTTGATCATGCCGGCGGTGATGGCGCCCAAGGTATCATTGTCGCCAAAGCGGATACCCTGCGTGGAAATGGTATCATTCTCATTGACAATGGGCACGACGCCCATCTGCAGCAGCTCCTCAAGACAGGCCACGGCGTTTTGGTATTGCGACCGCTAAAAAAAGAACAGAAAAAAAAAAAGAAAAAAGAGGAGTCTCAAATTAGAATGACACGATCACACACACACGCAGCAAGCGCTCGCGCGCGTCATTCTTACGTCAGACAAGTCATTTTTGGTCAAGAGGATCTGGGCCACGGGCTGATTAAATTGACCAAACAGATCGTCATACAGCGCCATGAGCCGGCCCTGGCCCACAGCAGCCACCGCCTTTTTTTTTTAAAAAAAAAGAAAAGGTGAGTGTCCCCATTTTTGCCCGCGCGCGCGGCAATCCGAGGCAGCCAATTCCTTTTTTTTTTTTTTTAAAAAAACATAACGTCTTACCTGACGTGCTGCGAGTTTGGAGGGCTTTGTGCCCATATTGAGTCGACGCAGACCAGTGCCGACGGCAGCGCTGGTGACAATAATGACGCGGTGGCCCTGGGACTTTAGCTTCAGGACGGTTTCAACGAGCCCCGATAGATTCGAGAGGATAGGAAAGTGCGACTGCTCGTCGCAAATAGACGTGGTCCCGATCTTGATCACGATCGTCATACCCGAACTATTGGTACGTTGTGTGGGTTTCATATCAAAATGTGGCCGGGGTGGGGGAGGGGGGAAAGAGAGTCAAAAGCGAACAAAAAGAAGGAAAAAAAAATAAAGCAAGGGACCTCGGGAATTGATAGACAATAAAAAGGTAGGTGACTCATTTTGTCGCAGCAGCGGGGGTGGGAGGGGGGGTCAGATCAAGAAGCAGATCGTTTCACCCCCCGCGGTTCTCAGACATTTGTATTCCTCCATTTGGCATGTATGCCAATGCCCGCTGCAAATGTATCACACAAGGCTGTAAATTGACCAAGGCATTTATTTTAGCGTCACGGTCGTTTGGGAGTCTCATGTGCGTCCAAAACCCACGTCAAACACCATTGATTATAAATATGTGCCATCAACGCGCCTCTTTTTATCATTTTTTTTCCATCACTTTTGTGTTTTCTTGTTCTTGTTCACACCATGCGCTTGTCGTTTTTGATTGTCCTCGTTGTCGCCACCTTTGCTGCCGTTGTCACGGCGCAATTGTAAGCTTTGAAATCATAGAAAATGCCATTGTCTCACCCTCAATTTCCTTTTTTTTTTTTTTAAAAAAAACAAAAAGAGGATCGCAAGTGTCCTCGGTCAAAAGCGCGGCAAGCAGCGCGTTTAATTCGCTGACGAGTGAAAGGGGTTCGGCGACGGCGAGTGCCAGTGGCAGTGCCAGCTCCGTGGTAAGCTCGATCCAATCGGCCATTTCCAGCGTTGCATCATCGGCAACAGGGTCGGCGCCAACATCGACGTCGACGACCATGTCATCCAGCGCGTCCACGACGCCCGCCATGTCGTGGCCCATGCAATTCTGGGCCTTGCTTGCGCTCTTTGTCGCGAGTCTGCTGGTGATGGCTGCATAAATAATGTCAGCTTTTTTTCTCAGCCCTGGGTGTCAAGCGGGTGCAAGTGTGCGCCGAGTCTTTGGTGAACCAATGATCGTGCACGCACCAAAAAAAAATAAAAAATAAAAAGCTTGTTTGGCCCTGTGTCACTTTGAATTGGGCTGCAGCGGGAAAAGGGGAAAAAAAGCGGTGATCCCATCAACAACCACGGTCGAACACAGGCCACCCACACGCCAACTCGTCAGCACGCCACATTTTTTACTTTGGTTGTGTGCGTGCGTGCGCGCGACCACTCCCCCCCCCCCCCCCCCCCCCCCGCAAAAAAAAAAAAAC